>VZTX01011111.1:40000-85252 GCA_013400915.1 Pardalotus punctatus
ACAGCTGCATACCTGAGGCCTGAAGAATGCCATTCACCCCAATTCCAAGCACCACATCATCCTTCATTTTGAATCCCATCAGCTGTTCTGATGTAACCAAAGCTGAAGCAGCAAATTGAGCACTAACAGAATCCAGTGTCTTGGAAACAAAACCCTAAAAAGAACAATGGTGGCAAATATATGTGATTGAGGCTTTCAAACTGTCAGTATTGTCCCCATATTAAAGCTACACAAAACCTAGTAAAACAAACATCATACCATGGAAATCGGAACTGTGGACCAGTCATTCTCTCAGATCAAATTGTCAGCATTTGGTAAAGCTAGTTAAAAATCTCAACTGCGATTTTTTTATATTCCCATGCACTTTTAGCTCTGTTAAAACAACCAAGATGATATTCCCCACAACTATTCAAAACAAAGCAGCTGATTTCCGAAGTTCTATGTAACAACACTGTTTCACAGATCAACCTGCTTTTATGAAATTCCAAACTCAATTCAGACTTGGAGGTTCATATTGCGAACAACTTCTGAACCTTTTCACGTGTCCATCACCACTGTAATTTCACTACACATTTATGAATATTAGACACTTTCACAGCTGTATGGAGGACATGTGTATGAGTTAGCTTTAATTAATTAAAATTCTTCTCTGAAAATCCCCCACTAGAGGATAATGACATGGCTGGAGATTTCTGCAATTCATATTTCTAAGGCTTTGAAAATTTTATTAATTGACTGACCCATCTTTTTTTTTGTTAAGAGGGAGCAGAGGCAACGCCTGCCACACTCACCTGCAGTGTCCCTTCTAAACACTTTACAGAATGGCTATGATGTAGATTCAGGCGAAAGCCACTTTCCTGTTGGTTAGTTTCAAGGTTCTATGGCAACAGTTGACAATTAGAGATGAACCCTGGTGGGAAACAATGAGGGATAAATCATAGCACAGACAAATCCCTCACCTGTGATGTGTTGGCAGAGGAATTACTATTTGCTTGCTGTTGATGAATTTGTGCAAGCTGCTGTTTCTGCATTAGTGCCAGTTGCTGTTGATGTTGCTGGTATTGTTCGGCTGTAAATGCTGAACAAAATATAAAACGAGAAAATACTATATCAAAATATGTAGGTGTTGTGTATATAAACAGATGTACTTTATAAACCTAAACCCCCCCCCCAAAAAAACCACCACAGCAAGTTCTTAAGAGCCTTAATGCACCTTTAGGTCAAAAAGGTTGACATATTCCTACAAACTTTTGTTCAAAATACACCTGCATCTTTTTATGGATATACAAGCTTTAACCGAATTCAGCTCAAGATGCTAATAAGGGAGGGGGAGAAAGGAACCAAAATGCAATCAAGCTCACCAAAACCTCTTAAAAAAAAATTAAAAAGAAAGAATAGGTAGAAATGGCATCACTGTTTCCACTTCGTGAAACTACAGTATCTGCACTATTAGAGAAACAGGTTTATATGGCAAACTCTGCAACTGCAATGCAGCCCTCACTGACAGTACTCTGAAGGCAACAAGGGCTTACAGTTAAGATTTATTTTCCAATTGAAAACATTAAGTTGGGCATGTTCACAACTGTGCAGGCTATGGCTGTACAGTATTTTTTTTGTTTGTAACTACACATGTACAAGTAACTCCATCCATACCAAAATTCACAGGATTACATCCTTCTCTCTAAAATCTTTGAGAAGTGACTCAGTAGTCAGCGCATCACAGGTCAAGCAGAATTTTATCCAATTATAACCCACAAACATAAAACTGACAAAGTATTACTCGTACAGATTCACAAGGGGATGCCCAATGGGGCAGCAGAATCACTATTTCATTGACTAACTTCAGAGCAAGGATATTTTTTTTTTTAGTTTACGTTTCCAAAACAAAAGGAAGTTTCAGTTTTCAATTTACAAACTGAATCAAGGTTAGAGTGTGAATGCCCTTGCAAAGAATACACCTTCCAGATTTTCCTTCAATTTTATATTCGGATTGTACAAATGCTCCCAAATATGTGCGGTAAATAGTAGTCATACTTCAAGAATGGAGCAGAAGTCACACATTTGAGGAAGTTCACTACTGCTCAGCAACAAATCAGTACCACACTTAAATCCTGTTCTCAAATTGAAATTTCACATTATGAAATTTTAAAGAATCTTTTGTTAATCTACTCCTTCAGGCTTGCTTGCCTGAAGAAAATACATTTGCATCAAAACTATAATAAATGTCCTGCTTCTGGATACAACAGAATCCTGAAGACTAATTATACCTTATGTATAAACTTGAATAACAAGTGAGTATAAATGGCTGCTAACCACAAGAATTAATATTTGGAAACATCAGAGCAAACATTGCTGAGCATGCATTTTCCCGGTCTATTTGTCATTTTTCTGGTGTTCATATATTGTTCAAACTACTTCTATTATGTATTAGAAATTGCACTGAAATTACTACCAGCACTTTCTTATCTGAACACTTGAACCCATAAAATTTTACTCAGCTGTTACATTCACATTTCCTTTTTTTTATAAGTAAGTAACATCTTTGAGCAAGGAAGGATGGAGCACTTACTTATATTGTCATAAGCAACAAATTACTTCCAAATACTTTTACAGTTAAATATTACTGCAATATGTAAAAAGTATTCCTAGGGGAATAGCTTAAAAGTAGTAACATCACCCATAAATGTCCTTACTAAAACAAAAACCCCAAACCAAATAAACTAGAATTCATTGATCAAATACTCAAGAGGATGACCATTTTATATATATAAAAATAAAATTTACAAGTTCTTTTAGTCTTTTTTTAAGCTGCCATCCAACACAACTTAGAGGAAGAAAGCTTGACCACACAAAGATTAGCATGTGGAAAGCTGAACAGCAGTAACAGAGGGAGAAAAACAGATATACTGTTCTAGTACTGAGAGATACATATAATTTATTGTTTTTGAAACCCTAAAATTTAGAATCAACATATGTTTAGCCAACATAGAGCCAATGATATTTAAGTTTCCATTTATTTACTTATGATGTGATTTATTGGGGTGTCCTGTGAAGGGACAGGCGTTGGACTTGATGATGAGTCCCTTCCAATTCAGCATCTTCTATGATACAATGAACAAGGTACTTTATTCTGTAGTACAACACTGTAAATATATTTCTTAGGAATATATTGCATGAGTGACATAAATAAAGACAACACACAGAATGACAAAGAAGAAAAAGGGCAAAAAATGGTATGTCGTATCACCATCTTGGACTGTGATTAAAATTTTCACCACCATAATCACCTTACTTGTGCCTATTTAACTAGAATTTATTAATCGTTCTTTTCAGTTTTCAAGTCCTAAGTATATTTAAGATTCTAGCTATAAAACAGAGCTGAGGTAAACACAGTCACCTGTGTTGGTTTAACCACCGCTTTCTTTTGTAACAACAGCTAATGAAGCTTACAGAGACAAGCTGTGTATAACAAATGGCTGGAAGCACTCTCTCTTCTTTCCAGAAGTAACATTTAGAAAAGCTGTATTTTTGAAATTGTGTATCAGTTCATTTGTTTTTATGCAGCCTGTGACCCTTACAGCTGTATGCTTCCCACCACTCTGGAAAGTTATACAGCTGTCAAAGAAAACAAGTGACAGAAGAACCCCACTACCAACATGACCCTCATCTATATTCCAAATGCTCCTCCTCCACTTAAAAATACTGCCTGGAAAATACACTCAAGAACAATTTATTTCAGTTTTTTTCAATTTAGGTTAAATGTTCAGCAACATTTTTGCTGCTTTACTTATCAAAAGTAAAAGTCTACCAGACATTTCAAAATTTTTGACACTATTTAGAACATTATCAGAGATTTACTGTGAAATTCTGAATCAGCTGCATGCAGGTTAGAAACACAACACTGCTCATAAAGGACTGCTGCATGCTACAGCCTCCTAAAATAATCAGATTGATATTCCTTTTCATTCGACAGCATAGACAGACATACTAATGTACCAGAACAGGTTATAGATTGTAGTTATGTAAGCCAGGTCTTACCCCTCCATGCCAATGAAACACCACATGGAAAGTTTTAATGAAAACACTACTACTGCAAACTATCCAAATCAAAATTTCTTCTGAAGACCTGCAAACTAGTAATACCGTACTACTCTGTTAAAAGCCACCAGGGATTTTGTTAACACTACCACTGGGTTTCTTCTCCTCCTGCTCTCAGACTACAGTCTACATTTTACTGCAGTTGAAAAAATAAGCATATTGATTGTGAGATATAAGTTGCTTCTGAAAACTACCATTTATTTCCCTGCATGAAAAAAAAAATTGTATTTACTTTACATGATCGTACTTTCACCTATTTAACCTTACACGTTCATTTCCTGTGGCACCCAGCTGTGACTAGAATTGAGGAAATCACACATATGCTCAGCATAGTGAAGTCATGGGTGTACTAACTGTGCCTCTGCAGACACAATCCCGAGCTGCCCAAAGAGCAAGCCTAAGTTCAGCTGTCTTTTTTTTTTTAAAAAAAAGCAATTCAAATGGAATGTGTTGCTGCATAAAAATGTAGCTGCTACTAATGACTTACATGGCTTGCAGAGAATACTTTGTGTTTGCCTGCAATGCAGCATTGATACAATTGGAAGGGTGCCAAACAGCATCTTGCTAACATCACTTTATCTAAAAAAAGTGAGTGTCCCTACGAACCTTCCTCTGCAAATTTTATTCTCTCATTTTTTTTTCTAAAAAAGAAAAAGGACACAGCAGAAAACCTTCATATGTGTCAAAAGAAAAATGGTACATGTAGAAGCAGTAGCAAAAATTAATGTCGTTCTCTTTTTGTCCTACACTGCTCTTTATCTGCCAGGAAATAAAAATGAGCAGGCAAGCAGGAAGCCCAGACTTTTTCTGAACACTTAAATCAGTAACCACGTTACTGGTAACTCAGGAGAGTATTGTTACACAACACTACACAAGGTTACATATTCCTCACATTACTGGAGACCTTCAAGGCTTTAAAAAACATTAGTAAAGCAGCAGAAAGCCGAACAACAACTTGGAAGTTTAAAAAAGGAACAAAACATAACATTCAGTGGTAAAGATGACACATGAGATCTTAGGACAGGCCCTTGCTTCAGCAGCCCCAAACAGGGATGCAGGGCTTACACTCTTCTCAAACATGCTCAGACCTCAGTGGTCATGGCTCCATTACACAGTGAAGACTATTTAAGAGAACAGGATTTACCAAATTAAAGCCACAAAACACCCAGTTTCATTCACTACATAGAATCACTACATGATGATAGGTAAAGATGGAAATCTCAACCACCTTCTAATACACAATAAATAAGAACATTACCATTTCAGAATATCTCAACTGTCTTTCACAGCGAACAGCTGTCCCTTGCCACAAATTTCTAAGACACTTTCAGTAATCTATGCAAGTCACTTGACTCTGAAGTTAACCTAACCCAACTCCTTTTCTAAGCTTAAACATGAGGAACCCTTAAGCCACGACTCTGCTTGGAGTTATTCTCATCTCAAGATAGTTATCAGAAGATGGGCAGCTCAAGCTTTACCAAGAGACTTAACTGTATGAATGCTTCTTGTCTGTTCGCAGCACACTGTATCAAGCTGCAACTTCAGTTGAGACAACCTTCAGATTTGAAGTCAGCACATGATGTTATACTGTTATCCTGTTTGTTTAAAAGCTTGGGACAATACACACACACACCTAATTCTGCAACTGTACTGGTGCTATACTTGGGCAGCAAGGAAATGTTTTCTGGCTTACAGACTGCAAAAAAGAATGGAAGGTAGAAGAAAAAATTTCAGGAATTTTCAGCTATGAGTACAAGGAAAGAAACACTGCACATTCCTGATATTGACTGACAGGATAAATGACTGCTCATCATCTCCTTAGTGACAGCAACAAATCTTGTTTTATCAAAAACTGAGCTATTGCACACTGCACTATGAATATGTTTTCCTACAATCATTGATGTATTTGTACTCTTCCAGATAATTACAGATCTACTTTTTCCTCAAACTAAGCCACTGAATATAATTTTTCAATTGCATGATTCTGTTTACATACCAACCAAATTCTGTGGGATGGTGATACTCAGCAGGTGTTGCTTTTTGGAGCACAGAGTAACAGTGATACTGTCAACAGACTTTTCAAAGATCCATAGTTAGCAGCAGTTTTATACTGCAATATAAAAATATTCTAACAATGCTCACTGGTTGTACCACAGCATTTAACATGTACTAGCCTTACAATGCTGTATCTTAGATTTAGCTCCTCTGAAAACTCAAGTCCTTCCTTGAAGTGGCCAAAACCAGCAACAAGCGTCTGTGAGGGGGGCTGGCTGCGCAATCTGTATGAACAGATGGGTCTTTGTATGATAAAAAGCCACAGCCTCCCCTCCTGACTACTGCTGCAAGTTTTACTGTGAGGTCACTCACTTCTTGTTAGTCTGCTTCTCTCAAGTAGGAAACTACAGACTTAAAAAAACTGACCACAATAACCAGTTTCCAAAAAAAAAAAAAAAAAAAACCAAAAAAAACAAACCTCAGGGAGCATACCCCAGAAAGCAGAAAATGCTTGTGTAAGCTCCTGGCGCCTCTACTGGCATTCCTTTTCATTCTGGAAGATGCTCACTAGATTTGCCAGGCAAACTGAGCAGGCTTTGTGGAGTAAACACAAAGACCTATCCAGGTAAGCTTTTTTTTTTTTTTTTAATTAAGTTTTAAAAAATTTTAATAGACTCAAAACAGCATAATTAAATCTTTCAGCAACTGTTTCAGTCCTGTTAAACATCTTAAGGATTATAATTAAATTACAGTAGCTTAAAAGGTGTTTCTAACAAGTATCTCAGGAGCAGATATGGTATTTCAGTGGGAAAACTGAAGCATTGAGACTACATTAGGTTCAAAGAACCTCTCTAATCCATTTAGAATACTACATTCCCTGACCCTTTCAGTGGAGGTCATAACCATTAAAAAGTCAGTTTTGATCAGGCAATAGAAGAAAGATCACTTAACTAAAGCTTTCAAACTTTTTCAGAAATTCAATAAACTACAGAACTGTTAATGTGTGTAGAAAGATGATATATCGTTACAATGTTTTCTTAAGGGAAATACATGAGAGCATCACATCCCTGCTGTGTAAGACAATTAGTGGTTACTAATGCCAAAGTGCATGCAAAGCAAACATCAGTCACAATGCTAAGTAATCCAAACATCACATTTTTAAATCTCTATCCCATGTGAGATGTTATCTGGCTTACACTGCCTGGTTAAAGACTTTCTACTGTATAGCAAGTTCTCACCAGTAAATTCAGAAGATTGGAGAGACTTAGAGCCATCAGTATGATTTAGTATTTGATGCACCAGGCCCAAAGATGTTTCACTTTCTGAAAAGAAGTTCAAGATTGGTTTTACTTAAACATGGCATTATTAGACACTATGAGAACATGAATCATTATGCTCTTAATTATTACTTCAACAGCCTTTTATTTCAGCCCAACAAAACTTAAGTGTGAAACTCCTAACATCAGAACTGTAGAAATTATAAATGAGATAAAATGTCTATATATGCACTTCCTACTTGGTAGCAGAAGACAGACAGAAAATAATTACTAAGGATTTTTTACTAGTCATTGAATGAAAGCTAGAAAACTTACTATGCACTTATATTTTCTGCCCATTATTCTTAAAATGGATTTCCACCAAAATGTCACACGTCAATTGGGGTACACAGAGTTTACTGTGTAGTTATGAATGTGACCATCCTTGCATGGGATGCAAAATATAACAGTTCCACAAAGCCAGGGATGCACCACTGTGGACCAAAGTTCTACTCCAACTGAATTAATACTGAATGAGAAAATCTAGTAAGACTACAAAGTCCTGAACTCTCCAGAAATGCTCAGGTGTTTTAGAAAGTATTGACTCTTCTCCCATCCAGAGTAACATTTTCCATATTAAAGAGGCTTTTCCTTTTAACATTTCCTCCTTCAACTAAGTTTAGGATAGGCTGCAAATGTGTTACTCTAAAGGCCACTGCTTTTCAATTAGGATCTTAACAGCTCAGCCACAGATGGGCCAGGACTGTAGAATTCCAATGATAACTGGAAGTGGCCACCACAAATTTCACTATTTTTAAACACCAAGTTTATCCTGTAATGTAAAAGAAGCATTAAAAAAAAAGGGAAAACAGTAACACAAGAGAGCAGTGTTGAGAGTATTACAGATACAAGGGTTAAATAAAAAACATCTGAACATGGCCAGTGATGGCACGAAAGCCATGCAAAGGCAGGACAAGTCCTTCTACATTGCTACTAGGAATCACCACAAGGATTGAGGAGCTTCTTTCTGGGAAAGGGTTGTCTGAAATCTTGTGTCAGGTATGACACCTTAATGACAACACAAAAAAAACAATATTGAATCATAGAATGATTTGGGTTGGAATGGACCTTAAAGATCATCTAGCTCCAAACCCTCTGCCATGGGCAGGGACACCTTCCACTAGAGCAGGTTCAAAGACCCATCCAACCTGGCCTTGATGTCCCATCCCTGGAAGGGATGGGACATCCACAACTTCTCTGGGCAACCTCTTCCAGTGCCTCACCACCCTCACAGTAGAGAACTTCTTCCTAGTATCTAACCTAAACCTACTCTGTTTCAGTTTGAATCCAACCTCCCTTGTTCTGTCACTACATACTCTTGTAAAAAGTCCCTCTCCATCTTTCTTGTAGGCTTCCTTCAGATACTGGAAGGTCTCAACCAGGTCACCCCAAAGCCTTCTCTTCACTAGGCTGAAAAAGTACAGCTCCATCAACCAACATTATATATTTGGGAAATTGAAGCATAGCTCACTACCCTGCAAGATCCCCAAGCATGCAAAACTACTTTTAAAAAGCAGATTAAGAGATCCAAAAAAAGAATGCACGTTTATTGGGAAAAATGTTACTTCTGTGGAATTCCTACAGCAGAAGTCACTGAACAGCAATGCACAATTTGCATCAAATCATCTAAATATCTAGTTTACAAGAAAATGCAAGGCATTTGACTATATTCTGGATACCCATGGCTTTTCATATATAGTAATGTCTACAATCCCAAACATCAACACTAACAATTTTCAGTAAGGCTTCTTCTCAAAGAGTGATTTACCAACTCAGTGAGCAGACTTGAGGTAACTGCTAGTTTCTTTAGCCTTGCCAGCTTTTAGACACTGTTTTCAATCAGTGATTGAAAACCTGTGATCCAGCTTCTGGGTGATGAACACAATGAAAAACAGAATGCAAAACTGTTGCCTGTTCTTACTGTAAAGCCTGGGAACCAGTGCTCCAATATTTCACTAGTGATAGTGAAATCTCTGTTCTGCTTCCTAAACACAAGGCTAAAATGAAGCAAACTCCTTGTGAAACTTTAACTATCTCTAAATTTTGTTTATGAGATACAAGCATTCAAAAACGTGAATACAACATAATTAATAGAAAGCCTCCAGCAGAGAGCACAGACTCTGAAGTGATGAAGATCAAAGACTACTATTTGCCTGGCAGAACCAAATTGATCTAACAGGAAACACAAACACTTCAGATCAATACTCATGCCTACTGTACACTCCATCTCTGAAGATTATGATTGAGAAACTTGACATTGCCAGCAATACAGCCTCCTTTTCCTGCTGAACAAGTTAATTCTCCACAAAAAATCATGCTTTAATGTTCTTTCTTCCTTTTCAGTGGTGTTCTGAACAACATGTGTCAAGACCTTTCAATCAGCTCTCTTTGCAAGAAGGCAAAGGATACTTTTTCATAATTCTTTAGTAAGATCAGAAGGAACTACCCTTTATGCAAGTGATGCTACTTGGCCACTTGATCCTGCTGTCAAAGTCTAGCCTTCAGCACACCGCAAGTATTCCGGTAACTTGTAAGGGATTTTAAGACATCTCTTCTTTGTTTACACACCAAATCTCAATGTAACAACTTAAACAGATCTTTAATACTGAGCACCCCAGAAGCCAGAATCAGAATAAAACTGCCTTTCTTCAGGATCAAAGGCACTTCAAAATGCTTATAAAATGCCGAGTTCAGGGGAAACCACACTCTGATCTTCAGGATGAAAACCAATACTCCCTGTAGCCAGAGAAGGATATGTTACAGCACAGCTTTTGTAACATATCTTCTCATTAACAGAAGATCTGAGATACCATCTCAACTTCATGCCCCTGCTGGCCCTGTGTAACAGACCAGAGAAAAGTATTTTCCACAGCAGTTGTTCCATGTCAGCAGCATGTCTGGATCGTGCAAGGCAGAAAAAGCTCAAGACTTTCTTAGTAGGGAAACGAACAAAACTTATGTGATGGCACATGATAAACATGGCAACATGACCACCTCTGCTGGTCACTACAGAATCCCAGGATGAACATCTTAAAAATAAGCAATACGGTTTGATCACAACTCACAGCAGGAGTGAAAGGATAAAATTACTTGAAAAAAATAGAGATGTATTATTAAGTGTTTTCTGACAAAAGACCAACTGCTACTTCAAACACCTAAAAGGCAAAGAGAAACAAACCTAAAACATCCACACCCACAACAAACTCCCAGCTTTAAAAACAACTAAGAAAAAGTAACAGGGAAACCCTACAGGGTTGTTAAGCTGCAGTAGCAACTACTAAAATAAATTCAGTATGGCTGTTAGATACCTGATCTTCTTTATAATATTTGCTACAGAAAGTACAAACATGTAACTCAGCAGCTGCAGCACCCACTGACAGGCAGCTTTGGAGAGCTCAGACTCATACATGAGACATGAAAACACCCCTGTGATCTGTGCAGACAACATATCTCACAGAATCCTTTAAGAAATGGAAAAAAACCCCACTAAAACCAGACTGGCACCAAGATGAAGTAGACTGTGCGCCCCTTACAACACCTACACCTGAACAGGTGATCAGCAGTACACCACATATACACCTCCAGTGCAACAAGTATCACAATTAAGATTATAAATAATTATACAGATACAATCTACCTGGTTATATTAATAACAAGTGACTATCCAAAGACTCTGGTAACCAATTCAAAGTATATCTATGAATTCAGACAGCTGTATTTTTTTAATTGAATATTTAATTGCTATATCAAATCCTAACAAAATTATGAAACTAAACTCTACAACATTTGTAGTTTGAAAAGCTTGGAATACTAACTTAAATTATTTTTCACAGATGCTAAATCATCTGCACAGAATTCCAAGCACAAATGCATGTGATATACCAGGTACTTACACATATGTATTACTTTCCCACAGGCTTCAAAATGCAGCCACACAATTAAAACCTTCTACGGGACTCATCACCATAAATAACAATTCCATTTAATTCCCAAGTGATGTAGATAAATATCCTTACCATCCATTTCAGGAATAAAACACTACCTACTCTAGGACAGCATGGAGAGGAAGCATGAAAGACAGCAGCAGAACAAAGCTGCTCACAAACTCTACAAATGCAAGAAGAAAGAATTTTCAAGAAAAAACCCCCAGATACAGTACAGGAGGGAAGGCACATAATGTACCGGCAAACAAGATTAAAGTTATCTGATACCAAGGTAACAGTATTTAAAGCAAATCACCGAAACACCCCACAATTTGGTTAATTTATTAGGTATATGCATCTTTGTTCACCGCACTCCTCCGTTATGCAGGTTTTCTGATTGATTTCCAAAGCCATAATTCAAAATGGCAAGGAAAATATGATTCTAGAGACTCCTTAAAAAACCATAGTGAACATTTAAGTTTCTTTTTTTTTTAAATAAAACATGACATCACTTTAACCTTCTATAAAAACATAACATTTACAGTAAATAACTCATCAATTTTGATGAATTGGTAAGTTCCATTCTAACCATGTAAATACCAGTCTTCCACCATGAAGAACCCTATAGCAAGAGCGATGCTATCCAATAGTGTTCCAAGCAAAAACCACCACCACACCATGTTTTTTCAGAGTCAGATCCTCAAATACATAATTAGGTTCTGCAAGATGTAATCTACCACTTGCTGACAAGATATAGAGGTGATTAGTCCAAGAGTTTTGCTAAGCATAAGCAGATCCATCAGTGAAGGTGGGCTGGGTACTTCTTGGCTGGGAAATTTAAGTTAACTTAACTTCAAGTAAGAATTCACAGCATGCTAGGACTTTAAATGCAAACATTTTACCTAAACATTTCCCACCACTGCCACACCTTGTACTACAAAAAATTTCGTACATAATATTTATATCAACATTTCAATTAATGTACTCTTAATTTTAAAAATCAGACTCTTCTGTCAACTTAAACCCTACACAATATTTTTTCAACTTTTATATTTCTAAAATTGTAATTACATACCACTGCAGCAACTGTATAAATCTCAGAAGATGTACACTACTGCTAGTATGCATATGCATTTATTAATGCAAATAAATGCAAATAAATTCAGTGTAGAAAAAAGAGATACACATGAAGATGGGCCATTACCATCAAAATAGACCACAGTGTAAAGTATGGATGACCTAATGATATTCTGGATTTTCTGACTTAAGCTTAAAACTTCTAGAAGCAAGTTTGTTAAAATAAACATACCAATATGTGCTGAACCACTGCTACTTTTACTTTGTATAGAGGTACTGCATGTCTGGGTCCCGGGTTGTGCTGTGCCTGTTCGATTTAAACCCCTGTATAATTTCCTACAGGAGAGTTCATCATTGTCACTGTCATGTAGGGATGGTGTCCGAGGCCTAAAATGCCGCCATCTACATGATTTGATATTGACTAGTATCTGACTGAGGTCTTTTGAGAAAGATTTGTCCGAGGTATTTGTTTCTGAGGTATTGGCAAATTGACTGATTGAAGAGTGTTGTGATGAGGAAAACCTTTCCAAATCCAGGTGATGAAATGCATTATCGTAGTCCGAATGCGCTCTGTCTAGTAGCACCCTAAAACCAGGAGAACAATGCACAATTATACAGTGGCAAGAAAATACCAAGGAAGTTACCAATTTGACATGTGTGTGTGTGGACGACAAAGGGATAAGAAAAGTTACACAGAAGTGTCCTAGAACAAGCAAACACACACACAGTGCCCTGACACGATGCACGACCATCTATTATTTCACACTAAGTAGTACATTTAGGTATATTCTAGCTTCCACTGTCTGAAGAGCTGAGGTACAATATCACGTATATATATCAAAGATACTGTAACAACATAGAATTAAACCAAACCAAAACAACCCAGAGAATAACATTGCTTAGGTAAAAAGTGATTCATATATATCCTCCTAAAGTCACTTCATTTCAAAAGCCTTATTCCCATATATACTGCCTATACCTACAACCATCCCAAAGCAGCAGGGATGTCACACAATAACTTCCAAATCCCCTTTCAAAAATCCCAGTGAGAGCCTTCAGATAGCATTCCAATTTTGCTGATTGGCCAAGTTGGCTTACTAATATGTGAAGAGGTGGTAAGCATAAATTTGAAAGGTAAATCACACACTTACTTTTAGTAAAAATTTAATATCAATGTACTATTTTTTTAAAGACATCATATACTTATACACTCAACCATTTATAAGTTGTTTCCAGTAAAGATTCTTAGAAACAAAATGCCTGAAATAAGTAATCTAATTATTACGTAAATTTCAAACGTCGTGAAAAATAAGTTGTTGTCCTTTCTAAGCATCTCTCCCAAAATCATCAAATAGAGTCCAAACTCCAAAAAGCATTTTTTGCAAAATATATTTTTTGCTATCTTGAAATGCCACAATTTGAGGACAGCTATGAAAAAAATTAAAAAACAAGTCACCAACCACAATTGAAGATATACATGTATTCTCATGTCAAAAAACGGGAGCACAAGCAATAAAAATCCCCTAGAACTACTTAAGAAAACATTACTAAAACAGCTTCAACTAGTGAAAACCAAAAATGGAGACATTAGCCAGCTAATCTCCCTGTGATGTTTCCATTTTTTTATTTTTTGGTTGTTTTTTTAGACTTTGTTCTTCTTTGTATCTTACTGAATTTTTTTAAAAAAAAGTTTCATTTTTAGTAACAGCAACAATCACACAGCACTTACCTTCCACCACGGCCAACCCGTCTCCGTGCAAACCCAATACACCTCTGGGGTACAGTGAGGGTGGTTAAGCAGTATCTGTAACGCACATCTCCTAATCTTCCCTCCTTAGGGCTACTCCACGGCCAGGTGCCAGGCTGGTCTAAATGAGGCTTAAAATAATTTTAAACAATTAAACACAAGATGTTTTCCCACAATGGCACTGTCTTATGATGCATAAGGAAATTCTACTTACAGCATAGTACTGACAGCCTGCTTTCCTTCGGAAGGCAAAAGGACCATCGGGATCATTTTCTTCCTCAGCCTCTGAAGAACCAGACAAAACCTGCAAGAGGAGATGGGGTGAGGGTGGTGTATGATGAGAGCCATTAGAAAATTCCTGATTTTTACTTCTACTCTTTTCCAAAGACCAGAACAAAACTCTAGAGATCCTACCTGGGAGAGAGGTTCATCATCTGAGCTAGGAAAATCATACTGATTCAAATCTTTAGCATTAAAGACTGGCAGTGCAGCAGGACTTGTCTGTTGAGGAGTAGCAGCAGCAGACGAAGGTAAGACTTTTGGCTTCTTCTCATACTTTCTTTTGGGTCTAATAACATCAGGTTTATCTTGCTGCAAGAAAAATACAAAGCAGTGTAAAATTACACACAGAAGAAAACTACATTAAAACAGGAGTTTAAGCAAACTCCTGTGCAAGCAAGCTAAAGACATGAACTCATCTCTCAGCCATCTTCATAGTAAAACTTGCAGTCATTTCAGAGTGTCTGTATTTAATTTCCAGTAATTGAAACACTGAACAGGTAAGGTGGAATTAAGAACTGTTTGCTCAATCTGTGCTTGGTAACTCACTAGCAGTGAAGGTAACAGTACTACTTTGGAGGAGTAGACCAAAATATGTATGATGATCTCCATGAGGCACCTTTTTTATTTCCTAGCATTTTCAATTGATAGCCATTTATGGAGTGTTAGGGTATTACTAAGTACCAAGCAATGCTTTGAAGGCAAAAATAGACTTCTCAGAGATACCTATAATCTTGCAAAAGCCTCTAAAAATTAAATACATTTTCCCATACTATGCAAAGCCAAGTTTAAGTGCGTTTCCCAAGTTTCCAAGCTGTGAGACACTGCACTGATCTAACATCAGTGATAAGCAAGTACACACCAGAAGTTGCAAAGACAATGCTTTACTATCAGTTGAAGAATTCACTGATTCAAGCCACCTTGTCAAATTCAGAACAGCCTCTGGATATTCTTCAGCAACAAGATGTCTTGGTTTAAAATTCAGATTATACCTCAGCATTTATCCTGCATTACCTGACCTATTTAACATGCTCAGCTGTTCACACTGTAGCTATGCTTTGTATGACAGAAAATTAAAGCCTGCAGGGAAAAAAGTACTTGTCAGCTGTAAGGTTATTTGACACTTTAATTAAATATGAAAGTAAAGATACACAGCAAGGGGGGAATTATCACTGGATCTTATTTTAAAACAAAAACAAAAACCAACCCTCCATATTAAATTAACTATATAACTTAGAACAGTACATGGCACTTACATCATTAGTTCTTTGTACAACATCTAGATAATAAACACAGTTCTGTTCAGGACATCCTAACTTTATGGACAATATCAAAGAAAAGTGTTTCTGTCCCCCTGAATAAGAATATAACTGCATGTGTTGTGTCCTTGTCTGCAGTTTGTCTATACTTCCTTTATGTCTTGAGGAATACTGGCAGTCTGTTATCCTTGAAACTCCAAAAAAAAAACAACAAAACAAAACACCAAAACAAAGCAGTCTTATTTCACTTGCGGCTTTGCTACCCTACTGCCAGTTCCAAAAAGCTTCCTCCCTCCTCCCATCCTAAAATGGTGTATTTTGTATACTTCAGGGCACGAACAGTTACTTGGTTACTGACACTACTTACTTTAATTTTATATTCTTTCAGTTCCATAACTTCTTGGTGTTTAAAAGAACTGCTGTTAGTCACAGGAATGATGGGAATAGCATAGGTGGGTTTAAGCGGCTGCCGCTGTGCCATGACTTCAGACATGATCTCTCCACTGTAGTCACCCAAATTATACCTGAAATCAGAATAAGTTTTATTTGTTGGAATGTTTACAATGTCCATCTGGTAAAAAAAAACAAACAAGCAACTGAGAAACACAAGTTAATACTTGGATCTTGGGGTAAAGGGATATCCAGGACATCAGCAAAAAGTACAAAAAATATCATTCCAGAAACAAAGACTAACAGCATAGAAAATTCATTGCAATGACTAATGCTGACAGATAAAAAACAACAACTACCCTGTAAAAGCATCTCCAAAAGATAGTACTGTAAAGGAGAGAACAGGAGAGGGTTACCCTCCCCCTTCCTTGGAGACCGGTACCATTTAAGGACCATATGTTTATCACTCAAAGTTTTAAACAGTGAGGCAGAATGCTTTTCCATGAATCCTCCCTCTTTTGTGTTACGGAGCATTGTCAATAAGTAGATCCATAAAACATTTCAAGGCCTGTGACAAATTTTGAGTTGAAGTGCAGTTCTCTACTCTGAGGGAGGTATTAGCCTCTTTCCCCTATTCAATGGCTTATTTTCTTTAAAAAGCTACTGGAAAAATCATCAAGATTTCTCCCCGCCCTCTTTCTGCTGAAAATGCTCAGGGCTTAAAAGAAGTGCCCTGGTAGAGCCAGTTCAGCTTGTCTCCCTAAGAATCCAGACTAAGAAGTTAGTTCTGTAGTTTTAAGGTACTGACTCAGAACATTTGCTTTCAAACAGCGATACTTAGGCTAGAAAAGCCTATTCAGATTCTAAGTAACAACCTAAAGGGCAACTCCGTATCACAACTGTGATCCTCACCTGACTGGAAAAGTGACACTTGGCAGAGCATTTGGTCCCCAGCACAGCTGACCAATAGGATGGCAAATGAAGTGCTAGCTGGAGATAACTCTCACATTTTATACTGTATGAAATGCTTATTTTTCTTTGTGAGGGTATTACATCAAGCTTTTTTAGCAAAGAATAGCAATCATGAAGTCAAAGAAGAATGGTAATGAATGAAAATGGCCTTAAAAATAAGACAGGATTTCCTTAAATTTTATTTTTCTCCACAGGCAAATATGAATATGCTATCCCATAAACGTGAAAAAGAATCTGAACTTTTTAAAAAAATCTCCCACTGTTCAAATATTTGCAGCAATCAGAATATAAAGTAGTTTCCAAAGCTTTCTGCAGCAAATTTTCAATAAACATTACCTCTTTTCCATAATTTCCAGTGTTAAATGCAGCAACTCTCTCTTGCTTTTTTCCCTCCTCTTTATCATCTCCAGGATGGTTACTGCACGACTCAGATCTCGACGCAGCTTCAGCATCTTCTCATAAGAAGCTTCATCATTTTTTCGATTCTGTAGAAACATTAAATATATGTGTTTCCCTACATCATTTAAATTAAACAATCTGAATTTAAGTAAGTTCTAAACATTTAGGTATATTAAAAAAAAAAGACAAGTCACACAATAAACCAAAGAGAAGCATGTGCATGTTATCAATGAGATACAGCTTGCCAACACCCTAAGTAGGTTTAACAGTAAATTTAGTAGAAAAAATAAAGCAGTTTCATGCTTTCTGCCCTTGCAAATTAAAAATGAGAACATTAAATTTTTTATTATTTTATACTACATTGCAGAATTATTTCTCTATATAAAGCTACTTTTTTGAAAGAGGGAGAATGAAAAGAAAGAAAAGCTGAGGGAGGCACTGATATACTTACTTTTCGTGTTTGCATCTTTTCCGTTCGTCTTCTAAAAGCAACATAAGGGTCATTTGTGCTGGAACCATCTCGTTTTTCCTGTTTCACTGCTGGGATAAGTGAGGGACCTCGACAATTTTTCCTCTTTTTAATCCAGTACTCATACACTTCTCTGATCAATTCATCATCTTCCTTCAGCAACAGCTTGGCCTCTTGCAGGCTGACTGGCTAAATGTAAAACCCAGCATGTCACTTTCATACAGTAATACACAGAGAATGTATTTCACATCCTTTATTCAAAGTACCGTTGTACCTGCTGACCGCTGCCCTTTTCTAGTCGGTCTATCATCTCCTCAAATTGCAAAGGAGAGATGTCCATTCTTTTCTTCAACTTATTCACAAAGATCTCATCTTCCGAATCCAAGTCATAATCTGGCTGCTCAGCATCCAAACTGAAAGCTAAATGATACAAGAAAAGTTAAAGTTAGTTTTACGACAAAAACGTTTTGTTCTAATAGTGTCCAGAGCACACACCACCACACTTCAAGACAAAACCAAAATTACTTGTTTGAATGTTGTAGTAATGCTACTTCCACACTGATGTAAACATCCATTTTTTTCTTGAAATAAAAGTACACTGTTGAAAATCAGGCATAAAAGTTGACATATATTTGTTATGGTTTTGTTAACCAATGAAAACTTACTAGTGGTTGAACAACTGCCTCACTGCTCCAATAAGAAATTTTTATATTTGTCAAAATCTTCAATGCTACCAAGCATTCTGCAGTTTTATGCACTGTATCATCAGCAGTTAAGATTTCAGCCCAAAACACAAAGGTACTCCTAGGAAAGTATGTGCAGACTGTATTACAATGATCATACGCATATTCTCATCAATGATTTTTGTGGTGTAATGAGTCAGACTAAACTGGCCCAGCATGATCTACCCTATGTAGCAAGGCACCTTCAAATATAAGTAATGTTTTGCAGAATGCAAACAACTGCCTTCCACAGTATTCTATGAAAATGCATCACTCTGTATTTGAATTGTGACTCCATAGTTCTAATGCCTCATTCAAATTGCTTTAGTTGGTAAGAGACACAGATTTCCTCCCAAGTGCACATCAGAAAACGCATACCTAGTTTTTAATAAACAAATAGGTAGAATACAATGCAGCTTAAAATTCACAGCTCCAGCTGTTAGAACTGCTAGCTAAGGAAAACAAGAATATAAAGTATAACCGTAATAGCAGCATGGAAGAGTGCTAGTAGGAAGGAAGAACTTTTTTACAATGAGAGTGGTGAAACACTGGAACAGGTTGCCCAGAAAAGTGGTGGATGTCCATCCCTGGAAACATTCAAGGTCAGGCTGGACCAGGCTCTGAGCAACCTGAGAAAGCTGAAGCCCCCTCATTGCTGGGGAGTTGGACCTAGATGACCTTTAAAGGTCCCTTCCATCTCACACTATTCTACAACAAAAAGATTTTAAGCCATTACTGAGGCTCAGATTGATAGAGAAGTCTAGCATTTAACCAAAGTGAATTAGGCATGAGATATGTTTACATAGCACAGATACTACTTTTAAAATTCTACTCATTACACCATGCAACAATTCTGCAACAGAGTGCATTTTTCATAATTTTTTCCAAAGTTATCTGAAGTAACGTGGTGCTCATATGAAGGGTCATATCCATACTGAGTAACTGCTATCGTCCAACAAAAACAAAACCACAACAGATTTGCAAGTCATCACTTATATCAAACCCCATCTGCTTTTAGATGCAGAATACTTCCACTAGGCACAGGCAAATACTGCTACTACCACTGTACTTTCTGCTTGGCTTCCCAACCCACTCTACTGCTATTTTATCCCAATTATGCTTCAGGGGTAGATATTCTGTTTCTTAGCTATACATTATGTATTTTCCTCTTCAAGTAGATTTGCGTCTGTCCTTGCTAACAAATCTGGATTTCCCTGCAAACTGTTACTATTGAATAAGAATTAAACATACTTCTTCAGCAAGTAGTACGTATTTTTCCACATGTTGGAAAAAATTAATTCTCAGAAGTCAGTCATGACGGGAGCTCAACAGATATTTATTAGTAATGTCTTAACTACTAGCAAAATTAAATTCTCAATGCAGACTTCAAAGAATGAGTTACTTTACTTACGCTGTATGTGAATCAGCTGCTTTGGCATTTTAAATTCTCCAGGATAGATAGATTCATAGTATGCAATATTACTTTCTGCTTCTGGAACTGGTATAACCATGTTATCCCTCTTCTCTCCATAGACTTGTTGTGCTGAGATAGCCCGCTGCAGATGATGTTCCTATAAGTAAAAAAGTGAAACGAAAACCTGAGGAAAGATTTTCAGAACTCAGACTTGCTCAAGTTGAAGCAGGTTTGTAAAGCCCTGAGTCGAGGAGTCGATGGTGGCACCCATCGGTGCCGGAGGGCTCCCGGCAGGTGGCGCTGTCCCCCGTGCGCACACACCCCCACGCCCCGCAGCTTCCCAACTCCTCCCGCCGCGTGCTCCTGGCACACCGAGACACACAAACCCGGACTTAAATGTTTCTGGAGAGACAACAAGTAGCTGCAGACAGATCTTGACTCTGGTACTACTCTCTACTTGCCTTGGCCATTTCTTGTTCGTGATGTCAAAAAATCAGAAAGGAGGCTTTGCCATCACTGCCAATGAACAGCAACTATTTTTACCTAGTGAATGATTCCTGAAGACATTCTCATTTATTGCAATGTTTCCCATTATCCTCCCTTTCCTCCTCCTAATCCCCCCAAAAAAAAGTAAGAATAAAATCCATTCTCCCTGTAGTTCTGTCAAGATAGTATCAGGAGAGTTCATATTGTTACTAACAAAAACCAATACAGCACGATGTGTGCACATCTTTAAGTGGTTTACTGACAATACAACAAGGTTTATTTCCTTATTATCAATACTAGTTTCTTAAGTATCCATTCTGTTCCTCCCTAGGTGCTCGGTAAACCAGTGCTACAACAGTTACGCCAATACCTCTCTCAGTGAGATGCTATAAACCAGGTAACTGAAATACTCAAAAGCAGGAACTAGAGCAAAAGGGTAGCAGGGATACCTGGTTTTAACACTGAACGCATCATGTTCACCCATATTATCCATATTACACCTTTGCCTGTCTGACTTAAATTTAATTCCTTTGATGCAACAAGGGCAATTAAGATCTTCTGTCTAAACTTTAAAAAAAGATAAATAATCATGAAAATTATAAAATAGGCTGAAATTCAACTGTGTTCCAACACGCAATTCTGCTAGAAGAATTCACAGGATTTGAGCCCATCTTCAAACAAGTTGCAGAAATTATTTCACATCTGTCCCCCAGTTAAAAAACTTCTTCACAGAAAGAGACTGATGATGAAAATAAGGCATAGCACAGTTGTAAGTAAAACTCACCGCACTGGTTTTGACCTGCAGCATTTTTTAAGTCCAGACACACACGTCACCTAGGAGGTGTGGCAGCATTCCTTCTTGGGTATGGACAATGTAATTTCTTTTCTACCTTTTACTGAAGCACTGCTTCCAGACACCTCTATCTTTTGTAAACTGTAACAATTCTTCAGGATTTTGTCCCCACAGTTACAACTTGTTGCCTAACAGGGAACTAAGGTTTATCTTCATATAGCACAGTAGGATTGTATCAAATGCATAATAATAGCCAATTTTTTTAACAACAGCAAATGGTTTTATAATAATATTAAGGGTTCCTGGTGTATTTATCCCAATCTGTGTTTCTAAACACCAAAAGAAATGCTTTATTTCAGAGAAGAAAAGGATGTCACACTAAATTAAGATTTTAATTTCTCTTGTCTGCCTCTGATATGGACCCTGCTAGTAAGTACCAGTAGCCTATACTTCTTTATTAACAGGTTTTAGTAATCTGTATTTAAAGAAATCTTAACAGTACTCTTGAAACAGAAGCACAAATCATGGTTTTGCCTGCCTTTCATCCCAATTACAAAAACAGTCAATATGTGAGCAGAGTCTTAGGAGAGCCACATATTATAAAAAGCAACTGAGTAAGATTTCCTCCACTGAAAAAAAATTAACCTGCTGTTCATATCGATTTCAAGACACCCCAAGAGACACTCCACTTAGAAACTAAGCAGACAAGGCAACTTCTCCTTAGACATCCATTCATCAAGGCTTTCACTTATTTGGACAAATCCACAAGAGCAACTTCGCCCCCAACTTCAGTATCTCAGCTGGTGGCTGAGCACATCTCTCACTATCCTGGTAATAGCTATAAATCAGGTGCAATTGTTAGCTCTGAAAGCAGTAATTTTTAGCAAAAAAGCATGTTTTATTAACTAACCCACTATGGCTTACAGTTTCTATTCTGCAGTCATTCTCCGCTGTGATTGCACAGCTTATTACTTCCACCAAGATGCAATACCTCATTCATCAGAACACACAGCTTTTCCTTTAAAAATGCAGTGGTTTCTTCAATTTGCCAGAATGATTTTAAATTCAAATCCTAATCAAACTTTCTGGCTGCTTTTCATGTTACAGGAAGATTTGTACACAGATACTGTAGTCCCAGTCACTCCTGAAAACACCAACGGGCATTTAAATTTAAAGACAGACCTCCTAGAAAATTAAACAAATGTTTTCGTTTTGTCTGTCCATCTATTTTTAGATACAGTTTTCCAAGCAGATTTATTTCCACTACACAACTGCTTCCATTCACTGCATAAAGAGCAGTATCAAAAAGCCTTTTTTATGCCACTATCCATTAGGTTCTGTGATCTGCCACAAAAAGAAGTTTGACTGGATTAACTGGGGTTTGCTCTTGAAAACCTCTTATTAGTTGTTCATAGAGATTAGTATCTTTCAGGTGATCACTAGGGGCAAATAGTTTACATTATCCATGTTCCTCCAGGAACTGTGGGTAAGATAACTTGTTTGTAACCCTCTAGCTTCCCCCTTTTCAACAGTCTGTTGATCGTTATGAGGTTTTGGGTTGGGATTTTTGAAGGGATTTTATGTTTTGGAGGGTGTTTTTTTGTTTGGATTTTTTGTTTTTTTAAAGAGGAAAGACACTAAACTGTGCTTTTTTTTTTCTCCTCAAATATCATCTGCCCCTCTGAAGTTCTCAAAGAGCTGTAAAGTTATTCCAGACTGTTTCTTTAAATTCCTGACATGAATATTAGATGGGTTAGTCAAGCTCAAGGGCTATAACTTGTCATGTTAGAAGGAAACTTATTTAACAGCCACCACCACAAGGTTCAGTCCTGTGCCCCTTGCTGTCATTCTCCATACTACCACAGCCTTATGGCAGACTGAATCTATGATGACAGCTTAGGGAACCAAATCCACAAAAAGCCATCACTCTCCAGTTATTTCCCCTGAAAACAATTAGAAACAATTAGTCTTCTGACAAATCGGCTCCCTGAACTGCCAGGATGTGCGTATGCAAAGCAGTGGGGAAATGCAGAAGAGAGAAAGATGATTCCCTTTGGCAGCAGTTAGCCATTACACTGGCTTAACTGCTTCACTACATTAAAAAAAGCTTTAAAACGAATACCAAGAACAAAAAACCCACACTAAAACTCATGAAACATTTCAACCAACTCAGTATCAAGTACAATCAAGAAAAGTTTCCTCTCACTACAAATATTTACAGAATCTCTCATCTTATTCTACACCTTTGTTGCTAGATGGATCTCACCTTGTTCCTTCTTT
Source organism: Pardalotus punctatus (assembly GCA_013400915.1). Classification (NCBI taxonomy): domain Eukaryota; kingdom Metazoa; phylum Chordata; class Aves; order Passeriformes; family Pardalotidae; genus Pardalotus; species Pardalotus punctatus. Next base: position 63,620 of record VZTX01011111.1, read on the forward strand.
CAAGATTTACCCTTCATGTAAACATTAATCGTTCACATATTATTTGTTCCTATTTACGAGTTTCCATTTTCAGTGCACTCACATTTCTTTCTTAATGTACCCTACTTACTGAAACGACATGGAAATATCTGCATTTGTTTTACAAAAAAACTCAGCCTGAACTGCTTAACACCACAGCAGACTGCTTCAAAGTTTCCTCCCTTTCTACGCCAGCCTGCTTCCTTTGGATCTTTCACACATACCGTTTCACAACATGTACTTATTGAAGGTAGTTTATTCTCACTGAACCTGCTTTCGACTTTTACATTTAACTATTTTCAACCTATTAGTTATGCTTATATCCAGAAAACCTTTGACGTTCAGTTGCTTTCTCTGTCTGACATAAAATGCTATTGGAATTACAACTTTGGGAGTGCTGTGATGCTAATTTGATCCAGTAATTTCAGAACAATGGTACTGTTCCTTAAACTTCATTCCTTTTATATTTTACTAATGCTCAGACAAATTTGCATTAAAAGCTACTTAAGGAGTTCACACAAGAAAACCCAAAAAATCTGCTCACTCTTCCCGGCCCCAAGTCAGTTTTCCATCAGGAAAACTAGTTAATTTTCCTTCATGATGAGCTTAGGCTTAGGCTCATCATGTGGTTTGACAATCCCAACAAAAAAGGGATGCAGTGGGAGCACTCAGCTTGGAGACAGTTGATGTCTCAGGAAAGGAGCAGCTTCATCACTATTTGTAACACTCAGCCAGAAACACGAACCGAGGGGCAGGTACTAATCTCTCCTCTGGTGACAAGTGACAGGACCCGAGGGAACAGCGAGAAGCTGTGTCCAGAGAGGTTTAGGGTAGATATCAGAAAAAGGTTCTTCACCCAGAACTGTCTTCCCAGGGAAGTGGTCACAGCACCAACCTGACAGAGTTCAAGAAGTGTTTGGACAACACTTGGGCACATGGTGTGACTCTTGGGGTTGTGCTGTGCGTGGTCAGGAGCTGGACTCGATGATCCTTGTGGGTCCCTCCAACTCTGGATATTCCATGATTCTACAAACTGTACCTTATTCACCACACTATATTCCTGTCCAGAAAATTATCTGGACAGTTAATATGCCAACATATACCAGACTATACTGCCAGTTGCTTAAATAACCAAAAACTTGGTAACTACTTTCCTCTAACTAAGAGAGTCTACAGGAAAAGCCCACCAGCACAGCAACTCTTTTTCTGACTATGTAGAATGTAACAAAGTATGATGTACTTGAGACACTTCCTAAGCAAAATTATGCATTGGCACAATTCATCATTGTGTGGTCTTCCTTCCTGTTAATTTTAGGATAGGAAGTTTGTCCCTTGTAGCCACTCTAATAGCACACTAGTATCACCACACACATTACAAAACATCAAAGAATGAAAGGACAAACAAATGCAACAAAGGCATTAGGAAAATCAAAACACAGCAGAGCAGCTCTCATTACAGCCTGAAGGAACTGGAACTTGTGGTCAGTGCTGCTTTGCAGTGGGGCAGTAGGATCTCTCTCAAATGATAATACAAGGATATAGGTGTAATTCTTGGTCACAAGTTCGGTATTTGCATGCTTGATGCACTTCTAGCACACTACATTAAAAACTCTGAATTACAATAATTAGAACACAAAAGAAAGGATACTGTGATTGCGCCTCCACCTGACTACCAGTAGGCACCCCTGCCTGCAAGCAGGAACAAGCCCAGCAACTGAAAGCAAGCAGGATTTGCCTTCTTTCACATTTTGGTAGTACTTCTTAAATTTTTGGCAACATGGCTGTGGGATTTTAAGTTAAGTTACAGTTTCTAAAAGAAAACTGGCACTAGAGAGCACAGAGGTTTCTTTGACAAAGTATCTACTCTGCAGTACACTCTGGAGACCATATTCAAAATAAGATAACCACAGTACAAGGCATTAAAAGACTAAGTGACACAGCCCTGCAAATACAGTTGAACAAACCAAATGGACAGAATGCATATTATCCTTTTTAAAAGGCAACTGAAAAAATGTTACTGCAGTAGCAATGAGTGCATCTTCTCAAGAAATAGAGGAATTACTGTTTTGTAATTTGACTGTTGCCTCAAAAAATTTCTCCAATTATTTCAGAGCTCTTAGAAATAATTTAAAGCACATATGCTTATGGAAATTACCAAAAGAGGCAGCTCTCAAGTCCAATGTGCAGAACAGATTAGAAAGTCTCTTAATACTCCAAACTTACCCCAAGCAAGGGAGTGGTTGTCTCTGCTGGGGGAAGCAAAAGGTGGGGTGGACAAGTAGAAAGTTTTTAAAATTACTGGTACTTTTAAAAAGCACACAGGACTGAGTTCAAGCCTGTGCAGATTAGAATCACACCTTTGCCTCCGAAACACAAAACCAATACAAACCTATACAAAAACACACTGTGCCATTACTGGGAAATAAGGCAAACCCACTGCCCATCTACTGGTTTTTTTGGAACTGCTGATTTACATCAGTATGACTGGGCAAAATCCTCTCACAGCCACCCCTGACAGAAGCGCATTCCAAGGCTACCACTTCACAGCACTCGAAATGTTTAAGGTATAGGAACTGAAAGGGATACCAGTTTCCATAGACAGTTGTCAAGAAGCATTAGGTTCACAATAGTTACACTGAAACAGATTACAGCTGACACACAATCAAGGCCTTACAAACTCACAGACCTATTTTTTTTAATATGCATTTTACCTACTAAGAGTTTATGGACCAAAAAAACCTCTAAACACACACAAAAAAATCCAACAAAATTGCAGCTCATCTGAAACACACACACATTACTCTATAATTAAGATCAAACAAGAAAACTTTAGGAACTGGAAAAATCGGAAGTTATTCATCATGTCACCAAGAGGGGATGAACTGGCGCATAAGCCACCTGATTCCAGGCTTTGAAGGTAAAGATTTTTGGCTGCTAAATTCACAGGGATGATGAATATTTGCTGGTAGGAGGACAGTGGAGGAAAACACAGCAAAGTTGGTAGGAGACCCTGCTGCAGACCAAGACTTTTCAGACTAGCTCACTCCATAACATACAGTCAGGACTGCTGAAGCACTTCTATGACTATGCTGCTATGCTTCTATGATCTTCTGCACACAAATCGCTCTCCAACCTCCACCTCTGCTAGTGACCTACAGGATACATATCCTGTCTCAGCCATATAAGCATCTCAGTAACATGCATGATCAGGGAAGACAGCCTCTTGGAAGCTTGATGGTTAAGTTACAAAAGAGAAAATTTGTCTATAGATTCAATCCAGTAAATCTGTGCACAAAGAAGGCAGAAAGGAATAAAACACCTGAACTGGCTCATTCTCTTCACCTTCTCCTCCTGTTACCAGATCTTAGCTGTCTTGTAACATACTAATCAGACACAATTTATATCCAAGATTACTCTTCACTCTCTTCCTAACCTCAGAGAATTATGTGCAAAACAAGAAAGTTTTGGTTTTTTATGCCACCCCTTATTCCTCACATAATTCCTTCTCCCTTAGAACCAATTCAGGCACTGGAAATATGTTTCTGTGGGACTCACATGCAGTAACGTGCCACCACAATAGAGAGAACTCACCCAGGGACAGCCAAGCACCAGCAACACTGCACATGAATGTACAGAATGCACAGCCAGAACACACAGAAGCCATCTTAGATCAATGCAAACTGCTCAGAGATACTTCCTTTGCATTACTCTTACCTTCAGGGCAGAGAGTGGCTCTAGTGGCTTCTAGTATGACTGAAGGCAAAGATGCTCAGCTGTTCCTGAACAGCAGCTTCACAGGTTATTACAGAAGCACCAATCACAGTAACATACCACACACTTTTGCTTTTAGTTCCTCACACACATATGCAACCACACCTAACTACTTGCAAAGCAAAGATATTCTGACAGGTTTATTACAGCACTTGTTTCCAAACAACTGCTGGTGAAAAGTTCCAGACCTGACTGAAGTCATACTGACGAGGACAATCTGAGTCTGCATTGCAATGTACAGAAGCCTTCAATGGGTATTCTGGCTCAATCCCTCAGTTAGGCTGATCTTTGACTGAGGGATCCAGAATCCAACTCCTGAATACCACCAGCTGATAGATCTGGTCTTTAACAATGGCAAGGCAACAGTTTTGTTGGTAAGCATAACTGCAGCTCTGACCCTCTTGAACTCAAGTACATGAATATCATGTAAGTGCTAGCAATAGTTTAAATCTGGCCACAGGAACCACACACTATCAAAACAGGACAGAAATGGTGGGTCAGCAAATGAGCATTCCTCGCTCTACCTATGATGGGTCCTATGGAAGACAGCAGATCACTTCCCTGCCCCTCATTTGGCCCACAAGCAACTGTTGCCATCCTTCTGTTAGAACTCTCAGTATGTATGCACTCAGGGTGAACATCTCTTAGCAACAGAAGCTGCCTGAAGATTGACCCAAACCACACAGCTGCATACCTTCCCTTCTGAAGCTCTTCTGCCAGGATCTCTCAATGCCCTGAATCATTCTATGTAGTAGAGAAAATGTTTTCCTTTTGTTACAGCAGAGCCTAAAACTGTCCCTTCATATCCCAAACATGGAGGAAAACTATGGAGATCACTTCTGTTTATCAAATGTTTTCAGTCTCTTGAGTAGTCAGTTAAGAAGAATTCTACTGTAATCACTGTAAGAATCAGATCTCTGCTAAAAATGCCAACTTAAAATAGTTACAGAGGTTTAAATAGCAATTACTTGGTGAAAATGTAATCTAACTCACTTTAAAAAATGCATGGTTTTGTAATTAACAAAGTATCAAAACCCCCTTGCTAATTATTACACTTTTTATCTGGAACACTGGTCAGAAATGAGGTCAGCCACACCATATCTTGAGCATTGTAGTAGACTCCCCACATTCAAATCAGACACTTGACACTTCTAAGAGCATGGAAGGAGTCCTTTCACTGGAAGGAATCCTGGTTCTGTATTTGTGGACTCCCAGCAGCAAATTACTTATAACTTCCAGGAAACCTTCACCTGCTATGCTTGTTCAGTGAATGGTGGTAGACAGGTCGCAGGCACACAGGACATTTGACCCAGAAATCTAACGTTAGTACTAGACCTCATGACAACACTAGAAGAAACAGAGAGTGATTTGTTATCCTGTTACCAGAAGACTGAAATCAGTTTCATGTTTTAAATTACTGTGCAAAACAGACAGGCAGAGATGAGGAAATGAATGAGACTGGCTCAAAACATGCCAAAGAGGATAACATACCCAACCTAAGAACTCTAGGAATCAGGAAAATTCTGGTATTTAACACATACATTAATTATGCAGTCTAGTTCACAAACATAACGTAGCACCTCCATCCTTCCAGGTGCAAGTCCCACTTAGACCACCTAAAAAGACTCGTCTGCCACTGCACAACATACATTCAGAAGCACAGGACTAGATATCAATTTGAAATATTTCATTTAGGAATTGTGAAAGATCAAAACTGGCAGGAGGTACTAAACCATCTCCTCAGTGTTGGTAACAGCCACAAAGATTGCCCATCTTCTCCTCTGTAATCACTTTGGCTCTCGTGAACTCCTCAGCCTAGGCAGTCTTGTAACCCACAGACCACAGAGAAAAGGGAAGTTACTCTTAGACAAGTCTTCCACTTGTGAGCTAAATCAGTTCACAGGTAAAGCAAAGACCAGGACAAATTCTAGGAAACACTGGAACTGCCTCTTCTCTTTACAAACACATTTAAACCACCTCAGCCTGTCTCACACAACTTTGTCACACCAGACTTAACTGCACACTTGTCCAAAAGCCCCTTCCTTACCTCAGCCTGCTGTTGCAGCTGTATTCTCATTTGAGACTGCAATGCATGAAAACTGTTTCAGTCATCTATAGTAAACAAAGTAATTTCCCCTTAAATAAAAGGATTCTAAAGAACATATTAAGAACTTTTCATGTATTATTTAAGTAGGCCCAGGCATGACCTTCACACTGAAATCAGACTGTAACACAAAGTGAACTGAGATTTTACACAGTTCACAGAAATACAACTTTTAGGATACAGTCTACAACTGAATGAGAACAGCTCTTGTAATTTAACATTTCCTTATCAGCTTACAGCTATAAGGCCACATAGAAGAGCATGCATAAAGCTTTATAGCAAAAATATTTTCCCCTCATATGTGGAATACGGGAGAGGAACTTCAAGATAGTTTCTTCAGTTGACTCATAATTGTATCAAGCTCCAAAGCTAAGAGACACCACTGCAACTCTTGCTACTTTCTTAAAACATTACTGCGTATTAGCAATACTTTGTAACTCAAATAATTTTGCATGGCAAAAGCTTACACCTGGATTCCAGCATTTTTATTAGTTATGGGCACTTAACACTACTGGTTAACAGTGTTCAGCACTGAGAAAGAGCAGTTGTCATGTGTCATTTGAATAACAAGCAACATGGTAGTCCAACTTCGTGGCAAGTTTCTGTTCTGTTTCACTATTCTTCAATATGCAGACACACACAGGGTTGTGTGTTCCAACACAGACACACCCCTTAAGTATTCCAGTTACAAACTGTCACCGAATAGCACTGGGTGAAGTTAAAGGCTAAGAACCTTACATTTCAACAGACAGCAGAATTAGAAAGAAGTCAACTCAGCTGAGTGACATTTTTTACATTTCTCTCAAAGTTTTTTTACCCAAACTGTGAAAAAACAGTATGCCTATCACTCTTTGTTCTTCAGACCAGGTTTTAAAATGACCCTCATTAAACCAACTCTCTACTCCCTTTGCAGTTGAGACACCTCTCAGTCTGGATCCACCAACCAACCTGGCAGCAGTACACACTACAGTCAAGACAGGTAAGACGAACAAAGCCGTAAGAGTCTGAGCAGCACCCGCATATCCCCAGCATTCAGTCTACCAGGGGCTCAGAAACATCATCCCTTTCCACAGGCCACATTTCACAAACTGCAAAAATCAACAGTTTCCCAGATCCACATATGATCAAAGAGTCTGAAGAAAAAACAATTCTAAGAACAGGACCTAGCTTGTTTGGGTTTTCTTTAAGAAGTATTAAAAACAGATCATGAAAACTTTACCTACCTAGAGCTCCTATTTTCCCCTTCAGAATTTGCAGTAACTCCAAAACTCAACATTACCTACAGCTTGACTGTCAGATCTCTGAACACCAAATTGCACAACTACCAAGACTACATAAAAAAATGACTGGCCCAGCCTAAATTCCAGGCATCGTTAGTAACCAAACTCTTCAAAGAATGAACAAACATTTCTGGACACTATCTGCAAGACAAGTGTGCATTTTATCAGAGTACCACTTTGCCTAGCACCATCTCAAAAAGGAACCTATAAAAAAGCACAAAATCCACAGCCATACTTCCACAGCTCTTTTCTTTGAGCCACAAGGTATCAGAAGCTGGGAGTGGAGGTCACATTTTAGCTATGTTTAGTAGTCCAATAATTTCCTTCCTCGATGAACTTTTTAGGCCAGTATGCCCTATTCATCTCTAATGTTAAAGAGGCTTGAGAGAAACTCAGTACATATGCAACCTTATACTTTGCTCAATTGCCTTTCTCCCCAACCAAAAGTAGTAATTGAAAAGATAAATCAGTGAGCGAATGGGGTTTACACAGGATCTCCAACACACAAAACTAAACCAGCTGTACCTCCCCTAACACTGCTTCATTTACAACATTCCTGTCAGGTTTAACTATCTCTTCTGTAAAGTACAGTTTCATTACCTCAAGTAGTCATTCACTTTAAAAAGTAATAGAATTTAATTGGTGTTTCTACTAAACATTACATGATAATATGGGGACAGAAAAACATTAAAACCATTAACAAGAAAACCAAGTATCAACATTTGCCTAAGTTCATTCATTCTTGAATTGAGGCTCAGCATCTCATGTCAGATAAACAAAATGAAATTTGCCGTACAACCTAAGCACTCTAAGCACCTTTTAAGAAGTCACATATGCATTCCACACAAAAAGCTCATATGTGACAGTTCAGTTAAAACAATTCAAAGTAAAGAAGCTTCCAGAGCACTGTATTAAACTATCAAGCTTATTTATGATTTCAAAAGTAAACAAAAAAAAACAAAAACTTTTTAGCATTAACCACTGCAGTGCTATGGGGAAGAAAAAGTCTGCAGAAAAAACATACAGTGCACCACAGCCATGACTAAAAGCTAATCTGTTAAACAAGCCCTTTTGAAGACTCCACAGTATCTTCATTTAAGTATTGTACTCCTCTGTATAGCACACAGTGGAAATAAATTGCTATAAAGTGATGAGCAGAAATGTGAGCTGCACAAGCACACAGGATGGCAGAGCACACCTAACCTTGTCTTTGAATAACTGTCAGTGCCAATGGTATAGAAGTTCCTATCTCATACTTCTCCAAATTACAACTTGTGTTATAAGAAAAAAAAAAAAGCATTCCAGTTTGTAACTTAGTAAAAGGAGCTTTTTAATGTACCAAGACAGCGAGATATCAAGAGAGCTGACAAAGTCATTTGAGAAAACCGAAGTAACACCCCACCAAGTACAAATGCCAGCAGAGACATAATTAAGAGTTATACTACATAAGGCATCTAGTAAAGAAGAAACTTGCTTAGTAATTACTTAGAATGGCTCTAGCCAACTAAATTTTGTCAAAGTACATTCATGAAAATGCAAGTAAAACCTACTCATGCTTTCCAACTAAACACTGAGCTTCTGTATTCACAACACCAACAGATCAGTTTCAGGTCTGATGCCACAAAGGTGGGAAAGTGTTTCTTCAATAATGACAGTGACAGGTGAATACTGAGTAACTTAAAACAGACTTTCCAAAGATTGCACTACTGCAATGAGCTTATCTACATATTTCCTGCTACAGATGTCAGTCTTCAGTTTGTAAATCTGCATGTTCAGACACTTTGCTTGACTTAAATAAACATTGCTACATCTCAGTGCAAAGATGCTACCCCTAGAGCAAAGGCCTGTATTAGGTTGAACAGCTTAGATGAAATACCAACTTAAAAGTTTCCTCATCAGTAAAGTATATTTTGAATTATAAACTCCTATGAGTCAGACACCAAGTCATTACTCTTCATAGGTCAGCTATTCATTGTGCTTTGTAATCCCCAAGTTTATTTAGATGGCCTTTAAAAATGCAAGACAGAGCAGCACTTCAAATTTGTGACCTACTTGCAATTATGATCAAACCTGTTTTTAAGGCTGGTATAAACACTTAGCAACAAAGTAAAGTCATATAGAGGAGGGTGGAAAAGAAAGAACAGAAGTGAATGGGAAAGGTTTCCTCTAAGGACAAGTATTTTCTCAATGCTTGTAAGTTCAGTGTATTTTCAGTGACATTGTTATTCTCTTCGTGCACACAGTGAGAGTTAAGTGTCTGACTCAGACAAAACAGGACTGCTCAATGTCATGTACAAAGAGAGTCAGCTGAATCCCATGGCTCCAGTCACAACACAGAGGTGCCTGCTTTTCCATATGTGCAGCTGCTCACTGTTACTGATGCCCAACGGGCCATTCCTGGCTACAGGGGAATCAAGTTAGTGTGGTATGAATATCCATGATTTGATGTGTCTACACAATATAGATAAATGTATCAACAAAATATATAAACACATTAAGCAAAACAGACAGTTTAGAGACTGCTTTGTGCCCCTCAAACACCGAGTCTGAGAATACAGCCCATGTACCAGCAGAGAAACACAGTTACAAGACTTCAGAAAATATCCTTATGCCAGACATCCTACCTGTCCCTTATGCCAGACATCCTACCTGTCCCTCTCACCACTTGGTGTCATGTGAATTACCAGAGGCTGTGAGATATCTATACTTGTCATTAATTCATTTCATCCTTTCCATGCAAGGACTGTTTTAGCTACATTACCATTAATGAGTATGTTTATAAGGGATTATGCAGCACACTGTGTTTTGAAAAATACCAACTTGACACCACATACCTTCCTAGAGAATAAAATTCAGAGCTGCCTAACATCTTATGCTTTTAAATTACCAACTGCAGCTTCAGTTTCAAAGCACTCACCACGTTAAATGGCTTGATCAGACTTACAGTAACTGTCAGCCAAAGTAAGATGAGGTTCCCTCAATCCCTGGAAACAATACCGTTGCCAAAAGCTGAGTCAGGACCTCAAGTTCCAATTCCACCTGTGCAGAGGGTGGCATCTGCTAAAGTGGTGGTCTTACTTCCCTCAAACCCTCATCAATAAATCCCACCTAACATTCTTAGGTAATGTGAATGTGCAATTCATATTTAACAACTGTGCAAGAGCAAAGTGCTGAAACAATTCAGAATTAACTTCCCAGCCAGTATTTAACCCTGTGAACTTCTGAAGAGAAATTACATCACAGCCTAAACCATGCACACTCACTCTCCCTGGCAATGGTGGGAATAAACCACAAAAACAAAACAAACATCCAACTAGTATAAATACAGATGTGAACTCTACACACCTGACCACACTGAAGAACAATCAGGGATAAGACACTTTCTACAGCAACTAAAACAAGTGCTTCTTATACAGTGCTCCTCTTGAGCACAGGTCAAGTAAGAAGTCAAACTTACTTTGCTGAGAGACAGGACAATGATTTTCATGAGCAAACTAACACTGGAAAACATTCAAACTATTATTTTCCAGAAAATTACACCAGTGAAATTACAATTTAATACAAGCCAAAATAAAATGTCAAGTTACCTTTAGTGAGTTAAGCCAACTTCTGGATACATTTTAAAATAATCAGGTTACTAAATCATGCACAGAGACTTTTTTTACCTGATGAAATGAATGCATAAGGAACAGATTCATGACTTGGTTTTACAGATTTGGGTTTTTGATAGGCTCTCATTTACGAGTGAGCCTATGTATGAATATTTTTCTTATCACTTCTGGATGGCTTCAGAACTTCATAGCATCCTGCTACATAGTAACAGAACTATTACCTTCTGGTGGGACTTGCTCCACAACCTATCCATGACATCAATTCTTAACAGTTAAAGCTAGCATATGTTTGTTACTTTCCTCAGTAACAGAAACTTATTAGGAGCATTTCAGAGCTTCTCTTTCGTCACCAGCTTCCCCATTAAGGTTTTGACTTTATTTTGAGGACATTCTGTAGCCCACATCCCAATCACTTATAGACAGCTAAAGCCCTCAAAGAAAACATTTCACAACTACCAGCACAAGGTCCTTCTGTAAGTGAAGTACAGATGCTATGGAAAACCAGGCCAGACATAAGGGTTTAAGAATTAACTCATGCAATAAACCTCATGCTTTCTGTTCCAGTCCAAGACATGTCTTGAGAAAATGTTTAGAATATTGAAAAAAAATTGGCAAGACACCTAAAAGGAAATAATTCTCCTTCAGAGGAAGTCTGAGAGCATGAACAGGCAACAGAAAGTTCTCTTAATCATTCTTATCCTACAGCTCTGGTAGAGATTTGTTAGAGGTGCTTTGTAAATATGCATGTTTCACTGATTTCCCACACACACTTCCTTCTCACAGAACAAATGTTACTTTATTGACAAAAAAGGGAAGCTGTTTTACTTCAGTTTTAATAGCTCAAGTTCCTTCACCTCATACACACAGCAAGAAAATAAATTCTTGCCTATTGACTCAAAGTTCTAACTAGGAAAAACATTAGGTCTCCAAGAGGGACTGTATGAAACTACCTTTAATCCTAATACTTGAACAGTTTCATTCTGTACTTGGCCTACTTCAAGACCACAGCATCTTCATCAGAGAAGACAGAAAGTACACCAATACTAATAATAACTTCCTTCTAACTGAACAAGATAAATAGCAAGAGAAGGGTAAACAAGGTCATCATCTTTGGCAAAGAACATAAGAAAGTAAAAAAAAAATATCGTTGAGAACCAGAAGTGAGTACATAAGTGCACCCAGTAAGTATCTGGAAGATCCAACACTTCTGTACAAGTAACCTGCTAAAAGGATTCTGTACAAAATACACAGCATTCTGCAGGACTCAGATTCGTGAGCTCTTACCTGTAGCCTTACTCCTGAACTTTCCAATAAAACCACCCTGTTGTCTTAAATTCAGCTCTTTTACGAGGTATATCATATCATTACTGAATTTTAAGTATTTGAAGTCACATCACGATATTGCAAAATCTTATTCTGAAGCCAGTTCCTATTTTCTGCCACTTTTTCCAGAATTCTTTCTTGTATTGAAGTACTGAGAAAAATCAAGTATCAAAAAAGCACACAGGACATATCCTGCTGAAATACTAATACAGGATAGGGGGTGGGGGTCTAGACTCACCTCACAGTGAAAAGCTGCATCTTAAAAGCAAGGACACAGGGGAAATCAGAAATCCAATTTTATCATCAGTGTTTAAAGAAACTTAAGAAGTAGAACAAAACTAGAGCATTTAGAAACACAAGAGAATGGGACATTTCAAATAATTAAATCCTGGGAAATGCCTGGAAGAAAACATGTTACGTATTACACAGACAGAGCAACATGGTGAACGACAATGGCACAAAGAGTAAAAGAAAAAAAAAAAAAAATCAAGTAATTTAAAATGCTTTCATATCTGTGCTGAGAAAGGCATTTCCAGTGAGACTAACTGCAGATCAATAGTATCTGGAAAAGCAATGTGCGCCCTTCTTCCACTTCCTAAACGTCTTTAATTGACAATCATCACACTTTCACAACAACATACCCTGGCACAAAATCCTTGAGTTTTGAAAAGGAAAATCTGGAAAAAGAAGCCTATGCAGAATTCATCTTTGCATGCTAACACCTTCCAGCTGCCATGTTCTGAACTGAACGTCTGACCACGAAAAACCTGAAGACTACAGCTCTTCAAATCATAAGAGAAAACAGTAGTAGCACCAAACGTACATATAGGGCAGCCTTTACTACCAATCTCTCTCCTCAAATGTAAGCTTTTTAAGTCTTCTGGGCAGGCTACAAGACCTCTGATTTCTGTTTACAACTTGGAAGGAACCTTGAAGTCTTAAAACTGGTATAAAGTATGAACTCAAATGGATGTTGGAAAGCAATCCTTTCCAAATACACCCTCTTGAAAGCTTCCAATTCAAAAAGTATTAATTTCTTAATTCCTGATTAAATATAACGGAAACAATCTTTAAGTATGGTACTTAAACCTTAAGAGGATCATTTCCTCTCTCACTCAAAGTATATACCTGTGCTCGAAGAAACTGACAGACGAGAAAGTTTTCAGACTTTTATTCCATACTCAATTCATGCAATTCACCTCCACATATCTGTTTACTCAGAACAGGGTTAGTCCTTGAAAGCACATAAAGCTGAATGCACAGAAATAGACACGCACTAGTGAAAGGGAGAGCAGAGCATACCCAGTAAACAGGAAGAGTACGTCTACAGACATAAAAACAGCAGCCAGCATTTTCTGCCTGGTACATCAGTCATTTGATGTGTTCCTTGGTAATAAAGTTAGTGTTTCCTCTTAAAAATACAATGTGGAAAGGTAGTAGAAAAAGAACAAATAACTTCTCACAGGCACCTATGGCCTGTGAATTACAATATTCTGTTCTAGCAGAGCAGATGCCCACACATATACACATACTGGGTCCTATAAAATAAAAACTTGAAAAAATACTGCATTAACTTACAGGTATTCAAAACTCAGACTAAATAGTCTTTACAAATTGATAAATAATTTCATATAAATTTCTGAGGAATATGATCATATAATCAGGGCACAATTATTGTGAAAGCTACAAGCAAAGTGGTCTACTCAATTAAAAGATCAGCAGATTTAAGGGCTTGCTACATTGCATAATCTTCCTACCTGAAACAAATTAATACTAGGCAGATTTCTATGACCAACTCAAATTTTACGGGAAAAATACAAAATTTTAGCTATTAAAATGAAACTAAGGGCATATCACCATGATTCTCAAGTATTAAGGTTACTGAACCATTGCCCCTGCCATTATTAATATCCTTTTGCATACAATTAATACCCAACCCTTTGCTGAAATACATTATATGATAGATCAAAGCTGTGAAAGAGTTAGGAAGATAACTTTATGGGGTTCCTCCTTAAGGCTAGCTGTGAGAATTCCCAGGAGGTAAAGCTTTTCCATACAAGTCTGGCTTTAAAATGATTTACAGTTTACCCTCACTTAAGCTTTTGTCCTTCAAATCGCTGCCAACTGTATTACTTCTTGTGCTCTCAAGAATACTGCTAACAAAGTTATGTTTGCAGGTGTCCTCCTTTCCCTGTCTTAATGTAAAAAATTAGAGACAGATTTTTAAACTCTTCCAACTCTTAAACATCCTCATTGTAAGTAAGTGAGTGTTAAGTAAGTCTAAGTTTTTTTACCCCAAGCGTGAACACGGACAATTGGTCTCACTGTAGTTAACGCTGCTATGCAGAAAGCCACTACTGTTACACGACTTCTCTGTGTGCAATTATTTGGAAGTCCACAACAGGGTAAAAATAATTTGAGAATGCATACATCAAACTGATTCCATAAGAGCAGTCTACATATAGCTTTTCTGGAACAGCTTTCTTAAGAGGAACTATACTGCTTTTGTATACATATGTAACTTGTAGAATAGAATCATAGAATATCCAGAGTTGGAAGGGACCCAACAAAGATCATCAAGTCCAACTCCTGGCTCTGCCCAGCACAATCCCAAGAGTCACACCACATGCCTAAGAGCATTGTCCAAATAATTCTTGAACTCTGTCAGGCTTGGTGCTGTAACCACTTCCATGGGGAACCTGCTCCAGTGCCCAACCACACTCTGAATGAAGCAGCTTTTGCTAATATCCACCCCAAACATTACCTGACATAGTTTCATGCCATTAAGATTATTAAAAATGTTCTAACTATTCTGCTTTCAAAAATAAAACCTCTTTCAATATTAAGTATTCTAGACAATAATCAAAATAGCATTTACCAATTCATATCCTCCGTAATTTCAAAAGAGAATTTGGACCTCCTGGAGAAGCCTCTGACATGCATAGCCAGCTCCTACTATTTTCTGAAAGTTTAAGTATTTTCAGCATTACTTTAGAGCATACATACAGGACTACCAATATCACATGCTTAACTGACAGCATATATAGAACACATCTTATCAAAACACTTTCACGGCAGTCCCCTGCTGACAACTGCAGGTTTGTGCCTGACTTCCCTATGGTGTAACAACAGGACACGATTCATAAAGTTTTACACAGAACTGTCAGCTTCCAGGAAGTTGTCAAATCCTTCAAAGGCATAACCTATACTTCTTGTTCCTAGATGAATGCCCACCCCAGTTAGAAATCAGAAGCAACACTTACTCAGTCTCACTCCATCCTCAAATAAATGGCACCAATCTGTAACAGAAGTCTATACCATCACCATCCCTCTGATTTTAAAGGGTAAACACTGCTGATACAGGTAGGTTTCATATCACAGGATTAACAACATTTTTCGGATAGCTGAAGGCCTGCATGAATTGCTCACTATAGAAGCTACTCCTCACAATCTGCCAGATTTCCTAACTTGCATGAATGTTCAGGTGCACAGAAGAACTTCAAACATTAAACAGAACAGAAAGCTTTGGTGTAACTGAAGATGGAATACGCAGGAAGTCATCACTGATTACTCTTACACTTGAAATTAGGCTCCACGTGTCATGAGCCAGTCAGAGAATTTTGAGAGGAAAAAACTTATCTCAAGCCTTTTTCACAAAGTTTAACTGAAGTAAGCGACTAAGATCAGTACCAAACCAGAAGGCAAAGTTAAGGTCATGATAGGAGCTGACAGAAAAATCTCTTTCAGCTATGAACTGAGGTGTCTGTAGGCTGTTACTTTGGACAAAACTGCAATAAACCCTTATTTCTGTGTTCTCCTTCCATCAAACACACAGGTTTTTGGAAATCTAGCCTATGAGTTGAGTACATTTAAAATTATGCATAAAAAAAACTAAGACTGGCATATAAAATTAATTCCTTTGCTACAAGTGAGCAGAAAGTATGTACAAAGGGGAACATGACAAACAAGAAGCAATACTCTTCCAGTTCAGAGGACTCATGAATCAAAGAATATGAAAAAAGAGGTGTCTCTACTCTCCCCATTTACTTCAAAATCCTTTAATGTTTCAGTTGTCCTTTTCTAAGAGAAGACCACTAAAGGAGTTCAGTTGTTCTATTTAAGATTTCAATTACTTCTACAGATGGGATACCTGTAGAAGTAACTTCTACAGCTGGGGAGGAGGGCACAGATTCTCTTCTGTTAGTAAGCAAAAACTTCATAGTGTTTCCTGACACTACATCAAAGAAAAAAAATCAAACCCAGACCTGAAACTAATGATTCAGTTACTGCACCTGCTATGATTTTACATTCACATAATTCTGATTGCCCCAACAAGATTCTAAAGTACTCAATATTCGTGAATCATGCGTCAGCAAGGCAGTGGTTATTTTAAGAGCACTTAAGGCACTGTGCACACAATTAGAAATACACACCTTTATGGAAGCACTCACAGAATGCAGTTTCTTAAGGGGGCAAGAAAGTTATGAAAAAGACTGGAGAACCTTTAGTGAAATTTCCGTATGTAAGTTAACACTGTTCATACAGACTCACTACATCTCAGCTACATGCTTTCTTTACACACTTTGAATTAATCAGGGCTTAGACAGTAACACATGGGTGCCTCTTTGTACATTCTTTACCAGCTTTTTCCCTTGGTGAGCTAAAACCGACTGTTTCAGCAGCAAGAGACCCTGGATATGGTAGCCTCCCAATGCCTCCTGTACAGATTTGGGAGGAGAAAGACATTTTTCTGTGCAGATATGGCTTGAAAGAGATCTGTGCTAGCAGTGCCCAAGTTCCATGGAAAGGAAGTGATCCATGAGCCTATCTGAACTGAGTAAATGAAAATTTACCATGTAGTGCTTTGTTAAATTTAAACACATCCTATTAGAGAACATCTGTGAAGTGTTCTGAGGCATTTGAATGAACATTAGCTTATCATCATCTGGTCTTCTATAGCATTTAGCAAACACTGACAGGTCATGCTGAAGGGGGAAAACTACATCTAATAACAAAATTTTATGCAATAAGCTTTTCTTAAATATCCCCAAAGCCAGGGCAGGAAAGATAACACAACTGTGGATTTAAAGAGATCAAAAGCACAGTTTAAACTATTTCAACAGTTTGCCCAAACACCAGGTAACAGAGTATGACAGCATCCAGAGATGATAATTACACATACAGACTTAATTCCACCTGCTGTGCAAGCTGTCAGTTACATTGTGACACATACACAAAGGAAAACAGTAAGAACTGAATGAACAGCTGTAAAGATTATAATTTTGGACTCTGGGTGCTTAATTCTTCTATCTGTAACTAGCAATGCTAACTAAAATTAGAAATCAAGCTTTAATTTTAAACTGTAAACCTCAAGAAAACAACTCGACATAGTGTATCACTGTCAGAAATCTAGTAGCAAGTAGCTACTCCAGAGTTAAGGTGAGGACAAAGATTCATAACCAGACCAGGATCTCAGTCAGAAAAGCGAGTTAGGAATACTTCAATAGAGCAACATGACCCTCTCTTTCTCTCTCCTGCCTCAACACCAAGGACAGAGACATTGGCATTTAAAAAAGTTTACTTAAAGGAAGAAGTGCATTTAACCTATACAAACTTGGAACACACAGAAGACAAAAATCAAAACTAGCATCCAAAACCTTAGCAGACAACAGTATTATCAGCATTTACATGAGGATAACAAACTCACTGAAGGAAACACCCTCCAAACCCATGATAATTCCCGCACCCCTAGGGCTGTTATTAACTCTGGAAATGTCATCAACACAGACAATTTTTTTCTATTAGGTAATTAATTTCTCTGATCTATACTAAGGGACTTAATTAAAAGTATCTCAGCTCACACTAATCTTTGCTAGGGTACTGCTTCAACTAAGAAATTTTAACTTCCCAACATTTTAAATATGCCTTATAATGTTGACATAATGTGCTTCAAACACATGGCTTTGTTCCTTTTTTCCACCTCTCTTAAAAAACCCCAACCAACTATGCTCATAGTAATTTTCCATAAGGATATATTTTTAAAATTATCCACTAAATCTCAACACCCTCCACGCCCCCCAAGTTTCTATTTTTTGTCTAAGAGAATCTAGAGGATGCAGAGAGTGTTCTTTCTACTTTCTCTTCAAAAAATGCAAGGTAAACAAATGTAGTTTCCCTTGGTTTGGTTGGAGGCCATCAAATCTAGGATGCCTATAGAGCTACACACATTCTTTCCCAAACGTTACTGAACATGTTCAAAAAGCTTCAGTCTATCATATTTTTTCAGGTTTTATCTCGCTTAACTAAAGCTACCTCTGCTCTGCTTTTCCAGCTCTTTTCAGTCTAGAATATGAATTTCTAGTTAAAAGAAAAAGCAACACACCCCTCAAAAACAGAAAATCACAGGGTACACGAATGAAGGCCTTCTAAAAAGTCCTTTATAAATTATAAACAAACCCACTTCACCTACTTGTTTATTCAGTTATCAACAGACTTGAGAGCCAATATGCATTACTATATTAATAACAGTAGTCTGTTGTATCATTCTCAAAATTACAGCACTGAGGACCTGTTTTGTACAAAAACAGGATTTTGAAATCATATAGGGGATGTTTAGTGTTATTTAAGTTTCATTACATTTTGAAGGATTTTTATTTTTTGACATGTATATGTCTCGTGCTACTTTTTAGTTTCTAAAAAGTTGCAACAGATGCAGCGACAGCCACAACGTGTTTACCTCAGAAACCTGGGAGCTAAACCAACCGTCAGAACACAGGGTCAGGTGGTAACTTCCAGCATCACTGTCTGCATGCCAAAGAGTTTTTTACTAGTCTTTTACCTCCAAACAAAACCATTAACTGAAGCCATGGCCTGAAGCAAGACAGACTCTACTTGTAACAGAATTAACATCACTTAAGGCCCCTAGTTGTCACTTCCTTTAAAAAGGGTTACTATATCCCTGGCATCAACTGCATATTTTAGAACTCAAGACAGACTCAGCAAGGTTGTTTTTCCTTCAGAAGACTCTCGACAGAATATCACTTCTGAACTGAAGTTTCCAGTTGTAATAATGAAGATGCACTATTTTCGCTATTTATTTCTTTGTAGGAACAGGATGGGAGAAAGATAAGATGAAAGGGAAGCAAAATAAGATTCCTTTTTGTGCATCAAAACAGTAATTAGTCATTTAAATATCTTGTGACTTGATGCCTGAATATTAAATCTCTTTGATTGCATTTTGCCCTGGGGAAAGTTATTTAGTCAAGAGGAGAGCTCTTAGCTCCAAATATGTGTTCATTTAAAATTACATTTATGCAAAACTCAAACCAATGCTAGAATTCTATTTATAAAAAGTTATAAATGCTTATTCACACTAGTTGAAGACAACTTCTCCTCCAGAATCTTATGGACACTTTGCCATCGGTTTGTAATAAAAAACATCTATCATTTTTGCAATTATTAGGGAAAAAAATCCTCCAACTCAAGTCTTCAGCTACATAACACAAACTACCAACTTTCCAAAATCTTGCATGGCCTGAAGTTCGGGAAACAGAACACAGTATGGTATTAAACCTATGAGGTTTACCACAACTTAAGTAATAAAATTGTGTCTCTCTGTTGACAACATTAATATAAACTGAAGAGAAAGCTTTTTATGGCAACAAGGGGGAAGGAAGGAAGGAAATGCAAGCTTGCAGAAACAATAAGGAATGAGTTTAATATCAACTGTTTTATGTAAGGAGGTCCAAAAAAGATTCAGAAAGACACCTGTATTTATTGACGGCAAACAAATTTCTCTTGGGGGTGTGTGCCTGTGTGTGCACATACATATTCAAAACAAATGCAGGAGCAAACTTCAGCTGTGGGAAGTGTCTACTTACACCTAGAGCTAACCCTTGAAGCTAAATTTCGGAAACAAAAGCATCACATTAACCACAAAACCAAGTCTTATAATTAACGTTTAAAATCCTTCCCTTGCCCATGACTACTTTTACTTAGGTAGGACATCCGTCTCAGGGTTTAGGGAGACTATACAGACAGCCCATGTAATTTTCTAGCCTGAAAACCTCTAACTGCCAGGCAAACAGTAAAAGAGGAACACAGCAACCTGACATTTCTACATAAATAGATGCATGCATGCACTCTCACTCGCTTGCACTGAGAAATAAACACAACAAGCCTCAAAGAAAACAACAAAATTTAAAATTCTGTCACAAGAGAAAATGAAAGGTGCTTTCTCTCATATTTAGAATCTACAGGCATCAATTCAGAATATATCTACTGTGCCCAAAAGACATACGAGCAACTGCTTAGGTTGCTACCTACTGCTTAATCACCCCTCAATGGATACCATGCTAAAGTTTTAAGCATTTTCACAAAAATAAACACCACAAAAACAACCCAATAAAAACAACCCACCAATAAAAAAAACTAAAGAAAAACCACTAAACCACCACATTTTACAATATACATTTTAGCAGATGTTTAAAGCAACTTATGACTTGCAGAAGGACTTGGAAATACTAAATTACATTAAAATAGTAGGGAGTTATGCTAAAAAAAGCCTCACAGAGTGGTAACTCTATGGACAACAACATACAAAGTGCATTACAATCTAGAAATCTTTCTGGCTGAAGACATTTCATAAAAATTCACAGAATCTGTTAACTTAGAGTAATAGTGCCACGGAAAGCAAACTCAACTTAAAGATGATACCTTTCAAAATAAATGTAACTCAAAGTTTGCTACATCTAGAACTAAAAACAGAAACTTTACAGCCTGTCACCTCCAAAGGACAATTGAAGTCAGACAGCTAGAAAAACTCAAGTCTACGAAACCCTCACAGAGTCACTGAATATTCTGATTTGAAAGGGACCCACAAGGATCATAAAGTCTAACTCTTAAGTGAACGGCCTGTACGGGGTTCGAACCCACAACCTTGGCATTATTAGCACCGTGCTCTAACCAACCAAGCTAGTGTCACCTTTGTTCTTAGCACCAAATTTCAAAACCTGCTTACATAACTGTATTTCTACAGTACTTCCCTATTTGCTGTGCTTAATGCACAGATGTGGAAAACTGGTTTTACTAAGGAAATAATTAAGGACTTATAACACTGCAAGTAACTCAATTCAGAGCAGGGTCTTCAACGATAACAGTTACCGAGTGCTTTACCTTGAGCAATAAAAGCTACTGATTGTTTTACCTATCTTGGAAAGTGCTGAATGAATGATTAAATTACCCTGAAGTTCAAAATGGTTTAAAGTTTCATCCTCCACTGAGACAGCAAAACCGAGCGGGAAGTAACAAGGCTTTTAGCCTCCTACACGGATTTCCTTACTCTGAATAGTACTTCAGAACTGACTTTCGTAGGGACCGTCACAACTTTACTTACACCGCGCCTGTCTGAAGGCACGTGCAGGGTTTTCAAGTAAAGCCAAACAGAAACCCTTCCACTTCTTATCTCTAGCAGAGGAAAGAGAAAAGGCACGGGCCCCGCCGGGCCCCGCTCCCCTGAGGCCTGCAG
>VZTX01011112.1:0-95860 GCA_013400915.1 Pardalotus punctatus
CCCCCCGCCCCAAATTCGGGGTCACCGCCGGGAGCTCCCCCCAGCCGCCCCCACATTCCAGAGCGAGGGAAGGGCGGCTCAGGGGGTCCGGGGGGGTCTTATCGGTGCCGCGTGCCCGGGGGCGGGGGATGCGCTGGGATGGGTTGGGATGGAGCCCCCCGGGCATGGAGCCCTCCCCGCCCGGAGAGCGGTGCCGCGGTGGTTTGGCAGCGCGCTGCGTGCTCGCCCGAGTTCCCAGATTAGTTCCAGATGAAAAGGAGCAGGATCTGCGTTAGGAAAGTTTAATTTCGTGTTGTGGCCCCCAGATTGGCCGGGGAGGGCGTGGAGTGTCCGTCACTGGAGAGAGTCAGGAACAGAGCCCTGTGCCATGTGCTCTGTCTGGGATGACCCTGTGGAGCAGGGAAGTTGGACCGCATGAGCCGCTGTGCTCCCTCCAGCCTGGCCCGTTCTGGGTTCTCCCCGCACCCAGCACAGCCGGCAGGCAACTGGTAGTGCCCTGCTCTGCACCCTCTTGGGAAGGAGATGCTTGGAATGCCAGTGGATCCTGAGAGCGAACGCTCTTGTTCCCGAATGTGCTGCCACCAGCAAAAGGAGCTGCGATCTTGCAGATACACCCAGGAGGCAAATCCTGGCAGTGTGAGCTGGGGGTGATTCTGTTCCTGAGCTGAAATGTGGCTGAGCTGCAGTGGAGATTTGTTCCCTCTGCAGCATCAGCCCCGATTACCGAATCCTGGCACTGCTGTCCATCAGGTCTTGTTACAGAGAGCACGTCTGGAGAGGCTGATCCAAGGCTGCTGCCAGTCAGGGGGAAGGCTTGGGTGGAGAAGGGTATGGTTTGATGCTCAAACCTTTTAACAGGGAAATATGAGACGAAAATAGTTGCATTCCAAGGTGAAAGGAATCTAGTTGGGTCTTGGCTTTGCAAATGCAGCTTATTGTTTGTGTTCCTTATGATCTTGTATTTTCTGCCTCAATAAAATAAAAAGGCCTTGGACTGTTCCTTCCATCTTCTTTACAAACTGCTGTATTTACTCTACTGAGTACTTGTTAGAAGTGTTTTGGGGTCTGTGATAATGAAAACCCTGCCACACCTCAAAGCCATTGTATTTCTGTTTGGAATGGAGCGCAGTGGGAAAAAGCTTTCCAAGAGGCGATCAAAGGCCATGGCTTGAGTTCTTGCTCTTGCACATAAGTAGATCTGAAGGTCTAAAATACTGCTGTGCTGCTCAACAGATAATAAGTAGGGGTTTTCACACTGGTTTCTGGCAACCTGCACCTCGACCAATCTCACTCTTGTGCATGCTGTGAATCTTTTTGACAGCTAATGAGAATATTTTGTTTTTCTTCCAGGTTTTCCTTTCAGCGCGGTTCTCTCAGTGGCAAGAGCTGCCTTTTGAAGCAGCACATTCATTCTCCCCTTCAAGCACCCATAAGTCTCATTTGCCAGCTCCAGAACCATGGCAACAGAAGAAAAGAAGCCAGATGCAGAATCCACCAAAACACAATCTACTCCTTCCTCCTCGACCAATCAGAGCAAGGTGTGTGTGTGGGGCTCCAGAAAATATCCCTGTAAAAACACCTGGAACTACCTGAACACTCAGCAGCCAGACCAGAATCTGGGATTTGAATTCTCATGTAGATTAAGGTCTTTTCCATGTGTCTGCTTCTGCTGTTGTCTCATGCTGAGGATTTTATGGGGAAAGTAGATGGAGTGCAGGCTCTGCTGTAGTGCTAAGGGTTCTTTTTGGGTTTGGGAAAGTTCTCACTAGTGAAATACTTGTCATTTTGAACATGTCAGAGGCTGTTTGTCTGTATCCTTGGAATTCCTGGAGGTGACTGGAGAATTGGTGAATCTAGTTGTGGAGTAGGGAAACAGTTATTCAGGTTCTTTGAAGCCTGAAAATGCTCAAAGGAGGTGTTATTATCTAACCATGAAGCCTTTTCAAAGGGTGGAAAAGGGTAAAAAGTGGCATTTTAGGGGCATGGAGGAATTGGCCTGTGGTTTAGTTCATGATCAGGGTGAGAATGGAAACACTTAAAAGCACTGCAGAGATCAATATCAAGAGCGTTACTTGGAACTGCCAGACACTTTGTGGTCAAGCTGTTGGATTATTCTCACCTGTTTGTTACTGGCTTGGGTGAAATTAATCTCAAGCATGACTTGGTGTTGTACTTGAAACAGTAAGGCCCCAGACTGAAAGGGTCTTTGGTTTGTTTGGTTGTTTTTTGAATTTGGAGGGGAATGGGAATGTAAATGCTGGAATCTCTGTTGTGGTGGACATCCATGTGGTCCATTCCTGTGGACTGATCAGAGCTGGCCACTGAGGTACTGAATTCAGAATCTAATTCGTTCATACATGTTTGTCTTACAGCCTGCCCCAGTAAAGCCAAACTATGCTCTCAAATTCACGTTAGCAGGACACACAAAGGCGGTGTCATCAGTCAAGTTCAGCCCTAACGGAGAGTGGCTCGCCAGCTCCTGTAAGTATTGTTTGATTTAACTCATCTCAGACACAAATGTGGGCCTGTCTGCTGTGCTGCCTCTGTCAGGGAGAGGAGGGATGTCATGGCATGGTTTTTCTTAAGAGAGTGATCTAAAGCTGTCACTCTGAGATAATTTGATTTAAGTTCTGTTCTTTGAGGATTGAGTCTGCATTGCCAGGAGAACCCTCACCTGTTCAGCTTTCTGTGCTGAACAAATTGGCAAAAACCAGCTCAGGGTTCTTTCCTGTGTGGAGGAAACCCTTGTGCTTTTCTGTATCACTAAAAGCTTAAGCTTTTAAATTAAACTTTGTGTACACTGTGTGCAGGCAAACTTTTCCTCTGGGAAATAAGGAAGGTGCTCGTGGGTTGCAGTGTGACACACAGGACTGTCCTGTGTGCCTGTGGGGGTTGTTAGTCAGAGGCTTTGATTAACCCAGTGAAGGGCAGGAGCTTGTTATAAATAGTGTTTCACTTCTTGCTCTCATAAGTGATAGAATAAGTCCCCTTCCTGTCAGCTTTGGTGTTTCATAAGGGTTTTTTTGGTGTTCAACATTGCTTGAGAGCTTTCCCTTGAAAATGTGTTGCTGTGACTGTCAGTGATCCAGAGAGGATCCATGTATAAGGAAAGGGCAGTGGGAAATTGTTGCATATAATGGTGAGGGTCACTGGAACATCCTTGAGACATGGGAACCACTTGGGGCTTAGCTGCAAACAGCCTCAATAGGATCAGTGCAGTGTGCCATATAAATCATTTTTAGTGTCCCCATTAAAGTCCCCCTTCCCCTCTCCCCTGGACATGTTTTCCAAACTCTGTATCTGGCAAACACCAACTTTTTTCTCTGGCTTGTTTTGCGAGTTACCATGGATGATATGTTTGGGTTTCTGCAGGCATTCATTCACTCCAGCTTGTGGTGTAATTATTGTTCTTTTTGGGGCAAAAGCTTCCAAGCATTCCCATGGACCAGCACTACTTTTACCACTGGCAATCTAAAACAAAAGTAGAAACCCAAGTTGTCATGAGAGAAACTAAAGCTGCTGGAGACTCTCTGCATTCCAGGCAGCTTATGTAACCTCAGCTGCTGCAGAGTGCTGTGTAGGAAGCTTTTCTTTACCAATTCCATATCACCTTCTTCTCTGGGGTCTCCTTGGGGAGGAAGAACTGCCCAGGGTCTGCAGAGATGGGGTTAACTTATTTCCTTCCACCTGGAAGGGACAGCTCTGTTAGTGCTGTTAATTAATCTCTGAACTGGCACATTCTTTTCCAGCTGCTGACAAACTCATTAAAATCTGGGGAGCATATGATGGCAAGTTTGAAAAAACAATATCTGGTCATAAGCTGGTAAGTAAGAGGTGATCAGTGTGTGAATTCACCTGTGAAGAATTTTGCTTTCTTTTCCTCATTCATAACTTTCCATTCTTGGTTAGTTTTACTTGTGCAAAAGGTTTGTTCTTCAGTCTTATTTTGTAGTTCTTTGTTTCGTAGTCCTGTGCAACAGCTGGAATTGCTGGAGTAATACTGGGTCAGGCTGGGAATATGGCTGGAGTGCAGGCTGATCGTGGAATATGCATTCCTACTGCCCAGCCAGCTTCTTGTGTCCCTGCAGTTCAGGAGAACCCACCTCAGACACAGGGCAGAGCATTCTTGGGTGAAAATCCCTGTGAATTCTAACACTGTGTCCTGTTCCATCTTTCCTTTGTATAAGGAACAAAGCACTTGCCTTTTAAGGATATTGAATTTTTCTTGTGGGTTTGCCTACATAAACACAGCACTTACTCATTCTGCAAAGTTCTAAAGAAAACATAAACTCCCAAGCCCTTTGGTTTTCCTTTTTTTTTAAGTTTCTTACATGCTGAAGTTTCATGAGAAAAAATGAAGATTTATCAAAAGAAAAACCACTGGAATCTTCTCCAGCCTTGGGGGACGTGGACTGTAAAGAACAGCCATTTATCATGAAGAAAAAACACTTACTCAGATTAATTTATTAGCATTCTTTTTAGGAATTCCAGCAAAGGGTATTGGTGGCCACAGTAAGAACTGTGTGAACAAGCTATTGATGTTCTTCAGTGGCTCAGCTGAAAATGAGCAAGTGCCAGAGGAGCTCTTAGCCCAGTGAAATCACTGAATTCCTGACTCTCAGTGCTGCATTTTCATTCAAGCTTCAGCTGGGAATGTAGTCTGCAGTCTGTGTTTTCCACTTTTCTGTGTGGCTGAACAAACAGAGCTGAGAAGAGAATTGTTTTCCTTTGTTTTAGGGGATCTCTGATGTTGCTTGGTCATCAGATTCCAACCTCCTTGTCTCTGCCTCCGATGACAAAACTCTCAAAATATGGGATGTAAGCTCGGTAAGGGCAGAAATTATTATTTATTTACCTTCAATTTCTCCAACAATGGCTTCTTAACTCGCGTTCCTGCTTCTGACGAGCTGGTGAATGGGCTGTGAGGATGAATGGATTGTGCTGTCTGCTCTTGGAAAGAGAGAGGTGCTTGTGGATCCGGGAGGAGCCTGTTGTCCTCTGAGAGA
This sequence comes from Pardalotus punctatus, assembly GCA_013400915.1. Lineage (NCBI taxonomy): Eukaryota > Metazoa > Chordata > Aves > Passeriformes > Pardalotidae > Pardalotus > Pardalotus punctatus. The sequence continues at coordinate 5,007 of VZTX01011112.1, forward strand.
GAGCACTGCAGCCTTCTGATGGAGGTGTAACCACAGCAAAAAGCCTCTCACATTAAACCTTTTTTGTAACTAACTTTTTTCAGAGCTACGCTTATTTCTGCTTTTTCCCCCCTTTCTGTGATGACAGAGAGAACTGGATGATTTGGTTGGGTTTTGATTAGGAATATTAAACCATTTGGATCCTCCTGAGCTGCCCAAAGGGTTTGCACCTTGTCTGCCGTCATTAAGATTGTTTTATGTTGTTTTTTTCTTTGCTGTTTTGTTGCAGCTGGCCCTCTGCCCATCTAAATCTGGGGTTAGAGATGGTTTCTTTCTGTGCTGCACAGTGATTGACCTTAATGTGGTCTCTCTGGATGCATTTATGTTGCTGGGTGATGCTGTGTATTTAACTCTGCTGAATTTTATTTCAGGGTAAGTGCTTAAAGACATTGAAAGGGCACAGTAACTACGTTTTCTGCTGCAATTTCAACCCTCAGTCAAACCTCATCGTTTCTGGCTCAGTGAGTGATTTTTTATTTTTTTTTCCTTTGTGGGAAGCAAGTACTGCACACTCTGTCACTTGTCACCAAAGGGACAGACAGGTTCTTTAGGGATCCTTGGCAGAATGATGATGGCATTAAATCATAGTTACAATTACAGCTTTATTTTCTTAACAGATTATTATGATTAGTGGAGCACGCTAATTTATGATTAGAATGGCACAGGATTTCTACAAGCACAACTGATGTAGTACAATTTATAAGTAGTGAATACAGAATTCATAATACAACTTAGAGTTTCTAATCACCTAAATTCTAACTTTTATGAAGGATGGCTTCTCATCTCCTCTCCCTGTGCAGATTGGGTCAGGTGCTCAACATGCAGGTTTCCCACATGGGGAGAGAATTCAGGGAGGGGTTCTCATTGTGCCCTGTGCAGTGTCCTGGGCTTTGTGACCCAGCTGGGACAAGGCTCGTGCTGTACCACCCTGAATGCCTCAGACAGTGCTTCCCTAAACCCCTTGTGCCTCTCTTCCCTAAACCCCTTGTGCCTCTCTTCCCTAAACCCCCTTGTGCCTCTCTTCCCTAAACCCCTTGTGCCTCTCTTCCCTAAACCCCCTTGTGCCTCTCTTCCCTAACCCCCTTGTGCCTCTCTTCCCTCTCCAGTTTGACGAAAGTGTCAGGATATGGGATGTGAAAACAGGGAAGTGCCTCAAGACGTTGCCTGCTCACTCCGACCCCGTTTCAGCGGTGAGTCCCTGCTGATCAGTGACCACTCTAAAATGCTTGTTTTGTTGAGCAGAGCTCCTCTCCTGCCCCTGAAGAGGAGTGAGTTTGTGCTCTGTTACCAAACCCTTACACAGTGTCCAGGCTGGGCTGTGCTTGTTGCCAGTGGCCATTGGGAATGAAAGGAATGGTATTTTCTCTAAGATCAGTGTGGATTTTGCTCCTGGGTGTAAATGTGAATAGTGCAGAGGTGTGCCAGTCATGCCTGAGTGTCATTCTGGGACACAGATTTGTGTCACTCGATGCTCAGAGAACAACCTGTATTTCCTTTGCTTTTTGTGTTGTTCCAAGCCATTACTGAAGTCCAGAGCAGGGTTGTTCCACAGAACACTCTTGTTTTAAATCTCAGTCATTTAGTAGGAGAAATGAGCTTGGAATACAGCAATATCCATTGGAATTTAGGACAACCAGGAGGTGTTCAACTGCTAATGTTTTTGAAATGAAGAAAACTGAAAAAAATTTGAGCCTCAGGTATGCTAAACCATGGCTGCTGCCGTGTGTAAAAGATATTTCAGACTTACCAATGTCCCTTAGTACTAATAATTCTTTAAAATAGCTGTAAATTGACCTTAAAACATAGAAGTGGCTACGTGAGAGGTTCTATTCCATGCCCTTAAAATAACAAGGTTCTATCCCAGGTGTGATACTGCTAGTGCTGTCTGAACAGTGTCTGTGTGGTCACGTGTCCTTGGCTTCTGAAGAAACTTGTATTCCACATCAGAAGGGAAAATAAGGACTTCCAGGGGAGCTTAAACATTTGAACTTTCTGAACATCAGTAAAGTTATTAGTTTTAATAATGGATAATTAATAATATTACAGGTGCATTTTAATCGTGATGGATCCCTGATAGTGTCAAGTAGCTATGATGGACTCTGGTAAGTGGTTATTTCTTGTCTGCATCACTCTTCAAACCTTTTACATTTAAAAAGAAGGACTTTTTTTTTTTTTTTTTAAAGAAAACCCTTGTATTTGTAATGTTAAAATTTGTAACAAAGGCTTCAAAGCCAATAATAATGATTTTTGTGTGTTTTTAACAGTCGAATCTGGGATACAGCATCAGGCCAGTGCTTGAAAACACTGATTGGTAAGTGGAAATATTTCTTGTCTGGGCGCTATTTTACACACAGATTTTCTGTGTTTCAGTGAAACTATTAAAAACAAATTAATGTCAAAAGAAATAGTCTGTCAGTGAGACAATACAGCTGTGCACTTTCTAATGCTGCTTTTAATTTTGCTGTAGATGATGATAACCCTCCTGTGTCTTTTGTGAAGTTCTCACCAAACGGCAAATACATATTAGCTGCAACTTTGGACAAGTAAGTATTAAAAAAAAGGGGAGAAAAACCCACAGATTAGAAATTTGGCATATCAGATGATAAAAAATGCTTTATTTTGCTGTTTGGCCGCCATGTAATGATAATACATGACATGTAATATATTGTGTTTTTTATGGAGAAGAATGGCATGGCAGTAAAATGGATACTTTGGGGTTAAGTAACCCTGCATTCCAAGCCAGGCTAAAATAATCCGTGTAGACTTTCAGAACTCTGGTATGGGGAAACTTTTCTGCTGCTAGGAAATTTCCAGGAAAAAAAAGAAACACACCCAACAACTAAAATCTTTGTTTGTCTTTTCTTTCCAGCACTCTCAAACTTTGGGACTACAGCAAAGGAAAGGTAATTCTCTCTAGATATATATACAGACTTAACTAAGCTTATAGGAAAACCTGGATTTCACATGTGATTTTTAACCTTAACATATGAGTGTTACAGAAAAAAGTGTCAATACCCCTTTAGTGGAGAGGATAAACTTTTAGCAGGGCCTGTGGCAATAGGACAAGGGGTAATGGTTTTAAACTAAAAGAGGGTTGATCTGGATTAGAAATAGTTTCCTGTGAGGGTGGTGTGGCCCTGGCACAGGTGCCCAGAGAAGCCCCTGGATCCCTGGAAGTGTCCAAGGCCAGGCTGGACAGGGCTTGGAGCAACCTGGGACAGTGAAAGGTGGGCAGACCTTTAAAGGTCCCTTCAAAATCAAAATATTCTGTGATTCTCTCACCAAAGATGTCTTAGAAGAGCAAAAAAAAAGAAAGTATTTGCCTTCTGCATAGCCCTGAGACATTAAGTACAGCAATATTTCTGCATTTTTCTCTTTATGGACCATAAATTGCCTTTGATCCCTTTCACCGTTGTAATGGGACAAATGTAGGGCTTTGTTTTGTGTTCTGAGGCAGAGCTGTGGCATCCTCTAGATCAGTTGGCAGGGTGGGAAACCCAGGCAGATCTGTTCAGTGTTTTCTTCCCAGAGAATTTGCCCTTGGCTGAGAAAACTCCCTCCCAGCTGCCTTAATGTCTTGTGGCTCTTCCCTTGCAGTGCCTGAAGACGTACACAGGACACAAAAATGAGAAGTACTGCATATTTGCCAATTTCTCTGTCACTGGTGGAAAGGTTGGTGTGGATTTGATTATTTATTTTTACCAATGTTCTGTTTTTACTGCTTCTCTCTATAGGTAAAAGAGAATTTTCGGGCTGGAAACCCCTTTTGGTGGGTGCTGGTTCACAGGTTTCTGTGTCTCTCCACTGTCCCATTGCAGATTTCCTGACTTCTCATCCTTTTCCCTTTCACGTGATAACAATGAAATATTTACTGAATAATAACACTTGGATATGGATCAGAAAGATTTCAGATCACTGTGTTTTCTCTCTGCCCCTCCAGTGGATCGTGTCTGGTTCAGAAGACAACCTTGTTTATATTTGGAACCTTCAGACAAAAGAGATTGTACAGAAACTACAAGGACACACAGGTAGGGGAGAGGATTCTGTTTTTATGGATGGAATATCCCTCATATCAGCCTAAGTGAGGGCTTAGCCTGAGCATTTTCTCTGTGATGTTCAATTTTGACTGTCAGACCCATAAATTCTTGACTGGCTGAAGCTTAATTGAACCCTGGGAGTTTGCTCCTTTTTATGAAGGGTTTTTATGGGCATTGAAAATGGTTTATTCTTAAACTGTGAGAACTTTGACATCAGCTTGCAAAGGAGATTTCCTCGAGCACAGAGCTGATCAAGATATTTAAATGTCTCATAACATTAGTGACTTTGAATGGCCTCTTAACACCTTCCAGAGCTGCAGCTCCAAAGGATAAGGATTGATGTGGATGGGAAATGTCTGTGCATGTGCCAGGTTTGAGCCATGAGATGTCACCTGATGGGTGCTTCAGTCTGAGTCCTACAAAAGAGCAGAGTTTTAACTGCAATCTCAGCGTGCTCAGTCCTTTGCCTTGGGCTCTGTGCAGCGATTTGGGCTGGATCCCATTGGTTTGGAGTGTAAGGAGGGCAGAGGCAGCAGATTTTCATTTTCAAGCTGCAGCAACGCTCTGAAGGTGAAGTGTTAACCTGAGCATTGAATGGCGTGTTGGAAACGTGACAAAAACTGGCCTGGGTTTTGGTTCAGCTGTGTCTGACGTGATAGAAGTAAGAACTGGAATCTGGAGAGTTTTCATATTGTGAAACCTGTCAAACGCTTTCCTACTGCCCTCAATTCTTTCCTGCTCGTGTTCCCTTTCACAGAGGAGCAACAGTTGTAAAATATTTACAAATAACACATTTAATTCTCATACAAGGAAATAATAACTTGGCTTTGCTGTTTTAAAGCACAATAGCAACACATACTAATTTTCAGAAATGCCTGCTATGAACCAGATTTAAATCATTCTATTTTTCTGTCTTTGCTTTTTGCTTAGATGTTGTCATCTCCACAGCCTGTCACCCAACAGAAAACATCATCGCATCAGCGGCACTAGAAAACGACAAAACAATTAAACTGTGGAAGAGTGACTGTTAAATGTTCCAGGATTGTTTTAGAGACTGTCAGGAAAAAAAAAAAAGTTTTTAAAAAAATTATTAAAAAAAAAACACCCATAAATCCAGTTTGGCAGGAAACCTGAAGAATATTTGATAAAGTGGTTTCTGTTAGTCCTGGCCCAAAGAAAACGTCTTTAGCTCTTCTAGAGCCGGGCACCGTGGTGGAAAAAAAAAAAAAAAAGATGCAGTGTCTCCTTTTTTTGCCTAATGTTTTGGCAGACAAATGGATCATTCTGACATCGGGTCAGAAGTCTCGGACACCCCAAAGATACTGTATTTTCTGATGGCATTGCTTCTGGGCACTGTTGCTGCTTAAGGAAGAGCTGCCAATCTACTTTGTACCAGTAAGTTAAGTCACAAGCCTAGAGATGTGTGGAGTTTTTTTTTTAAATGTCTAATTTTTTTTTTTTTTAAATTTTTAAATTTTTTTTTTTCCAGAATGTAGGTTCTAGTCTCTTGGGAAGTTTCTGTATTGTTTTAAATAGGAGTACTGCATCTTTAAGGGTGCTTCATTTTAAACACTCAGCTCAAACTTTGTGACCAAATAAAACCATGCAGTTCCAGATTTCCCTCTTCCTGCCCCTGACTTGACTCCTGTGGTGGAATCTCTTACCTTCTGTATAGTTGCTTACCTCTTGTTGCGTGTGTTTAATAGATGCTGTTCTAGAGCAAAGTTACAGTTCTTCTGTTAACCATTAAAACGAATTCTGCTTGTAGTTGTTCTCAGCATATTTTAATTTTTTTTTATTTTGCCTTTTCTGGTTATAAAGCCAACTCACAGAACACTGTAAAGTTATTTCAATGTAAAAAGAAACAAACCCAGACTTTTTGTATCTTGGCAATCCATGGTATGAAGCTGTATTGCGAATGGCATGACTCTGTATCTATCTCAGCATTGGTATTTCTTTCCCTTTTTGTCATATCCATGTGGTATTTACACATGCAGAAAAATACCATATGCCATAATAAAAAGGTGGGATTTTATGTGTATGTTTGTGGTAAGAGTGTGCTGGTGTGAAGTGTCTCTGTCCATGGAAGCTTCCCTTAAAAACAATTTTAGGGGGGAAGTGTCTGCAGCAGCTCCAGTGAGGGAGGATGAGGAGCAGAATTGTGGAGCAGCTTTCTATAATGGAGAAAAGAGAGGAACAAAAGTCAAAATTTATTTAATGAGGTTGATTGAATTGAAGGTGTCCTCAGCAGAGACAACATTGGTACAACCCCACACCGAGAGCTTTAGCCAAGGAAAGGATTCCTGCTGCCCTCTCCTTACAGGATGGGCAGGGATCCAGGATTTACCTTGTGCTGGGAAGAAATGCATGGAGGCACAAGTTTTATAGCACCCAAAGGGTTCTGCTGGAAGGGGATGTTTTGCTCCTGGTGAAGCAAAAACCCATTTTTTTGTTATTGACCTCATGTGCTTGGTAATAACAGAAAATCAATTACAGTCCAGACCTCTGGAGTGCTGCTCTGAGGCTGCCTTGCTCTGAAACCCTTGGAGAAAAAGAGCTGCGAGACATGCGGCATAGGTTTTCTTTTGAAAATATAAAAATAGAGTTCATGTTGAGCTGCCAAAATGGCTATTAATAATATCACTGCCTTTGGAGGTTTTTCATTACCCCCAGGAAGGGACGCTGTGTCTAGACTGTGTCGGAACTAAAATGATCGAGTCATTATTTTTTTCAGTCTTATTCTTCAAGGCCAGTGAAGCTCTTCAATGCAAGATGTGGCTGTGCTGCTTTGCAGCGTGGAGAAGCTGGTATTTTACTCCAGCAAAGCATTTTAATATTGATTAAGAAATATTTGCTGGCATAGTGCTTCTCCAGTCCCTGTCTGTGAGTGGCTTTGCTTGCCCAGCTGTGCTGTCTCTCCCTGCCCTCTGAGCCACAGCACTTTGGAGAAGTGAGATGAATTTTCTGCAATCAGGAGGAAATCTCTTGAACAGGGATAGAAAAACCCTAATGTAAAGGATCTGCTGCAAAGCTGCTCTTCATAAAGGTTGTGTTTAAATCCTTAATATCCCACCTGGGATTAATGCTGGGCCCTATTGGCATGAGCTCTACTTAGCTCTAATTCTGTTCAGCCTGGCATGGCTGCGGTGGTTTGAGGGTGAGGATTAGCTCGGGCACAGCACTGACAAGAAGGGTTGTGCACAGACTGGACGGGCTGGAGCAGGGGAGATATAACTTTGTGGTGTAACTTTTTGTGTAGTGGGCGCTTGGCTGTATTACACCGTGCTCAGGGAGGGTGAGATATTGCCTCCACCGGCGGCTTTTAGACTGAGAATAGGCGAGCCGGGTGACTAAAAAAGAGAGTTCGGCTTGGTTTTTTTAAGTGTCTCCCTCGGGGAGAGGAAAAAACATGGTTAGATGCCACGAAGTAGGTGGCAGTGCCTTAACCGTATGTGTGTTGTATAGGCCACTAGGACCTCTTCCATCCTTATCAAGGGGAGTGCTAACCTTCTCTCCTTTCATACAACACGGAACTGGTTTTACATAGAGTAGTATTTAAACCTCCATTAAGCTTCATCTATTTCTGATAGAGTGAGGCAATTTTTTCTACTTTTTCCTTCTTAATTTGATATTTCTTTTTGATCCCCACACGATGCCTTTATTCTAGTACCAAAAATAGCACTAAAACCCCTAAAAATCCCGGTTATAAAGCATAAACGCTCGCTTTCGGCTACCTTTTTAATGTATTCATCGCTTTCAGCCAATCAGCGCTCAGAAGGCGGAGCCTTTGTGCCCGCCCACTGACGCGCGGGGCGTGGTTTCGCTTTGGCCTCGCAGATGGAGGCGGGAGCTCCCAGATTCGCGGGTTCGAGTCCCGCCCCCGGCGGGGCGGTGCCGCGGGGCTGAGCTCAGCGCCGGTTTGCGGCGGGGCCGCGCAATCTGCGCGGGGTTGAGCGGTCCCGCTGGACATCCCGCGTTTAAGCGGGAGCGGGAGTGTGCGGCGGGATGTGCTGCTGGAATCTCCCGCAGCCGGAGCAGCGCGGGAGGAGGGAGCCTGCTCCCGGCGTGTTCCGGCTGCCCCGGGCTGGTAAATCGCTCCGAGTTCCAAGTTCCAGATGTGGAAGCGGTCGAAGAGGTTGGGTGGTTTTTGTGGCTTTTCTTAAAGCCTTTCTCTTCGGCATCCCAAGCGGATAAACCCAGACAAACATCCCGTTAAACGAGCACTGCAACACCTCAAACCAGCCCCGGGAGCTGATGTTCCCACCGGGATTCTCCCCCAGCATCCCGCTGCAGGTCCCACCCGTGCCAGGTTGAGGCATCGCTCCATCCCTCGGCCACTCCGGCTCTCCCAGACCTCCGCGCTCGGTTCCCGGCAGGAAGGACCAGCCGGTGCCGTGTGCGGCTGGCGGAGGAGCCGCTTTCCGGGATGAGGCTGCGGATCCAGATGCAGCGCCCAGGGGTTTGCGTGGCCCCGGCCCCGCCAGCTGTGCACAGCTGCTGCATCCCAGACTCACAGAACGGCTTGGGGTGGAACTGACCTTAAAGCTCATCCCATTGCACCCCCCTGCCGTGAGCAGGGACACCTTCCACTGTCCCCGGTTGCTCCAAACCCTGTCCAGCCTGGCCTTGGACAATTCCAGGGATGCTGCATCACTGTCACAGAGCCCAGGCTGCTCCTGGCTGCCCCTTCCAGATAACTGATGAGTTTATTAAGGGATTAAAAGTTAGTTTCCCCTCCTTATTGAATGGTCTGATTTATGCATGCGTTTAAATCAATCCCATTTCCTGCGTTTTATCCCTTCTCCCCCAGGCTTTCAGGCTTTACTGTGTCAGACATTTGTTACAATCACATTGTTTTGAGGCAAGCGAGACACCGTGGGTGGTTTAAGGGATTTGAATCCATGAGCTGCATTACTTGGGCACTTCTCCCTGGTGCAAACTGCCCCTCCTGAGCTGTAGATGCCCCTCCTTGGACCAGTTTGTGCTGCCTCCCAGTGAAATATGAACCAGCATCCCTGCTAATGAAGATGCTGTTGGAGATCAGGTCCAAGCCTGCCTGGCTGGGAGCTGTGTCTGGCACAGGAGGTGCTTGGTGGGCTGGGGTGCCCAGGGTGGGGGATTTCAGGTGCTGCTAGCAGGCAGTTGCTGGATGAGCCACATAAGCAGCTTATTTTGTCATTTTAATTTTTTAATCCCGTGCATTCGGTCGCGCTCTCTTATTAGTAAGCATTAGCTCTCCAAGTCCCATTAGCTCCGCTGAGAGCCGGGGCTTTGCTTGTGGGGACAGCGCTGGAGGAGCCAACAGGGGGCTGGGGGCCTGATCCTGCTGCTGGGGACACCCATGGTGTCCCATGTGGCTGTGGGTGTGACCCTGGCCCCACAGAGCCATCTAGAAAAGGCTCAGTCCTTTCCTCTGCTGTCCCTGTGTCCCCTTCCCAAGCCACCAGCAGCCCCAACTCGCCCCAGAGCTGATCCGAGCCTGGGGCTGGCTCTGTTTGGCCTTGCTTTATTAAGGCAACTATTTTCTTGTGTGTAAATACACACATTACATCCAAACCCTCTTCTCTCTCCTTCAGGTTTTCCCCTTAACCCCGGGGCCATCCCCAGAGCTGTACTTTGTTAGAGGATCTCAAATCTCGGATTTAAAATTAGTTGACTGCTTCTCTTTAATAAAATTATTCCTGCCCTCTTTAAATAGCACAATATGTCACAGAAAGCCGGTGGGTCCGTTCATGAAGATGAGGCAGCTCAGAGAGGAAAAAGAGACGGGAAAAAAAAAAAAAGTAAAACCATACATCTCCCCAAACCCCTTCTGCCTAATCCAACTGAATTAGAGGATTTCGAAGTGGATTTAAAACTAAATCTTGATTAGGGAGAATTTCTCTCCAAGAGCTGCTGCACGGTGGTATTAATGGGAAGTGATCGTGGACAGAGGAAATAGGACAGAAATAACCGAGGGTAGCACATACGCACTCAGGTCTGTGCATGAACTGAAAGAATCGGGGAATTTCTCCAGAGGAAAAGGGAGAAATTAAGCATCAACATAAGGAGATTGGGTGCCAGGGGCTGGCTGGGCAAGCGGGGAGCAGCCAGATCCCTGCTGCACCGACGGCATCTCCCGGAATCCCGCTGGGAGGGTTTGCAGGTGAGAAGGAAGCGCCGAGGACGAGGACGGCCGGGGTGAAGAGCCGGGAGGAGAGGAGGTTCAGCCCGCTCCCCCAGACCTGAGCTCCGGCTGTCCCCCACGAGCTGCCCCCCATGCTCTGCGGACACATGCCTGGAGGTGCCCATGGGATCCTGCCTCTGCTGACCGTGGTGTTCGTCCTGCCAGAGGGTAAGTGCTGCTCTGCCCGGGCTGCCTTCGAGCCACGGTGTGTGTCCTCCCTAAACCCTGCTTTCTCGGTGTGATCTATCCTCGGGATGAATTTGGGGGCAGCTGCATGCTGGTGGTTTTAGGATGGAGGTAATGTCATCGTGTTTTGTACAAACAGTGCGCCAGGGTTTGGTGTCCCTCAGGCTCCTCTTCCCTGATCTGGCTGGGGCAGGGGCTCCCCTCGCTGTGCCTGCTGTGTGAGGGTGCTCAGCACCCCCAAAAACGCTGTGAGAGCACAGGAGGGTTCGGGAAGGGCTCTGGGTTGGCATTCGGGCGTGAGGAAAGGTAATGGCAGCAACCCGATCAATCAACAGAGGTTGTCTTGACCTCCACAACAGAGGTGGGTGGTGTGAATTAATATCCTTTAAAGGCTTTTTTGGTTTTTTTTTAAAGAAACCTGAGAAATGGCTTAATTCCCATTGTGGGAATTCTCAGACACAGTCGCTGACCCTGCAGAGAAGGGCTGAGCTGCCGCCAGGACAAGTGTGCAAAGCCCTGGGGCACACTGAGGCCACTGGCCCAGGGTCACAGGCACGCTGGCTCTCTGTCCTCTGAAGGAGAATTTCCCTTCTGCTTCCGAGCTGGTTTGCCTCCCTGATAGACCTGTGGTAACACCAGGACTGTGTCCAGGGGAAAACCAGACCACGCTGACAAAACCATCCCTCTGGAGCAAATCCCTCCAAAACAGGCGCAGCTAAACTGGAGAAATTTGGTGAAAAAAGGAAAAGCTGTTTGTGACCGCAACCAAGCCCTCCTCGGTGGTGTCTGTGGTTGTGAGGTTTCACCTACTCTTTACACCCCATGTTTCAAAGCTCCCTTGTTCCCTCAGCTTGATCCCAGCTCGAATCTCCAGCTAATCTCTGATTTTGCACTGACCTCTAGTGGGAGATGAGTCTGTATTTTTGGGCCCACTGGGTAAACAAGTGACGGGCAGCTCGGGGCTCTGGCTTAATGCGACTTGGCAAGGCAGGGAGCGCTGAGAAGCCGTCGGTAGAGAGCAGCTCGGAACGAGTTGAAGTCTTTTACCCCCTGGAAAAATCCAGCCGTGTTTCTTCTGGTTCTTGTTTAGTGTCTGGGCTCCAGTGTTATGGCTGCAACATCGTGGTTGGCACCAAGAACGTGGACATGGGGTGCTCCAACCCCGAGGTGATCACCTGCTCCCAGTCCCACCAGGGCTTCAAGCACCGGTTCTGCATTAAAACTGAGAGCGGTGAGTCCGCGCCGGGGCCGGGGCTGCTGCAGGGGCTGCTCGAGCCGCTGGTCACCCCCAAATCCAACCGTGCAGCCCCCGAGCAGGGCCTGTCCCCCGTGCCAGGCTGTCACAGCGTCCCCCTCCGCCCTGCCCCTGATGCCAGCCCTGTGCTTGCTTTGCAGTGGTCCTGGGCATCCTGCTGACCAGCGGCTGTGCCACCTCCCGCCACTGCCAGCAGCAGGAGCTGCCGGGGGTCCGCATCCACTGCTGCGACACCGACCTGTGCAACGGCTCCCCCCGAGCCCCCCGGCCGCCCCCCGGCCACCTCCTGCTGCCCTGCGTCCTCGCCGCCCTGCTCCTCTCCTGAGCGCCCCGGGCCGGGGGGATGCGGGATCCTCGTGGGATGGGGGCTGGCAGCAGGGACGCCCCCATGGCTGCTCCTGCGGGTGGGCAGGACGCCCTCGTCTCCCCCCTCCTCAATAAAAGGTGCCGAACGCTGTGCGCTGGGAAGGTTTGGGTGATGCTCGGGGGGCTGGGGGTACCCGCAGGGCAGGGGGAGCGCAGGGCCGGGGGTCTGCCCGGGTCCCCGCGGGGATCGGGAGCGCGGCCGAGCCCCGCTCTTCCCACGAGAGGGCATCCGCGACCCTCGCTCCGCGTCCCGGCCGCCGCGGGGGCTGCGCGGTGCGGGGATGGCAGCATCCCCAGCATCCCCAGCATCCCCAGCATCCCCAACATCCCCAGCATCCCCAACATCCCCAGCATCCCCAGCATCCCCAACATCCCCAGCATCCCCAGCATCCCCAGCATCCCCAACATCCCCAGCATCCCCAGCATCCCCAGCAGGGTGGGTGGGCGCTGGGGCGGGCGACGTGGCCCCCATGGAACCGGGGGGTTTTGCAGACATTTTTCCCAGTCGAAGAGGCCAAACGGGAGCTTTAACAGCAAAATCCCATCTCGCGCCGGTCGGAGCCCAAGTGGTTGCTCCAAGGTCATCGCGGGGGTTTGCGGCAGAGCTGGGAATTAAACACAACTGTCTCAAGAGCCAGCCCTGTGCTTTTATCACCAGGGAAACAGCATAAACCTCGCTGTGAGAAAGGAATGAAACATTTTGATTTTATTTTTTCTTCAGATGAAAAAAAAACAACAATGCAAAAGACCTTTTCCATGCAGAACATCAGCTTTTGATGACATTTCTCAGATGTGTGTCAGAAAACAAGCCAAAACTCTACTAAAAATATTATCTGAGGCACCTTCCCAACAGAAGCACCTTGGGACTGATACAAAACACGTTCAGATTCTGAAGATTCAAAATGAAAGGGAATCAGAAAACAAACCCTGTAAGAAAAACGACAAGAGCAGCAACACTACCCAATTCCCCCTCTTTCCCCTTAAAATGTTCCTTATGATTTTCGGGAAAGCAGGAAACATTTCCTTGGTAGCTGGAGTTATTCTGGCTTCTGGTTATTTTATCTGCCTGTGCTGAGCTCTTGCACAGGCAGATAAAATACAGATTTCTACAGAAATTCCCGTTGATCCGCTGAGGATCGGGACGGGGCAGAGCTGGTTGCCCGAGGATCGGGACGGGGCAGAACCGGTGGCCGGGGGTGCTGCTGTGGCAGCTTTGCCACCCAGCAGCATTTTGGGGGAGAAGCGAGGGGCTCGGAGCTGCGGCGGTGCCTCCATCGCTCCATCCTGGTCCCCTCCCCGCGGTTCCCGGGGCGGGCGATGCTGCTGGCCCCGCTCTGCCCCCCTTGCCCAGCCGAGCCATCCATCTTACACCGTGTAAGAGGCCTGTTGCAATTAAGTAGGCTGAAGTGCTCCTGAACTCTTTAACCTTTGCCCTGGGATTGCTCCTTTTGCCCCGGGGCTGTGGATCAGCTCCATTGCACTCTCCAAACAGCGCCTGCTACTTAGCTGACATTTCTTTCTCCTGCTGGATCCTATTAGCACCCTGAGGTTGAAAATGCTACTTTGGAGTGTTGTAAGGAATGTGATTTATACTGGAAAGTAGCGGCAATCTATCTTTCCCTACACACACAGTGCACATGAGGCTGGAGAGCTAAATCCACATCGCCTGAACAAACAGCGGCCGGGATAATTGGGGAGGAGGCTTCCGACAGGGAGAGGAGCCTGGGAGGGATGGTCCGGGGGCCAGGGGATTGGGAGCTTGGGGCAGGCAGGGGGGCTGTGCAGGAAACCTGCTGCCCCGTGGGATCCCATCCCCACACCAGTGCAAACTGGACCCTGCTGCTTTCCAAGGAATGGTTGGGAGCTGCTTGGGCTATTTTCAAGGGTTCTGGTTGGGGGATCCACGGTGTCCTTCTTCACCGCTGATCCTGTGATTCCTGAGCAGAATTCGCGCTGGTTTGCCTGCATGTGGGTCCGTATCGTGGATAATGCAATCTGCATGGGAAGCAGATGGAAATAAGAATTGAATGGTGCCTGAAGGAGGGCTGATTAGCCTTTATCAGATATGACACGCTAACCACTGAGGCTCCTCGCTGGAATACCGGGTTAAAATCTCCGCAGTGTCAAATTTCATCCTCCCTAAGCAAAGAGACACTTTCCATAGTGTTTGTGTGAATCTTCTGGATAAGCCCTGGAGACTGAAACCGTCTCAGCTTCATCTGGGCATTAAAAGTCCCACCCACGTGTTTAAAAAAAGCCCCAAACTCCGAAACGCAAAAGCTGACATTTACTCTAAAATGTCTTTTTCTTCCTGCATCGCTGCGTGGATCCCGTGTGAGCCACTGCCTCCTCCTTGCCGGAGCAGGGCCGGAGGCATCTCCTGGGCATTCCCACCTTTGGCCCCGCTGGAAGCAGAGGGATTATTTTGCACATGCAAAAGTGTGTGCACAAGCACGCACACGGACACTAGCACAGTGTTTTCTGGGAGAAAAACCCAACTAAAAGAAAAAAAAACCCAACCCCAAGCAGCCTCTGTGTCAAAAGCCCTTTTATAAAAGCCTCAGTAGCTGAAGAATTGCCATTGTTTCAGTCTCCAGTGAGTGCTAGTCTTAAAATATTTCCAGCTCAGAACAGGCTTTGACATTCTGCCCAGACCCAGGAGAGGGAACAAACATGAGTTCAGAAATGTTTCTACAAGGCACAGATCCTTCTTCCTTTTGGAGAGTCACGTTCAGCATCTCACATCCCCCGGTGATGTCCCCCCAAAGTGGGGGAAACACCACAAAACACCCCTGGAAGCAGGGAGGGGGGAACTTCTCGGGGGCTCCCTGGAAGGCAGGGAGAGCTGGGCTAGTTTTCACACCGCTTTTACTCAGCCTTTCATGAGCAACAAAACCATTTCCCCCCGCCCAGAAATGCCACACTCCAGGCTGCTCTTCCTGCTTGGATGCCAATGGCTGTGCAGACCCAGCTCCCCATCCCGCTGGATGCCAGCAGATGGTCCAAAAGCACGGGCTGTGTGGGCTCTGGAAATGAAAGCAGACAGAAAGTTTGCAGTGATGCTCATCCCCCTTCAGCCTTTCTTTGTGTGTGTTCACCGGTGATGCTGGGAGTGACAGAGTGAGGATTAGGATGGAGGAAGCTCTCAGTGCTTCACTATTTCCACCGCTGTGGAAGGACATGGAAAGGATGGACCGTGGCAAATGGAACCACGGAACGGTTCAGGTTAGAAGTGACCTTAAAGATCACCTCATTCCAACCCCCCTGCCATGGCCACTTGCTCCACGTGGTGGTGGGAATGGGGACAAGGACTTGTCACAGCCCAGCTCCTGGGCCGGTTTATCACCAGTTTTACATGGTTTAGCACCCTTTCCCTCTTCATCATGTAAAATAAGGAGAGGAGCCGAGATAAAAGTTGCTACACTTCTCACAAAAAAAAAGTTTTTGGCATAAAAATGCAGAAAGCTGCCAGAGGTTTGGAGGCAGCTGGGAATTATGTGGATGCCCTGGGGTCTACAAGAAGCTGGTTCCAAGAGGCTGAATGCTCCAGAGAGCGCGAGCCAACCTGAGCTTATCTCGGCTCCGAGCACTCCTGACGTTGGATAAAGGGCAGTGTTTACCCAAGAACAATGTGGGGTTAAAATCTAGTAAGTCCTTGTGCAACTCTTTATGGAGAGGCAGCAAGGACAAATAAACATCTCTCAAACACAGTCAGTACTCAGGCTCAGTGTTTAATTCATTCTCCGGAAATGCATCTTGTTTATAGCCATTCATTGCAGGGGCTTGGAACAGCAGGGGGCTGATCCACTCCAAATTTCAGACAAAATAATACGATCCTCGTTTTGCTCTTGTTTGTTCCTAGGAGAGAACACAAAGTCAAATCTTCAACTAGTACAAAGTTTGCTCTGAACTACTGAGTGGGTTTTTTTTTTTTAAATTTGACAAAATCATTTCTCTGCTCTCTCTCCCTTTCCATGCCTCCCTCTCCCTCCAGCTCACCAGCCCAGGAGGAGCCTGAAGTGCCAGAGGATTTGGGTTTCCTCCTTGGGTGATAAAGGCTTCTAGAGGGAATTAAGGCTGGGTGGCCAAAACCAGCAGCTCCCAAGGCTGAAGGCTGGGATGCCTCTCATCTACTCCACCCCCACGGAGACAAGCAGGGGAGCAACCACACGAGGGAGATCCAGCTCCCTTCTCCCAGGGGATGCTGCACTGAGAAATCCCCTTCTCTGGGAGTTGCTCCAGGCCCATCCATTTCACAAAGCTGAGAGGGAGCGGTGCCAGCTTTATTGACAGAAACCCATGAACTGGGTCATGCTGCCCGTTCCCCCTCCCAGCGCCGAGCTCTCCTCGTGCACAGACACCCGGGCAGCGCTTTGCTCCGGGGGATGCCCGGCTGTGGGAGCTGGACACGCACTGGCCATGCCCAAATGAGCCCTGAGCCCCGGGGCAATGCTCTTCTCCTCTAGGCTGGGAGCCAAGGGCTGGGCACGGAGGGGGTTGGATGGAGGGAGAAGGGGGATCCTCGTTCAATTTAATAACTCCACGGCAGGGCTGGAGCCAGCGATGTGCCTGACCTACATAGAGCCCCGAGCCCTCCGAGCACGATCGATCCATCGGCAGCAGAGAAATCACAGCGTGGGGGAGGATCTGCCTCCCTGCATCCGGCCGGGATCTCCCTGGGGACAGATGGGAGCCGGCAGCACCGTGGCTGGGCTGGGTGAAACCACTCGGTAGCAGCTTTCCCTCCATGCTGGGCACCACGTGCATCTCACCCCAGCATCCCTCCGTGCTCAACAGCCCTGGCGCAGAGCAGCCTGCCCCTTGGACACGTATTTGGGGATCTTCTCCTTTTGTGCAGCTGGCTGCTGGCAGGGAGAGGCCCTGTGTGTTGTGTGTGCCCCTGGGACACCTCTGAGTGATGAACACAAGGCTTTGGCTGCAAAGAAGTCAAAAGGCGCCCTCGTTGTCTCAGCAGCTGCATTCACATCTCCTGAGGGAGCCTGCTAATGCATCACCAGAGGGTTTGAGTGTCCTCCCTCCCCGGTGTCTGGTTTATCCAGCCTGGAATCACACCCTGAAGCCTTTTCCTTCAGCACGGTGGTTTGAGCATCTCACACCCTGGGGCCGCTCTCGCTGACCTCCCAGGTTCTTCCACAAAGGATGGATGGTGCTGTCATCATTTGCTCCTTGATGTCCTTCGGTGCGGTGGATGGGACGGTGGCAGGAATACAACAGCAAACAGCGGCAGGAAAGGGAACACGCTGTGGTGCCAGGTGGTATTTTTTCCCCCCAAATTCTCATTAAATAAGAGCAAGGGGGGCATAAAAACACCATCCTGGGATGCAGCAGGCCTAATCCTGAAGCCTGCCTCTCCCCAGGCACCCCTCCCCTGCCTGATGGTGGCTTTAGCCAGCGAGTGCTGGTCTGGGGGAGGACGGATGAACATCCAGAGCAAGAGACTTCGGAGTGGGCAGCAGCATGGAGGATGGAGAGAGGTGTGTGACGGACAAGACAGAGTGTCCTCACAGTGGGCGACTCTTCTGGGACAAAAGCCAGGTCTTCTGGGTGCCGGTGTCATGTCCTTCCCCTCAGGTTGTGTCTGTCAGCAGACTCGCTCTGCGACAGTGGTTTCTGAGCTCGCTAAACGCCGCAAACCAAACTCCTCGTGGCACAAGGGAAAATAAAGCGAGTTAAAAGGTGGGCAGAGCCTGGCGTTGCAGCGCCCCGGGGAAAGCACCGAGCCAAGTTTCGCTTTTGCACGGCAGAAATGAATCACGGCAGCGGCTGACGGAGCCGGCAAACACCAACTGCTCGGCCAGAAAGGGAGCGCTCCCGGCCGGGCACCCGGCTGCTCATTAGCAAATAAGGGCTAATCCCATCAATTAAGTGCCCGGCATGGAGAGGAGGGCACCCCTCTGCTGGAATGGTGGCTGAGAGGGGACACGGTGGGGCTGGCAGGGTCTCTGCCGCAGGATGCTCCTGGGAAAACACAACTCTTCCAGGAAACGGGTTCTCCCGTTAATTGGGAGTGGGATGGATGCTCAGCATGTCCCGTGTCCCTCGGGGTGTGCTGGGCTCTCTGGGGGGGATGTTGGGGGTGGTTCTGTGAGGTTTCTGTGCCCTGAGTGCATGGCGAGGCTCCATCCCTTCTCCAGCCATCCCTGCATGGACGGAGGATCTGGAGCCCACCCTGTGTCCCATCCTCACCCCAGACCACCCTCCAAACCACCCCAGTGTCACCACAGTGGCCACAGCACCCGGGGACAGTCAGTGAGTGAGGCAGAGGCAAAGGCAAACTGCAAGAGTCACTGACTCTTTCCAGCCTTGCAAACTCAACCTCAGGAGAGCAGCAAAAGGAAATTAAAAGCTCACTCAGTGATGGCAAGCAGGGCTCTCCCAGGGCTTACCAGCAGCCAGGGTGGCTCCACAGCAGAGCCCAGGACTTGAGAACCTGGCTGAGGGTCCTGATCCTGTTCTGACCCCATGCCAGCCGCACTGGCAGCCCTTTGTCCCCACAGCTCAGTCCTGTCCCAACAGACCCCTCACACGAGGCTTTTCCTGAACATTCCTTACTGCCTCCCCTCTGCTGATTTCAGCACTATTAAAATGTTTTCCACCACCACCTCTTTCAATTACATGTTCTTAAAAAGTCATTAAAGAGAATTCCCCATGAAATTATTTTGATTTCCCGCCCCTCCGTCTACTTCCAAACTAATGAGATTAATTGAAAGCTACAAACATTTTCCAAGGGCCCAAGGCAAACGTGATGGCAAATACATGTAAAACTCTTCCCAAGGACTGCATCCGTCCTCCCTCCTGCTTTCCAGCTCGGAGCATCCCTCCCAACACGGGGCTGCATTTTGCAGTCTCAGAAGGTGCTCAGGTTTGGAAACCTTTGATATCTTTTCCCCCTCCTTTGAGGAAGGAAAAAGAAAGTGCCTGAGGAATGAGAGCTGTCAGAGGCAATAATGTGAGATCTCACTTGTGGCTGGCAGGCAGAGGGGGGGATTCTGAGGGGGGATTCTCTCTGGCGTGTGGCGTTAACTGCAGAACTTCAAACACGGAAATGGGGAGGAATTTAGGAAAGTTTTACTGCTTTCTCTCAGCCTCCAGGTAGGAAAATAAAAATGAAATCTTCCAAAGCCAATAACCTACAAAGCAAACCTCACAATTGCCCTGCTCTCCTCCCAGGCGTTTGTCTGCTCCTGGTGTTTGATTCCTCCCATCCTGGGTTAATCAATAGGACAAATCTCTGGTGTCACACCTCTCCTGGCCCCCACAGGCCCCTCCAGGACTGATGACAGCAAACAGCCCTTCAGAGGGCTGGATGTCTCTGAATAAGGAGAAATAAAGGGAACAACACCCGAGATTTGTTAATCTGCGGTGCAGCAACCTCTCAGCATCACCTTCCCTCCGGTGCTGCTTTAAGCAGGGTGGAAGAAAACCTCAAAAAAAACCCCAGTAAAGCCCCAAACCCTGCACAATTCCATGGGATCACACATATAAACCCACACAGAGGTGAGGAAGACGGTGACAATGACTTTGGAACCGGAGAAAACATTTCTTAGCACGGAACTCACCCACCCCCAAAGCGCGGTTTGTGCAAACACGGGGGCACTGATGAGGGCAGGGGTAATTAAGGTGAAGAAGGGATTTGCTCCTGTGCCATGAGGATTTTAGCCTCCCTTACCATAGAATCATGGAATTTGGGGTGGAAGGGACCTTAAAGATCTTCCTCCATCCCCTGCCACGGGCAGGGACACATTCCACTATCCCAGGGAGCTCCAAACCCCATCCAAGCTGGCCTTGGACCCTTGTAGGGGCTCAGAGGTGCTGCCAACCCCTCTGCTGGCAGGGACCAGGATGGATTTCCACGGGATCACAGGGAAGATGCTGTGAGATGCCCACGGAGGTGAATCACCCTCTTGGAAGGGGGACTGGAGGAGCAAAGCTCCTCACACCAGCGCGGCGCCGGCACCGGCGGGGGACCAGGGCAGCCGAGGGACAACCAGCGCAACAGCCTGGCCAAAAATGACTGCGGTGGATCCCGTCCCCAGCACCCTCTGACAAGTTAAAAAAGCCCAGTTTATTAAAGATACATTCCTACCCTCATAAAAGACGCGTTGTCTGGTGGCGGGGAGGCTGCAGGATGTTATGGTTGGAATGTTCCTTGGTCCTTGTGTAATTAAGAGCCCCACCAGCTGTGGATCCACAAGGAGCTGGTCTTTCCCCCCCTCAGACAGGCAGAGTTGATGTTTTCTGTGATCTCCATGATGTCACATGCTTTGATGTGTGCAAGGAGGGCCCTCCGAGCCTCACCATTCCAGGGGCGTATTTGTCTGAGCGCTGCTTGTGAAGTGGCCCAGTAGGATGGAGGCAAAATTAATTGCTGGAGGGAGGAGACCCATCCCTGTGTATCTGTATCCATATTTATGAATGCATTAGGGCTGTGGTGAGCCAAAGACACAAATAATAATAATAGGAAGAAGTCAGTTCCACAAAGTTTTCGATGATGGGGCAAAAGGATGGATTTTTGTCCCCATTTGGCACGGGGAGGATGGAGACACAGAACAATGAAAGGTTTGCCATGTCAAATTAGCGCAGGATGGCCCACAAGGGACAAGATATCTCCTGATCCCTGCTCTGTGCTCCCCCACCTGTGTAACAACCAAACCACAGATCTGCAGTGGTTTCCTCCCACAAATCCTGCTCTTGGCCTGGCTGGGGACAAGTGACACTGCAGGGGTGGCCGGGGGCAGCGATGGAGCAGCATTTAGGGTTTGCAGGATGTGAATGAACTGGGATCTGCTGAGTCTTCCCCCTCCACAGCACACAAACCAAGCTCCCAAAACCACTGGAAAACACTTTGTTCCTATTCTTTTTCTGACTCTGCTCCTGCCACCCTGTTCCATGTTGGGCACTAAAGGCTCTCCCATGGCACAGCTCAGATTCTCCCTGGGGACTCCTGGCCCCTCTCTAGTGAGCTGGATTTTCCAGGGACAGAAAGAGCTGGAGGCAAAATCCTGATCCAATGCCCATTATAATAAAAGAAATGAATGTATTTTATGCAATCCCTCAGCTGTGTCACCTTGGGGGTCCACAGGGGACAGCTGGAGCCCACCCTTCCACCCAGGCTTGGAAGATCAGGTGGCTCCTGAGGTGTTATCCTGGGTGAGATAAAAAACAGCCCCATGACATCAGAGAGGGCCCAGCACAGGCTGTAGGAACAGTGTGTCCCCACCACTCCCACCCTGGCCACTTGCTGGGACAAATATCTGTCCCAAACCTCCCCAGGAACAGGTATTTCTGCAGGTATTTATCCTGCAAGCAGCCCAGAACTGGATTAAGATAAGGTGACTGCTGGGACGATGTGGAAATGCCTGTCAGGCCTACAAACCTGCAGGGCAAATTAAGCAATCGTGTTCCCAGGACATACATAAAAATAAGTAAAAAACACTATTAATCCATAGCAACAAAAGGAGATGGCATGGCAACAGCAGCAACTGCTGCAAAACAAAACAGTAACAAGAGGAGGGGAGAGGAGGGGAGAGAGAAAATCAAGTCCTGCTCTGGCCTTCGGGGCTTTTTAAGGTCAAGGGAGATGTTGCATCCCAGGTAGGGGGGTCAGAGCACGGGCTGGGTGCTGATGCCAGGCTTTCTGGGGGTTCCTGTGCTTCTGCTCAGGCTGAGAAAATTCCCAGATCCTGAGGATTGGCAGCAGGGCAGGGCAGGGAGCTGGGGATACCAAATCCAGTTTGGGTTGTTTTTGTTTTTTTTCTAAATTAAACCAAAACATCAACAGCAGCTCATAATTACCTCACTAAGATGAGCTGCTGATGGCACTGCAGAGGAAAAAGAGCCTTTTCCTCTTTAGCACTGAAGTTCTGTGGGCACTCTGGATGAAACAACCCAGCCCAGGAGTGAGCATCTCCTCGGGGGCAGCAGCTGTACTCCCACCCCAGAAAACGATGCTTTCAGCTCTCGTGAGGGCAACATCCCCCCAGGAAGCAAAACTGGGCTAAACTCAGCATCAAAACAAGGCTCCATCCCTGTTTTGAACCCAGGCAGAGCTCTGCCGTGGCTGCGTAGGAAGAGCACGATGGAAATAAGCCCTAATGGGTGTTAATTTGGAGTGGGAAGTTTGTGAGTCAGGCGGGGGTGCAGGGGAGGAGTGGGCAGGAGCCACGGTGCCGAGCAGGGCTGAGCTCCTGCTGCCTGCTGAGAGGGGATTTTTGTGCTCCTGGCACGGCTGGGAGCACCCCAGTGGGGCTCGGAGGGCTCGGGGTTGGGAAGGAGAAAGGGAGCTGCTGGGAGAAGGGATTGCATCCAGGCAATTTGGCTTGATCAGAACCCACGCTCAAGGGATGGTTGTTAAAAGGAGATTTTCCATGCTGTGAGAGCCAAAGCAAACACAGTGAAACTTAATTAAATGCCTGCCTGCTAAAATAATAATTTTCTTATGAATTGGGGAAGGTAAAATACAATGAGAGATGGACCTGATAAAGGAACTGTAATTCTCCAGCGTGCCTGGCAGGAGCACGTGGGTAAAGAGAACAATAATGCAGGTTTCCTGGTGGGGAAGGTCCTCCACTTTTCCCTCATGCAGATCCACGTGTGGGACGCTCTGCAGGGCTGTGCCAGCTGCTGAAGCCCTCCCAGACTGCCTGTCTCCATCCCAAACCATGGACACACAATCCAGCGCTGCTCGACAGCTCCAGGAATGGGGGTGTCTGAATTACCGACAGCAAGTGGAAATATTAATGCTTGTCTAGAGGAAAGAGAAGGAAAAGGGGAAAAAAAAAAGTGTCTGAATGGCTGGAATTTTCATTCTGCTCTTGCTGGTGCTGGGGAGAGGGGAGGCAACTCCTCTGGGGGCCCAGGGCCACTTCTGCATGCTGAGAACTTGCTCAGTGTGGCTTTGGACAGGAAAAAAGTCAGCTGGAAGAAAGCCCTTCCAAGTCAGTAGTGCCTGGTAATATCATCATCATCATCAGAGAACCCAGGAGAATCGTTTCAGGAGGCAAAGCTGGGGGAAAAAAAGAGGTCCTGAACCATGCACCTGCAGGATGGGCTGCCCCCAAACAGAAGGAGAGAGTGCACGGTGTGCTCCTGCTCCCAGGGCTGCACAAACTGCAGAAACAGGGGCCAGACAGAGGTTCCTTTTGAAAGTGTCTCTCTAAATGTTATTTCCATTTAGAAAGGGAAAAAACCAGCTTAGGATGGGGAGATGGCTTTTGCTTTTAAAGGGCTGCGGTTCTGCTGCCTGTGCTTGTCCAAGCCCAGGGTGTTCAGCATCTCTAGGATGGCACAAAGAGAAAATTTCCAGCCTTGCCTTGTTTGTTATAGGACTAATAAAATGTGGAAAAATGGGGAGACTAAGAAATTTTGAGTTTTTCTCTTTTTTTGGTGGTTGGCTTCATCTCAGCACTGCTGGCTCCAGCCAGTGCATTTGGCTTCTTGGGTCTGACTCAGGGTTTGTCGGTTCAGTATTTTATATACCTCAAACCCACTGGGGAAGGGTTAGGCCAAAACCCTGGTTTTTCATTATTTTAATAAATGTGATCATCTCCAAAAAGTTTTGTTTTCTTGCCTACTCCAAATGCAGATATTCCTTCTCTCTCAACAAAAAAAGCCAAACCCGGAGACCAAAATACAGGATTTGGACACTTCTTCATTTGGCATTGACTCTGTAGATACACTGAACATTACTTCATAGCTGAAATTAGAGAAATAAACCCGCTAATAAAATAAACTAATAACTTTTACCCTCTTTGTCTTTCTCTGGGAATCAGGAATGGCTCACTCTGTACAATAATTATACTGTAAGCACGGCAAAAAAAAGTTCTTGACTCCTGCCATTCCCAGCCCTCCCTACCAAAGGGGGGGAAAAAAACCTTGGCAATAAATTAAAAACAGTTTTATTTACCTTGAACTACTCAGCCAAGAATGCACATTATTTAGGGACTGGAATAAAAAGCCATTCACTCTAGTTCAATTGGCCATTTAGTTCAATTTGTGTGTGTTACTGCAGGTAATTACTATGGTAATAATGTACTGTAAGCTGTGCTGATTTGGAACTTGTCCTGTTTCTGTATTAATAATAAGTGCCATATATGTACTAATTACCAGTTTGTTACCATGGTTATTTGCGTAGATGCCATGTTAATGATACCCTGGAAACATAAAGCAATCACATTTTTGAATTAAATCTTTGTGGTCTCTTTAGTGCTAAAAGCCCAATTCACATAAAATAATGATGAAGAAAATGAGCTCATCGGGGCTGCCTCGCCAGCGAGCTGATTAGCTGAGCTGCATAAATATATGGCTTTGCCATACTGAAAAATTAGAGCCTCCAAAACATTTTCCACGGTTGCTAAGTAACTCCCCAAAGATGACATCACTTACAGGAACACGCGGTGCCAGATCTGTCATGCACACGTATTTATAGAGCCCTCGGAGCGGGGAGCGCGCCCGGCCCCGGCGCTGCCAGAGGTGCAAGGGGCTGGCTCCCTGCCAGGGAATGGGGCAAATCAGTGGGCATCTCCCCCTTTTCCCCACAAACTCACGCAGATCCACCCCTCGCTCGGTGGAGGGAATCCGGAGGCATCTATTTTTCGGGATTATTTAAAGCCAGAAGGGACGTGCGCGATCCCTGCTCGGCAATAATTTCACGCTGCGAGCCCTGCGCTGGCTTGTGTCTCTTCTCCTCTCCAAATCGAGCTGAGCAGCACATTTTGGGGGGATGATTTGTTGGGAATGTGGACTGGAAGGGACAGGGCTGGCTGCTGCTGCTTCCCAGGCTGAGGGAACATTCCTGCGTGTCACTGGATGTTGGTACTCGAGGTTTTCCGTGGGATGAGGACCAGCAGTTATCCCTACAGCCTCCCATCCCACTTTTCCTGCCAACGGCCTGCTATTCCCATGCAGCAGCCACCTCGCTGGCCATGCTGGATCCACATTACAATTAAAAATAGTTTCTTGGCAACAAAACCATTCCCTTTTCCCTGAGCGTAGCGTAAACAATGGGTCCTTCCTACCCTGAAATTAATGGCGATTCTTTAACCAGATGACACCAGGGAAGGGGCTGGGGAAAGCTGGAGCAGGGAAGCTCAGAGTCCCTGCAGACAGCCAAGGAATAAGGCAGGGAAACATATAGGTCCCAGCCCTGTAATAAAGCCTGATCCCTGCTGCTGTGTGTGAAGCCTGGTGGATCTGAAGCTGTTTCAGATCCATTGGGAGCAGCAAGACCGAGAGCTGAGGATGGGAGTGGGGTTTGGGCACCCTGGATCTGCTGCAGGATGAAGCTGGGGGTGTCTTCTCTCACTGGCAGGGCCTGTCCAAGACAAGAGCAAGGAGGTGGGAAAGACCATCCTGGTGAGTGTGCCTGAGGGAAAACCCTGTCCTGGACTGTGTGTACCTGGGAGGACAAACAGCCACTGGAATCCTGGCCAAAAGCCCCGGGAAAATCGCAATATCCATTTGCCAAGTGAAATTTCCGGCCCCTCAGCAGGTCAGGGATGGGCTGGCTGAGGCATCCACTGGAGGGTGCCCCGAGCTTTCACCCATCAAGGAACCACTGACTGTCCTCCCATTATCCTCTGTTTTCCTCCCTCTGCTTTGGCCCGAGGCCATCCCAGCGCTTCCCTCCCTGCTCCTGCAGAACCCGGTCCCACAGCGGATGCCATGTCACTTGAAAAGCTACTTAGTGCTCTTTATTATCTGGTCATTATTTTTCCACTGAAGCCTGAGATAAGCAAAGCATAAATCAAACCAGAACAGGAGCCACTTGGAGCAGGTAGAGCACGGAAAAGATTTTAATCAGTGATTCTGGGCAAGAAAAGCAAAAAGAGGGAGAGGGAGGGAGGAAAGCGGGGGGGAGAGAAACAAAGCAAGGGAAAGAAACACCACTTGTTGTTTGTGGGATAAAGACAAATGTTTCCAAAGCCACATTTTCCACATGAGGCCCAGTAAAAGCTCTTGGTTTGATTATTAATCACAGGGCAGCCTCCATCCATCACTCCATCCCTCCGTGCCTCCCGAGCTGTTTGATGTGCCACCCGCCACCCTCCCCTCCCACAGCCCCCGCACTGGGCAGCTGTGGCAGGGGAGAGCAAAGCCTGGGAAGTTATTCCAATAAAGAAAATGCCATCAAATAAAGAGAGGAGGAAATAAATAAGAGACTATCAGGGAAGCTGCTGCCATGCCGGCTGGATCCCTCTGCCTCTCGAGACTTCTGGAGAGCTGCTGACACTGGGAGCGTCTTCTGAAATGGATGGACTTTGCCTCTTGCCTCATACATCTGTTTAATGACCTCTCCTTGCAGGCACTTGACATGTGATTTATGGGATATAAATTCTACCTCTTTGCTCGGGTGTCGCAATCCTCGCGTTCCGCAAGGTGAGAGCACCTCGCCCCGCTGGGATGCCGGGCTGGCTCCCTCGGCTTCCTGCTCACTGAACTTTCTTCCTCAGGCCCTTCCTTTAAAAAGCAAAATTAAAAAAAACAACAGCCCAAAAAAACCCAACCTCTAACAGGCCTTAAAAAATGTGTTTTTTCCTCTCTGAAAGAAAACTGCTGCTGACACAGCGTTCAAGGCTGGCGGTGCTTTTCAGAAAAAGCAAACAGCAGCATCCCAGCTGATTTCCTGCAAATAATAGTAATAATAAATACATATATAAATAAATAAGTCCTTAATTCTTTTACTGGCATCTGTAGCCTCTAATTCATAAATTCATCAGGACTTTCCCAGGATGTCAGTTTTGGCAAATGAGCCCTGAGTTGCTTCATGCTAATGGAGCGGTGGGCTGCCTGACCTCAGGAAATAGAGAGGCCAAACATGAAAAAACAGAGCCGGGTTCAAGGCTGGGGCTGTGAACCCCAGATTTGAGGGTGAGGTCGGCAAAAGGTCAGGGAAGCATTGTGTGCAGCGCGAGGGAGAAACGCTGGTTTCTATTTAAAGCCTTTCATGCCGCTGCCAGAGCCCTCTCGGCATTGTGTGCGGGAGCAGCCCGGCGACTGAGAAATGCGCCTTGAAGATCCTGACTGCAGGAATGGGAAAAGATTGGAAACAGTCACACTCACGTGTTGCGAGCCAAACCCTCCCCTACCTCGGCAAGAAAGGGAGGGTGAGATCTGCCTGGCTCTTTTCAGCGGCTAACGCAGATGGATTTTCTTTGGCATTTAAGGGTGATGGATGTGCCAGGTACTATTCATTAGGAATGATTTGTTGGGGCCAGCGTAGCTCGCCTGCCCATTAGGACGCATTTACTTCGCAGGTTAGTAATGATGGGTGCGCTTAATAGTTCCTAAGTATCGGAGGGCATTAAAAAGCCCTGGAAGAGAAGCCTATCGATATTTACAGCTTCAATTTATTGGGGGAGGAAACCAGTGCGTGTGCCTGGAAGGGGTGTCCGCCCCAGTCCCTGCTCCCGGAGGTGGGGATTGGCACGGAGGAGGCTGGAGCAAGGAGGAATACCTCTGAATCCGGTTGTGCTTTGCCCCCTGTGCATCCGAGTGATGGGGCAGTGGCAGCTTGGTTGGCTCCGTCTGGGGGAAACTGGGGCCCATCCCCAAATTTGGGTTCAAAGACCCAGTGGCCGAGCCCCAGGTGGGCCACAGTCCTGTTGGGTTTGCCTCTCCACCAGCACCATGGCCCACGATTGGAGGAGCTAGAAGGTCATTCACTGAGGGATGATTATGGCTATTACATCCCAATTCCCTTCCCGGCCCTTCCCCCGGCATGGAGCAGGCTTGGCTCGGAGCGAGATCCCGTTAACAGCCCTCAGCCGATGGGCAGCCATTTACTTAAGGCCTGATTTTTCATTAAAATAGCACATATGGCTATCAAGCATCACAAGGTCACGGGGCTGCATTGTCTCAGCTTAATACGATGCCATTAAGGCTGGACCATAACGTCCCCGACACAGCAGCTTCAGCAGCGCAAGATCAAGCATTGGGCAAGACTGCAATTTCCTCCTGTCCTCCTGCTATGATCTTATCAAAGCCTGACTGATCTCCATGTACCAAATCGTGCTGGAGAGCATTAAATATCGGGAAAGGCTCTGTTTCCAGCAGCCCTGTGGGGAGGTTGGGTCACAGCCCGGCTCCCTTTGTGTCACACCATCCCTCTCCAGCAGGGATCGGGGTGGGAGTCAGGATGAGGTGGTTCAAGCATCCAGGCTGAGAAATCTATGTGAGTTCATGTTTTATCTTTACCATTGGTGTTGGGTTTTATTTTGAAGCCTGACCTCCAATCAAACTCACATGGGTTTGAGTCTAATTTTTGCTGCCCTTGTGGCCGCGGTGTTGGCCTGGGACCCTCGGCACGGTGGCCATCACTGCTGCCTGCAACCTTTAGCAGCCCTTTTATTCCTCCCTCAAATAACTAGACAAGAACAATTCCTTTCTTCCAGCTTTTATCTTCCTGTTTGAGCTACAAGTGCCTGCACGCAATCCCTTTATTTTACCGTGCAGAGTTTCTGGCCCAGCAGGGCCCTGCTCTCCGTACTCGACGAGATGCAGGAAGGCTGGCGAACAATTATGGAACAGAAGCAGAGGTAGGAAAAGGCAGACTGGCAACTGTCTGGTGGCTTTATTAAGCCATGCAATGAGGTGGCACTCACTGACTCCATGGCACTGGCACAAGGTGAGGACGTGTGCCCATGTGGGAGGTGTCGTGCTGAGATGAAGGCGTGTAAATAAAGGCAGGTTTGTGTGAGCAGCAGCCCTGCCAAAGAGGAAACACCTCTCGCAAGATCTCCACCAGAAGGGTTTGCAGAGCAAACAGAAGTGTTTTTTCATCTCAGAGGATGCCAAGCCCCACTGCAGCCCCCCTGAGGTGGGGAAGATCCCCATGGAAGGGACATGGTGGCTTCTCCCAGCAGACACTGAGCGCACACAGCCATGCTGGGTCAGTGAGGGTGGGCAGGGACGAGAGGGTGGCAGTGGGAAGGGGCAAAACAGACTCACCAACTCCCCAAAAATGACCAGAGATGCAAAAGCCAAGCTCCTCTGCCGTCATTTGAGCCAGAACAGCTTAAAAGATAATGAGCTAATTGAGCAATGGAGGCCATCTCCTCACAGCTATGTGTCAGCTCCTATTACCCGCTCCGGAACGCTCGCTGAGAATACACAGACCCTCTCTGGAGGTATTGATCATTTATTTTCCAAGCCCTGTGCTGCCCCTTCCCTTGGGCAGGCAGGGATGGAGGCTGAGGGTGGCCGTGCCGGGCTCCCCCCACAGCCAGCCCATCAGCTGCAATTGTTTTCTAGTGAAAATAGATGTTCAGTATCGATCCCTCTCCTCCCGTGGAGTCCGGGGCCCTTCTCCTTAGTTACTCTAATAAAACACAACTAATTAAATTTGTGCCTTGCTTTTTCAATATTGCATTATCCTAATTACTAATTAAGGGGGATCACGTGTGAGGGGTAGGCATTATTCCCTGCAAAAGATCCCCCTAATGGCCTAAATGACATCTCGGGGAAGGAGGAAATCTTTCAGCAAAGGCTGAGACTGAGGCTTGGGAAGGGATCCCTGGGGGCAACTTAACCAGAGGCTCTTTAACCCTTCAGTCACTGCCCTGGAATTTGCTGAATCATGGATTAGCTGGGAAAACACCCCTGCAAGGCTGTCCTGCACATGGCAGAGAGCAGACAGGCAGGGAAAAGGAAAAACTGGGGTGGGATCAAAAGGAATGGGGACATCTTGGCATGGAAAGAGCGTCGGAGGAGAGTTGAGGAAGTGGCTCTTCAAGATGAGTGCGTTGCCCACTCCCACACGTCCTCCCACGCAGCCTGGCATGGACACTCCATCCGTCCAGCCCGTCCGGGGACATACCAGAGCTGGGGCTTGGCAGGGAGGAACGAGGCCTTTCAAGCCTGTACTCGACATCCTACTCTTGTCAGGGCTGTGCCAGAAGGGTTTTGTTCTGTTCCAAGTGGCAACTAAACACACAAAGTCGCAGAGAGCATTTTTTGGGGGCTGCTGGCAAGAGGGGAAATCTCACTTCTCTGCATTTCAGAGTCTCCCAGTTGCTCCAGGTAATGCAGCACTGGGACTTGTGCTGGGCAAGGGACACCAAATTAAAGCCAGGCTTAAACCAGACTGCGGGGAGAGCAGACTAAGCCAGCTCTACACAAAGATCTCTGAATAAATCCTGAACTTCCTTTAACACGCCCCAGGGACTGAAGCTCTGCTGTGCAGGAGCCCGTGCCGGGCTCGCTGACCCCCTCCCTGCTGGAGCACCCTCGGTTGGAGTTCACCAGCATTTTCATTTCATTTTCCGTGTTAGTCGCTGCTCACGCTCTGGCTGTTTTGGCTCTGTAAGTCACCGGTTCATTTCTCACACGGCTCTTTCAGAAATATATTTTTCCCCCCTTAAATATGTGGCTTGGATGTGTGAACTGAGATTTATGCTGTAAGGAATTGGGAAAGAATAGCAAATAGGTATTTGCTGGAGAAAAAAAAATAAATATTTTGGGCATCGTAGAGAATTCCATGATGTTGGGACTCAGGAAGAGCAGCTCTGCCACAGATTTTGGAATTTACTGGAGCTTCCCAGGGCAGCAATGACTCTTCACCTTTGAGATGAAGCTTTCAGGTGTCCACTTGAGAGGAGTCACCACCATTTGACATCTGGAGGAACTCAGGCATCAAAACAGGGACTGTTACAGGTCAAGCACCTTCCAAATCCTCCCTATTTCTCTTTCCATGATGGTTTGCATGTTGCTTTATGTAACATTGCTACAGACAAAAATTGGCTGAGGAATCATTAATGGAAATTTAAGAAGACTCCAAACAATATCAGTGTCTACAATTTGGCATCCTGTTGGTTTCTATTCTGCCCACAAGTTAAATTGATCACAGCTCTATTTTGGCTTATTTTATCTCTCCCTTCCCCAAAGTGATTGAAATCTTAATAATCAAGGATAATATCGACGCCAAAGTTTTAAGCAATAAACATATAAACAGAATGAAGAGAAGCAGAATGCTCACGTCTCTCAACAGTGCAAATGGTTCCGTTTTATTTTGCTGTAGCAGATGTTAAGTTTCCAATAATAAAATAAAATAAAAAATCTAAGGGAGACATTTAGCAAAGTATAGCTTTAGACTCCAGAGTTATCACTCCAATTTCAACTGGGACCATAAAGTTTTATGAGCTATTAAATTGCCCTAAACCTCCTTTAACACACCAGCTCTAATGTTGGAGATTAACCATTTAGAAAAAGGAGGTTACCTTAGCTGAGATCGGGCCATTTTCCTGCACTCTGATTCAGTCAATAACACTTTGCTGTGGCAGAGCCATTTGCTGGGTGTGTGGTTGGTAATTAGCCTGCATGCCCTGCAGGAAATGCAGCTGCAGGAGCTTCCATCCCTCCCACAGCGCCAGGAGCATCCGCAGGACTGGGATGGATGCTCAGCGGAGCAGAGGGAACATCTCAGCTCCCTGCCTGGCTGCAGTTTTGCTTCCCCCATCCCCTCACCCATTCAACAGGGATGCTCATGATTTCTTCTTTCTCCATTTCGTAGAATTCCAGAATGGTTTGGGTTGGGAGGGACCTTTAAGCTCATCTTGTCCCAGCCCCTGCCATGGCAGGGACACCTTCCATGGTCCCAGCTTGTTCCAAGCCCTGTCCAGCCTGGCCTTGGACACTTCCAGGGATCCAGGGGCAGCCACAGCTTCTCTGGGCACACTGTGCCAGGGCCTTACCACCCTCACAGGGAAGGATTTCTTCCCAATATCCCATTTAACCCTGCCCTCCTTGTCAAAAGTCCCCCTCCAGCCTTCTTGTAAGCCCCCCTAGGTACTGGAAGGTGCTTCACGAAGCCTTCTTTTCTCCAGGCTTCAATTTCCTTTTAGTTTGGGTGACAAATCCATCTGAACATGCCCTTTGACTGTGTTTTATTACCTTGCAGAAGAGACCTTTGATCCTGGCTTGAATGCCCTGGATGCTGGAGTGAAACTACCTGACCCAGGAAAAGGTTAACAGCAACTTCCATTTGCAGAGCTCTTTCCAGAGAGGGGACTTAAAAACACTCCAGCCACATCCACAGAGTGTCACAACACCTTCCAGAAGCCCAGGGTTGTTTGATTGATTTTTAAACAGGCACAAACCCAGCGGCAGAGATGGCCTGGATCCATGGAATGATCCTCAGCCTGTCGAAGGAGACCTGTGGGGCTTTGCCACTTGCAATTGGCCAAATCACCACCCTTCACCCCCTGCCGAAATGGGCTGTGACCCTCTGGGCACCAAACCCTTGCCAAGTCATCATTTTGACTGTAAGGTAGTCCAGCTGCCTGGCCACATCTGGAAACATCTGTCTTGAGAGACCTGAGCAGCATGGGGTCGTCTCACGCTGATGACTTGCAGGGATCTGGCATTTCTCCTAAAATTTCTGCTATCGCTCCTCTTCTTCCATAAGCTCTGGAAAGTCTCTCCTGCTTGGCTGGCCTGGAGCCTTGCTGAGGGCTGGGGTGCAGGGGAGGGCCCTGACATTAAATCCGAGAATCACAGAAATCACAGAATGGTTTGGCTTGGAAGGGACCTTAAAGATCATCAAGTTCCAACGCATTTCCACCTTTCTCTGGTGCTCCCCTGAACTTTTTGAGAACATGTGGGAAGCCATCAGCAGGAGAAGCAGGAGCTGCTCCCCAGGAAAGAACAGTGACCACAGCCCCCGTGCCCAGGGAAGAGGGACCCTCATGGCCTGGGGTTAATGTGCACAGAGCCAGGGGACGCAGAGGCGCTGGGAGAGGGCGGCTCCTTCCCGGGAGGAGTTTGGAAAGAAAGGGTAACCCCTGCTCTATTTTTGAAAGCAATGTCTCAGAGGCCTTCTCCTGCATCCTGCAAAGGCCACTGCCAGGGATCTGCTGCAGCACGGGGGGGCTTGGCAGCCCGCAGGGGTGGGAAATGTCTCCTCCCAAAAGCCTGATTCCCATTTCCCCTGAGATAAGATCTGCAAAGACTGGTTTTTCCCCCTAAATTTTTTTGAAGGCATTTCCTATTTGGAGCCTTTATGGATGGTTTCCCCTGGCTGAGGGCTGAGAGCAGTCACCTCCCCAGCCCAGGCAGGGTGACTTCCCCACGCACTCACCATCCTAAAGAAGCTTGGGGAGATGCTTCAAAGCCTCTGGTACCTGTGAGAGGAGTGAGCCAGACTCCTCCATCAATCTCCTACATTACAGCTCAGCCCACATTCCAGGTGTGGCTCCTCTGGAGAGTCTTTGCTTTCTTCCCAACCATCTGCTGTGGTTAAAATCCTACTTGGGACTTAAATTCATGTACAAGTTGTTGCAACAACCCAGCATGTTCTGGGGAGAAGGAGGAGGTTCTCTAACTTTGATCCTTCCTGGCACTTTGAGGACAGGGTTCACCAGGTCTGTGCACACTGCAGCCTTTTTCTTCTTGATTAAAAAGATGCATTTTGCTGTCTGAGGTGCCTCAGACATTAGCAGAAACTGCATTAAGAACAGCAGATTTTTCCTTTAAGTTCTCTTTAACTGCATCATAGTGCCGTGAGGTTAAATGTTACATAGGTGCTTAAACATGGTTGGACTCGATGATCTTAAAGGTCTTTTCCAATCAAAATGATTCTGTGATTCAATCCAGCAAGCCCCAGGCTTCAGAAGGGCTCTGACTAAGCCAATCTTCACTGGTACAGATGTGTCTCATGCCCTGTATGACAGAAAAACAAGGTTTAACTGATGAAAGCTTGGAGAATAATAGGACAGTCCATCTAAAATTAGCTACAGGTTGAAACTTTTCAAGCCATCCCTTCTTCTGCAACTGGGGAAAGAATCCCTCAGCTGCAGCACCCTGCTTTGCTGTGGATATTTCAGTTGAGCAATTTTTATGACTGAGTCAGAGAGATTTCCTAACACCTCTTCCCTGCCCACACTCCCCAGACAGCAAACATCAGCTCTGGGAGACAGAAAAACACTGATCCCACTCATCCCAACTCGAGCTGGCCAGCCTGGAGTCACTGGGAGCTTCAGTGGTGCCCTTCCCAAGGGCTGTGATTTCCCTCTGCAATCTTTAATTACCCTCAACTATCACTAGGGTGGGGGGCACCCTAAAAATGCTGCATATCCTCATAGTGCTCGAGCTCACAGTTTGCTTCTTCCAAACCCCCCTCTCTTGGGTTGAAGTAGCCCTGGAAGAGCAGTCCCATTCTCTATTGGTCCCTTCAAGAGCATCTTCCTGGGAAGCAAGTCCCACCTGGAGCAGGGAATGGTCTCATGCGGCAGCCACAATGTCCCGGCTCGGTCTGCTGGGACAGAGCTTCCCAATATCCCATCTAACCCTACTCTTTTCCAATTTAAAGGCATTGTCTTCCACTTTAAGGCCATTAATAAGGCAAACTTCCAAGGCACCCCACCCACTCTATTGTCCTCACTCTTGGTCAGAGGGAGTGACAGACCCAACACCCCAGGAGATGCTTTGATGCTCAGGTTCATGGTTAAAAGTGATGAACATAAATGCAAGGTGCTATTCAAACCAGGGGCTGGGCAGCATTTCCAGCCCATCCATCTGCCTCCTCCAGCTCCTTTGCTTTCCCCCTGCCGAATGTAGATGGAGAATGCAAATAGCATGGTGAGAGATCTGACCTTTTGGCTGAATGTCACCAAGTCCTGCAGCACTGGGAGTGTTTGCACTCAGTCGTTAGCTTTAGCCTCTCCAGTTATTTATACATATCCCTGTATAACTAGATGGGATGACTCAAAGATGGCTTTGACCTTGGTTGTTCTGGTGGTTTGATGGGCTGCAGTCCTTAAATGCTGTGTTTCTAAGAGCAGTGTTGGCTTTTCCCATTGGGAACCCCTAACATGGACCTGAGTCTGCCCCTGCCCTGAAAATGCCATCATTCGAGGTTGGGAAAACCAGCTGAGATTACACCTCCAGGAATGGAGTCCTCTAAACTCCATTACTGATAAGATGTTTGGTGTTGGAAACCTCAGATCTAAGGGATTGAACTTGAAATTCCTGAGGGACATTTTAATTAATTGTAGAATTGTAGACTCACAGAATGGTTTGGGTTGGGAGGGACTTTGCCCTTTATTCAGGCCCCCCCCCTGCCATGGGCAGGGATACCTTCCACTCTCCCAGGTTGCTCCAAACCCTGTCCAATCTGGCCTTGGACATTTCTAGGGATCCAGGGGCAGCCACAGCTGCTCTGGACACCCTGTGGCAGGGCCTGCCCACCCTCACAGGGAAAAATTTCTTCCCAATATCCCATCTAACCCTATCATCTTTCAATTTAGAGGCATTATCTTCCAGTTTAAAGCCATTAATTAAGTCAACTTCCAAGGCACCCCACAGCATCCCTCTGAGTCCATGATAAACTGGGAATGATCACACCACATGCTGCCAGTGTTGCTCCAGAGAGACAAACATTTTTCCATAGAAACTAATCCCAAAATGCAGCTTTGATGGTGCTGTAGAAATCCTTGTCCATACTGCCCATACCTGCAGGAATCTCAGTGCTCCCTCAGCTCTCGCCTTCCTGGGATGGGGTTCCCAGGCTGAGCTGGTCTCAAACTTTTCTCCCCTATGGATTTCACACTGTTTGAGGAACAACTGCTCTCTGGAGCTCCCTCCAGGCTCCCTCGCTCCCAATAGCAACGCTTGGCTTTTCTGCTCCTCTCGCTGGAGCTCTGTTGAGTCTCATTCCAGCAGACAGGCTGACATTGCACGCTGCCTCGAGACGATGTTCGAATCCGTCTCTGCCATTCTGGAAGCAGTCGGCTGAGCTACGAGCACAGAGAGCGACTTCCAGACCTGGGAGGGGGTCTGGGATGAGCTTGGGAAGGCCAGAGATGGAGCAGGGAGGGATCCAAGGGGGGCTCCAGCAGCTCAGCCATCCCGGGTCTCTCCTTCCATCCTGTCAGACTCCGTCCTGCCACCGTCACTTTGACACCCAAACCCTTTTCTCCTCCTCCTTTTCATCCCTTATTTTACATGCCACAGCCATCCTGTCGCCTGCCTCTCAGCGATGTTGCTCAGAGAAATTAGGGCAACTGCTGCACTGGGTTTTTATTAGTATTGCCAAATTCTTTCAGCATTTTTAGAAAGGGCTTGAAAAGAAGCCAAGCCGTTTCTCCTTCTTCTGTTTCTTTTCCTCCACCTCCTCCCTCACCACCACCCCCCTCCCCTTCGCTGTCTGCGGATGCTTTGGGATGAATTAATTTAGACGTGCGGTTTTGAATGTTTTTGGCTCCTGGTTATCGAGCCATTCAGCAGTTCTGGGAGCCTCCCCCATCGGCTGTTATTGAACCAGACAGAGAGGGGCGGAGGAGATGGCAGCGGCCTGATTTGTTGGCTTGTTAGTTCTGCTC
The DNA here is from genome assembly GCA_013400915.1 of Pardalotus punctatus. NCBI lineage: Eukaryota > Metazoa > Chordata > Aves > Passeriformes > Pardalotidae > Pardalotus > Pardalotus punctatus. The sequence continues at coordinate 41,391 of VZTX01011112.1, forward strand.
CTGCGAGCCGGCCATCGGCTCAGGTTTCCCCATCCCGGCCGACAGGGACAGGCGGCAGCCAAAACGCTCCTGCCGGAGCCGGACCCTGCACGGGATCGCTGCCGGTGTCACCTCGGAGCAGCCTGGGCTGGAGGGAGGTGTCCCATGCTGGGGAGGTTGGAATGAGGTGGTGTCGAAGGTCCCATCCAACCCAAAGCGTTCTTTGAGTCTGTGATCTCGGTGGAAATGGAAATGAGTTTTCTCTCTGTTTTCCCTTTCCCCAGGCCAGGCTGTCGCCCCAGCACCACTCTGGGATCACTGTCAAGAGTCTCAGCAAGGTATCTTTAGCCCCAAGGGGAGGCAGAGACCACTCAGCACCAGCACTGTGCACGTGGAGAGCACCTTCTCTCCAATCCTTCCTTGTATCCTGGGCTGGATTTGATTTCTCCTCCTTGGAGGGGCTCAGGATCTGCCCCAAAGCCGTGGTCTGAGGGGATCCCCAGCCCCACGGTGACCCCGTGCCAAGGAAGGGCTTGGTGGGCACCGATGCCATCAGAGCAGCCCAGCTCACCTCTGCTAAAGGACAGATGAGCTCTGGATCTCCTGGAGCCTCCCAGAACACAGACAGAAGCAGAAATAACCACTAAATCCTTCTGAAAAGCACTTCCTACCAGTATATCTCCAGGGGGTAGCCCTGGGAGACTCTTTAATCATAGGAGGATGGTTAGAATTCATTATTTTCTCAGCTTTCTAGTAAAATTTTAAAAACCCACCTGAAAATCTCATTATTCCCTGTCAAGGCTTTCTTTGAGTATTCTTCTGCTCTGATTTCATACTGGGCTAATATCTAAGAAAAATATTATCTCTCTGCTTGGCTTCCTGCCACTGCAGCCGTGTTTGTGTTTCAGTGGTGGATGAACCCACTCCAGTTTATTTATGTAGCTGGTAAAGCCACCCCTCCAGGACTCCCCTTGCTCTGAACTCGAGGCCCAAGTACAGTAGAGCCTGCTGGAAATCCCATGTGGCTTTAAAGCATCCCCATGTGTAAGCTGTGGTTCTGTTCTCTTCCTGGAGCTCTGCTCAGATATCTCTGCTTGAAACAGCAGGTAAAAAGTGCAAAGGCCTGATTCATGCCATTCACAGGATGGTATTGGGAAGTGATGGAAAGTCTTTGGGTGCAGAAATTCCTGTTTCTCACCTGTATCATCTATTTTGCCCTATAGGCACCAGGTTGAAATGCCAGAGGTGCGAACAGACAGTTCGAGGGGCTGCAGTGGGTTTTGGAGCCTTTGTTTTTGTAGAATCACAGAACAGTTTGAGTGGGAAGGGACCTTAAAGTTCATCTCATTTCCACTGTCCCAGGTTGCTCCAAGCCCTGTCCAACCTGGCCTTGGACACTTTCAGGGATCCAGGGGCAGCCACAGCTGCTCTGGGCACCCTGTGCCAGGGCCTGCCCACCCTCACAGGGAGCAATTCCTTCCCAAGATCCCATCTAACCCTGCCCTCTGGCATTGGGAAGCCGTTCCCTGAATCCTGTCCCTCCAGGCACTTGTCCCAAGTCCCTCTCCAGCTCTCTTAGAGCCCCTTGAGGTACTGGAAGGTGCTCTAAAATCTCCCCAGAGCCTTCTCTTCTCCAGGCTGTTTTAGCAATTTAAGCTCAGATGCAGAGAGATTTTGAAGACATAACTCCCACTGTTATAATTAAAAATCCTCCTGAGATTTGCCTTCAGAGCCCTGATGGGAAGGGGCTGGTGCTGGGGCTGGACTGGGAGCTCACCACACCAACAAACCCAGCAGGAGGGTTTTTTTTTTTCAATTGGACTCTTTGGGAGAGGGTTATCACCCCAAAAAATAGGGACTTTTAGCCTCAATCTGTACTGGCTGGACTTGATGATGTTAGAGAGTTTTTCCAACCTCGTGGATTCTGTGATTCTGAAGCATGACCTGTGTGGGTGTGAGCACCCTTGTGCCCATCACTGCACCCCGATGCACACAGGGAGTGCTCACCACTGTCCCTGCAGCTGGAATCACTCCAGGCCATGGGTAAGAGAACAGCATTACTCTATTTTGGGCTTTTTTTTGGCAAGGTTGCTGCCTGGGCTGTCCATAGCTGAGCTGAGACTGGCGCTGCCACGGCCGTTCCTCACAGAGCTCTGGCTGCTGTTCCAGGAGAAGGTACAGCCAGATGAGAAAGTTAACATGAGGTAACCAAGGGTGTGAATTTATGGTGCAGCAGCTGCTCCCTGCCCATGGCTTGAGCACACACCTACCCCATGGAGGTTGCCAAGGGCTCCCTGATCCATCCCATGGGGATGGGAATGAGCTGCCTGTGGGAAGGAGCAGGGACACAGACACTGCTGAGTGAATCTCCCAAACCCACACCACGGTGAGGGCTTGCACAGGGAGTTATCCTGAAAGATTTGCAGCAGGAAAACGCTGCACGGAAAGCTCTGCTGGCAAATTCCCTCAGCTCTCAGAGCTGCAGTAGCTGGGGCTGGAGGATGCTTTAATGGACTCATCTCACACAGAGCACTTGATGCCTCTTCTCCATTCGACAGGGGAAGAATAAAGAGGAATGTAGGAGGGCAGCGGAGAGTGGTGCTGCTGCATTGAGTGTCTGAGGTGGGCAGCGAGGCACTCTGCGAGCAGCCTTCCTCCAGCTGGGCTCCTCTTTTGCAATTCCAGTGTCTTGTTTGTCAGTAATTTATATTGACAGAGTCTTTCAAAACACTTTAGGCTTGTTTACAACATCGAGCAAGAACATTTTGTCTCATGTCCTTTCCATTCTTAAAGACGGTCCTCTTCTCCGTCCATCCCCCCGCTCCCCTGTGCTGCTCCAGAAGCTGCTCCCTTGCTCTCTGCAAAAGTGATGGGCTGGAAAAGAACCTGCAAATCTACTTGATGGGATGCTCCCTTTCTTTCTAATTGCTAATTAAGTTTTCCAATCGGGGCAAAGCACCTTTTCCATGGCACAAACCTCCTTGTGCCAGACACGCTTGCTCTCGTGCATCATTGTTGCACATGGAGTGTTGGTTATGAAGCGCTGGGAGCCAACGTGATACAAACCTGGCACGAGGAATCGGCACATTTGGGATGCTCTAGCATCCCCATGGCATCATCTGAGCTGGAAATCCAGAAGACCTCCTACTATGTTGGCTCTGATGTTTTCTCTTCAAGCATTGAGCACAAGGAGCAAATTCATCCCTCTCCTGTCATCCCTCCTGATTTCTGCAGACTTTTGCAATCCTGGGGCTCATCTGGATGCCATGGTTGTCCCTTTCTCCCTGCACATCATCCTGAGGGCCTTGGGAAGACAATTCTCTTGTGGAGCTTATGTCCAGTCCTGTCCCCATCCCATAGCAATGACCAGTTTAAAACCTTTTAAAAGTCCTTCAGCCTTGCAGGCGGAGGTTTTTGAAACCCTTGAGCGAAATGAAGTAAAAGACTTGGATTCTCCAGGCGGACAAATCCCCTCTGCTCCCGGGGCTGGCAAGGCAAGTGCTGGCCAAGGCTGGAAGCCCTGCCCCAGACAGCTTTAATGCAGCCAGCGCAGGGGGGAGAGCAGGGAACAGCACGATCCTGGGCAGCAGAGAGACCATTGGATTGTCTGGCAAGTGCTGTGTGGGGTGTGCTCAGCCTGCACGGCCCTGCTCCCACTGCCTGCACCGTTTCCAGTCACATTAAAGCCTGTACACGTTTGACTACCCAAGCCACAATAATCCCCTCTTTTTGCGCTTACCTAAGAAGGCCAGAGTGCCCAATTATTTTAGAGTCTGCTGTTTAACATGCTCTCGGCCTTGATTAAGACTTTTCATCTTTCAGGCAGACATCAAAGTGAAACCTTGAGTTTTCCAGTGCTGCACCATGGGCTGGGACTGGTCTTGCTGCTTCCTTGTGATTATGGAGCTGTCCGGATGGCAGAGCAGCGGGGAGGGAGCGCCATGTCCCAGCGGGCAGAGGAGCAGGATTAAGGACATTTCACCAGCCTTCATCCTCCTTTTTTCTATCCTTCCTACCTCCTTCCTTCCTATCCTGCTCTGAGAGGTTGCCCAGATGGATGAGCAGACCCACTAATCCTGTTAACATTGAGCAGCATTTCCAGGAGGGGATAAATTTATTGGGCTCAGGAATAAAGCACTGAACAGTGCTTTGTCTTCCTAATCCTGGCCTTTGGCTTGGCTTTTAGCCACTTGGTGCAATCAGTAGCCTTATACCAAAATGAGTAAAGCAGTGGAGGTATTGGCAAGGCGACGTTCTGGCCTTGGTCTGGTTTTCCCCATCCATGAAGGTCCTGTGCTCCTCCTTCCCCTTCTTGGTCATTAGGAGAACAGTCATAGCAGCATTCTCCCAAATATATCCCTTTTCTACCTCCTCGCAGAGATGGACTCACCTGGAGGGACAGCTAAGAACCATTTCCAGGACTATTTATGGCCATGTCCCCATAAATTGCTTTGCAGGGCTAATCAACCATAACACTGCAGGGAGACTGACTAATTTAAATACAATAAGAGGGAAAACAGGGTGTGAGACTCGAGGAGGCTCCCCCACACTCAGCATCTGGCTGATGAGAGAGCCTGTCAGGAGCTGCCTGCGTGCTGGATGCTCCCTGCCACGATAACTGTTCGGAGTGGATGAGCTTTCTGTCAACAACTTAATAATCCTCGTCTGCCGCGCCGCTGTGTCAGCCAACACTCCTGGAACGAAGGGCTGATAACGAGGGGGTTAGACTGGGGAAAATGGGCTGTTTTGTCAGCACAACGTTCTTGTCATCAAAAAGACTCTGCAAAAGCTTGCTGGCTCCTTCAGAGCTCACCCGGGATGATTCGCCAGCCCCGCAGCCCTGTTTGTCCCACGGCCTTTGTGCACTAACAGCAACGGCAGCAGGAGTGACAGAAACCCCTGCGGTAAGCAGATGTTGATGAGACTCCTCCAAACTCAAGCAATTTGCCTGGTTTTCATCCAGAAGCTTTTCTATCTCTTCCCCACATCTCTGTTTTTTAAACTATTGCTCTTGTGTATGTACAACTTCAAATTATTCCTTGTGAGCTCAGTCCAGGCTGGAATTCTGCTGCAGCTTCACCCTGCTGTGAGGAGTCCTGCAGCTGAGCTACCCTCTGTGTGGAGAAACCTCCTCTTTTGTCCTCAGAATCAGTGGGAAGGATAGGAGTGAGGATCCAGGGTGTGGTGCGTCTCCCCCAGACCAGTTCCCAGTTCTGCCTCTGGGTGGGTTGATGCAAACCTGGACACCCCTGGAGTGGAAGGGGTGGAGGAAGCTGCTGCCCTTCAGCAATGCCTGGTCCTGCAGCCCTTCTTCTCCCTGGGTTTGTCCCAGTCCCACCATGGCTGGACCATGATGGCCCCATCACCCAGCTCACGTGCCAGAGCTGGATGCAGCGGGGTGACCAAGCCCAGAACCCCAATGTGGGGCTTGGCAGGACACCAGCCCACCCTCATTGCACAACAGGAGCCATCCCAGGGGATCCTTCTGGGGAAGAAGAAGGCATTAATGCTTGGGGAGCAAATTCCTCTGGCTGCTTGAGGCCGGGACTCAGCACTCTGGAATTCCAGAGCGATAACACGGGCACGAGAATGTTTAAAGAGGCTGCGGATGCAAACAGCAACCCCAGGGCCTGTCCCAGGCTGCAGCCCAAAACTCACAGCTTCGAGCCGCTGTCGCAACCGAGAGTGGAAGGACTGACTCCCAGGGCTCAGCCCCTCAGCTGGAATGAGCTGCTTCCCATTCCACGGTGTTCCCTGCGCTTTGCAGGGCCTGAGGATCTGGCCCAGTGTGTGTGTGCAAAATTATCCCCTCGTTAGTGGTGCCTGCAATGCCTCACTGCAGGGGGAAAATGGAAGCAGATGCCAAATTGCCACCTGGAGCAAATTTTTTTTTACAATTGAATTACAATCGGCTGGAGACAGCGGGAGCTTTTCCTTCATATTAACCGGGTAAGGAAGCACGGGGAGGCTGCTGCTGCACTGATCCCAAACCCTGGTCCAGCACAGGTCCCTGCATGGAGCAGCTCCTTCAAACTTCACCAGCCACCAGCACCAGGAGCCTCCAGCTTCAGGAATCACTCTGCAGGGTCTTGCCTTTCATGTCACCATAGAATGTAAATGAATATAAAATTGAGACATCCCTTAAAATAAAATGCAATTTAAAGCTCTTATTTTAAATGTAGGAAAACACTCCAGATTTGACTTTTAATCGTTTTTCCCACTATTGCAAAGGAATTTGGAATATTTTCCCAACTCATATTTTAACGTTTGGGGACCTTGAAGAATTTTCCCTGGAGTATGTGGAAATGTTCAAAGTGGCATCAACGTGGCCTTCCAGGGAACTCCAGCCCCTCTGGCATGGATTCATAATAAATAATAAAATGATTTGGCTTGGAAGGGACCTTAAAGATCATCTTATTCTAACCCCCATGGACCTCCTGATCATGAAACTTGCCCTGGGTCTCTTACAGCTTTGTTCAAGCAGAGCTGCTGTTTGGATCGGAGATAATTAGCTGAAAACCAGCCTGATTGTGTCTGCATATGATGCAATCCCATTTCTGACTGCAGAGAGATACATTCTGTCCCTTTTTGCTGGGAAGTTTTTGAGGTGTTTAAGACAGAAAACATTTGTGGGCAGATTTTGAAATGTACACCCACAAAACCCAAACTCTGTGAAACTTTCTATTTGTGGGAAACACACTGATGTTAATTTTCTTTCGCTTATGTAAATTCTTGGTTTTATGAAGAACAGTCCTGGGATATTGATTTGAAACAGAATTTTAGATATATGTATATATATAAATACATAGATATATAGATATATATGACTCTACAGCTCCAAACTCGTTGGGTAAATTACCCATAAATCCATATCCACTCGTGCACTCAGTCAGAACAGTCTGCTAGAGCAGCATGGAAAATCAAAGTCACTTTTGCCTGGCTCAGAAAGAGAAGCCTTGAGAGCTGCCAACATCTGCTTTCATCTTGCTGCTTCTTCTGGAAGTGCCGAGGAGAGTGGGAAAAAGGCAGGGAGGACGAGGGTGTGATGTGGGAGCAATCACAGTGATGGACCCATGAAAAAATATGATCATGCTTCAAAGTAATTCAAGTTTATCCTCAGTGAGACTGAGTCATCCTCCCAGTGCAATATCCATGATCACCCCATGGATCAGTCCGGGCTGTCAGACAGGGGCAGGGTCAGGCAGTGACAAGAAATGGCACTGGAAGGATTTTAGAAGCTCCTGCACCATTTCCAAGGACAAATGGGTGAAGGATGGCAGCAATAAGAAGCAAACAATCCCAGTTTCCTGATCTTGTCTGGCTTCACCCCGGGCACGTTCCAGCTCTGTGTCACAGCTGGGTTTCCTGGTGTGCTGGTTTCTGTCCTGAGTCCATGCCCTCCTTTCTTCCCTTCTGTCTTTCCATCATGTCTTGCCTGGCTGATTTTGTGCTCAGCAGCAGCACTGCTGGTTTAAATGCTGGCAGCTGGCAACATTTTCCCTTGGAGCCAAAAAACAAAGTGTCTGCTCTCCCAAGCCAGCCTGGGAAGGTTGGCTTTGCTGGTCCGAGCACAAATATTTCTGGCAGGGCAAGCTTGCTGTGAGTTTGGAGTTTATCTCACTCATTTCCTCAGCATTAAGGAAATGCAAAGGGAATTGCAGCAAATTCTCCATAGCCTTATTTTTAAGGTGAGGATTGTTTAAGCAGAAGAGAACTGGAGTTCTCAAAAGCTCTGCAAAATCATGAGGAGCCTCTGATGTCACCGTGGGATCAGGAGCTGTTCCATCATGGTCAGGGATGAGCCACTGACACAAAAGGACTGGCACTGTGGGCACTGTCCCTGTTTGCATGGCTTCAACATCTGTACAGGCTCAGAGCCACTCATTTCCTGAATGGCTTCCTTTAATGGAAAACATGATGTTTTGGGAAAGACAATCTGGGCATAAAAATCTTCAAGTCTTTATCCAGGTGGAGCAACCTCATCTTCGCATCTTGTTTTTGGAAAAGGTGTAGGGATTCAGGCATATTCCGGGACTTGAATGTTTAACTCAATTAGACTCCATTGGAAAGCCTGATTTAACCCCACACCTCACTTCAGATGTGTCCTTTGGCCTCACAGAAGCCAACGGGACTTCTGGACATTGCTTAAACTTTAACTGATTGTTGCATGAGTGGCCAAATCAAAATCCAAACATTCATCCAAACATTGGGCTAAATGCAGCCCAAGCCCTGCTTTCAACAACATCTGCCTTTGCACCAGCATTTGGGAGTTTGTAGAATTCCAGGCACGTTGCAAAGATTTAAACATCAATGCTGACTTCTTGTGGGTGGGAAAAATGAGCTGCGAAAGGTCACCTGAAATGGTCTTGGCAGGAGTGAGGCACAGAAGAAGGTTCAGCAGATTTCAGAGTGAAGCTGGTTCTTGGCATTGCTGGGGTGGGGTTTACTTGTGTCCAAATATCTTCAAGGCCTTCATGACCACTTCGATCATTGCATTTTGGGTTGTAGGTCTGAACAGGAAATTGAGGAGGCCACAAAACCCTTGGGAACCAGTGGTGGATCTGCAAAAGCTGATCCCATTTCTGGGCTGTGAATGGGTTATTAACAGCAAACAGAATCCCCATCCATGAGTTTACTCCTGAGGTCGTGCCAGTCCCAGGTATAGCAAGTGGGAAAGGGACTTGGGAATGTGTTTCACACATGTGGGTGGTTGAAGGACCAAAATTTGGGGACTGGTGCCGAAACAGGGGGGCGTGTTCTGGAAATTGTCTGCTCTGGATTCCCATCAAGAGATACCACGCTTTGGAGCGTGTTCTGGAAATTGTCTGCTCTGGATTCCCATCAAGAGATCCCACACTTTGAAGCGTGTTCCTGCAGGCTGGCACCGACCTGAGCCAGCCTTGGATGGGGCTGTGCAGCTCCTCCTGTTCTTTGCAGGCAGGTGGAGGTGGAAACCTCCGGCACAGCAGGAGATGGAGGTGGCAGGGCCGAGAAGTGCCTCAACACAGACGTCTGTGTGAGTGTGGGTGACACAATCTTGCACCAAACTGGCCTGCAAAGGCACAGGGAACAGGAATAGAAACCCATCCCGTGACTCAGGATGTGTCTGTGGGCTAAAGCTGCCGAGCTGCAGTGCCTGGGCTCAGTCTCTGAGTCTGTGTTGCTGCATTTAGAGGAGAAAAAGCCTTTGACAGCAGCAGGTGGGAGATGTTTCTCCATTCACCACCGTTTGTTTTGATGCTCCTGTACCGTCTCCCTGTGGGAGCTCTGTCTTGATATTATGGCCATAAACATAATGTAGAATAACATTAATGAGGGCTTTCATGGCATATCCATGGCTCTCCAAATCCGTTTGCCAGATCTCCTCATTTCCTCAAGGGTCCTGAGGCATTTTGTGCTCATCTTCAGTCTCTGCTCTCTCTGGAATCTATGGACATTTCAGTTATAATTACAATACTGCTTAAAAGGCCTTCTGGCATCCTCAGTTATGAATAAACCTGACCCTCCGGGAAGACTAAGTCCAGAATTTCAGAAGAAGGTCTTGAGGACAAGAGCTTTGAAAAAAGAATAAAATCTCCCTGTCCCATGGGAAATGCTGAAGCAGGGCAATCTCAAGCCAGGATGAAATTCACAGTCCTGGGAATTCTTTTGCTGAAGGGAAAATTCAACTTTTCCTTTGCTTCAGTGTGATCAAAATGTCTTGTTTTGACATAGCACGACAGCCTGGGACCACGACAGTCATATCAATATGCTTCCAAGCCATCTAAGGGAGTGTGATCTTTTCCAGCTCCAAATTAAGTAGGAGTTAGTCCTTCCCCACATCTTGTTTCCATGGGGAGCTGCCTGGCCGTGCAGGACATTTCATCAGCAGTTCCACCTCCGGCAGCATCCCCAGGAGCCCCCCCTGAATGTTCTCACCCCGTTACCTGTGTCCTCACGGGTCAGCCTGTCCTCATATCTAAATTACAGGGGCCACAGGCAGCTGGGGATTTTCTTACCCTCAGATCCCCTGGTAATTACTCCTGGGAGGATTTTGGTCTTTGTAAAGCAAACCTGTTCTGCTTCCTGAGACTTCCTCAGCCGTGTTACAAAAGGACGTTGTAGGCGCTGCCCATTCCATGCCTCCCTCGCGCTCCTGGCTCTCGTCAGCAGCTTTTGGAAGAGGCACCTCTTGGCCACTTAGCTGGGAGATAAAAGTTGATTTGTTGGAGTGGGAGGGAAGCATCGGCTGTGCCCTTGCCAGGTTTGGTGGTACCGCTCCTGGATGGGCAGGGAAGTTTCCAGAACTCCCCGGGATGGAGGAGGCTGTGGAGTGGGGAACCTCTGCTCTCCTGTCCCCACCTCCCTCCAAAGCTGCTGCATTCTGAAGGGGATCAGTGTGAGGTGCCATAGCAGGGATGGTGCAGGCTGTGCTCTCAGGGGTGAGGGCAGCTCTCCCCAGGGGCTCAGGGCCCGGTGGATTCAGAGGAAAACATTCCTCCTCCCTGCCTTGCCTCACCTGGGCATGAAAAGCAAGGACCCCCTCTCTCCCTCCCACCTCTGTTTGTGTTTTGGATTTTTTGCCTCCTCCAGCCCCAGCTGTTTTCCCTGCACTGTGATGCTGTGAGTGGGTTCACACACACTCCCTCCAGCTGGGCAAGCCCCAGCAGCTCCAAAATCCTGGTTTGTCTGGGAGCTTTGCCCGTGGGATGGGTATGGACATCACAGAGCCAAAAAATGCAGTGGGGGCTGCTCCAGGTAGGTTCTTTATCAGTCCTGGGTTCAACAGGGAGCAACACCTCAGTCTGAATCCAGCAGGGAAAACCAAGCTCATGTACAGCTGCAAAAAGCCTTTCTGCATCCTCTCCAGCGGGGCTTTTACTGCCTGTGCCTGTCCAGTGTGAACCTCCCACCTGTTAAATTGACCAGTTACACCAGTTCCTCTGCCCCTTCGGGACTGGAGGCAACCAGCTGTTGGATCCAGTTCCATTTTTTGGCTTCTGTGCCCTTCTCCTTCCACCAGAGGAGGATGTTTGTGCATGGCTGGGTACCAAAACTCACCGAGTGGTCCGGCAGCTCCCAGTGTCACCGGGGAGAGGTGGGTCAGGGTGAATCAGGATTTGCGTGCCAGGGCGCAGCAGATTTCATCCCCAGCATCTGAGCTGCCTCATCCCTGCCATCGGCTGGGGGCACTGGGAAGGAAGGAAACCCAAGGAAGCTCAAGCCCAGGCGCTCACGCATCGCTGGACGAGTCACATCTGGCTGATGGGGACGGTGGGGGCCCAGCCTCTCCTGGGTGACACAAGGCCATGCAGAGCTGGCCCAGCCCTCGCTCTCTGCTCCAGTCATACAGTAGCTGCTAGTCAGGAATGCATCCTTCCAGGGGGGATCCAGCAGCTGCTGCACTCCTGAGGGATTTCTGCACGCCTGGAGCGCTGTGTGGCACGGGGGGTGCCGAGGGTAAGCGGCTCCAACCAGCCGAGCAGAGCAATAACCCTGCAGAAAGGCAGCGCCTGCAGGGCTGTGCTCCTGCCTCACCAATGCAGAGCTCAGAGTGAAGAGGCAAGGAGGGATGGCAGGGAGGACCTTTCCCAGGACCCCCAAATCCCGTTTGCAGATGGCTCTAATCTGTGTTGTGACCCCTGCGGGGAGCCTGGCCTGGCCTGGCCTGGGTGCTGAGCAAAGGGGCACGTTCAAGCAAGAAATAAATCGAAATTGGGCACAAAAGGAGCCGGGGTGACATGGAGGAGGAGGTGAAGAGCTGTGGGGTGCGTGAGAAGCCTTAAAAGTCACACGGAACTGTTGGGGCTGTGTGGGGGCAGATCACAACGAGCTGGGCTTGTTAGTGGTGCTTCAGCCCTGCCTTGACCATAGCCACAGGTCCTGGCTTGAAGCCAGGGCTGGTTTGAGCCAGAAAAGAGTTTCTGCTTGCAAAATACGCAGTGGAGACACCCAAGAGGGAAGTTGGAGCAGCCTTGCAACCAGCCCTGAGCACTGCTGCACTGGAGAGTTTCTCAGGGGGCTGCCCAAGCCCAGGACATGAAACCCTTTCTCACCCTGGCTCTGTAAGGCTGTCTTCCATGGACATTTGTCCCCTTTGATCCTCTGGCTGCCTAAAGGTGTCCACAGTGCCTGTGTCCTTTGCCCACTGACAGCATAGCACTGGACTTCACCCCCAGGATGCTGCTGCCAGCACTGAGGCAAACCTGGGCTTGTGTAAACAGCCAGAGGCATAGACCTTGCCACGTCCTTTCCTGTGCTGTCACTGTCCAGGCTGTCCCTGGGCTGGACTGTCCAGGCTGTCCCTGGGCTGGTCACCCCCAACGTGCCTAATACCTTCAATGGCATTGCCATGGCCAGGGAAGGGGTGTGGGAAGACATCACCAGGCTGTGCATAATAATTGGATTGTGGCTGATGTGGAACAGCCCCTGGAATCATTTCCTGATGTTGAGTTGCTCCTGGCTGGGTTCAGAGGGAGAGAAAGCTCCAGGGCTGGTGGGGGATCTGGAGCTCATCTCGAAAGGGCAATGTTGAGGTCTTTTGGTCAAAAAATTGAAGGTAATTCTTATGCCCTCAGTCCTGGGAGAGGAGAGACCCTGTGTTATTCTGCCATGGAGGGTTGGAGCAAACTCCTTTCAGTCCTGGGTGGAAACAAAAATAAGTGGCAATGTGGGTCCTCCAAATCAACAGTGCACATGTGCTGCCATAGCGGAGGGAGCATGTGTCTCTGATTTACATGCAGTCTGGGAAGTGCCACATCCGCCTTATGTTTGGAATATTTCAGCTCGCCGAGGCCTGAATTTAACCCCTGCCCTCTCCTCTCCCAACAGAGCCTGCAGCATCTCTGCTGTTCCATCCCTTGGAGGAAGCTTGCAAGAAGAGCTTGATGCTGGAGGAAGCACAGTGAAGTTGAGAGTTTGTGCAGGTGTTGTCACTTCATCTGGGCATGTCATGACAAAGATCCAGGAGAAAAGAAACCACAGGAGCCAGGCAAGACTTTCAAATCATCTCTGCTCTGCTCTGAGCTCTCTGGGTTGCTGAATTTAAGGACTACTCCCACACACCAGGAGACCTCGCTGCTTGTTGGGTAAACCGGGGGAGCAGCCATGTGTGGACATGATTTAAGAGCCATTCCTTCTTCCAGCACGGAGCAGAACCCTGGATAGTGGGACATTGAAGGATATAGCCCAGGAGGGGGAAGTAAAGGCAGATATTGTTCTGTGCTTTTCCTCTGTGTGCTTCCAGAAAGGGCTTCGGCCTGGAAAAGGATGTCAGGACAGGAAGGATATAGAGTTGGCTTCAGCTCTCACACAAACAGCTGAAGTGACCTTTCTCTAGCAAAACACCCACTCTCATAGGATGGATTTGTTCTGAAGGGTGTCAGCTCTGGAAGAGTGGGGCCATTCCACATGCAGGGGCTGGATAGATAGAGAAATAGATGGTAGATAGATGAATAGATAGGTTAGTTGGTTAGTTGGTTAGTTAGTTAACATGTGGGGTAGAGACAGAGATACAGACAGCCCAACGCAGGCCTCACAGGGCCTTGTGTAGCTGCCCTCGCTCCTAGCACAGGTTTTGTAGGTTTGGGTGCCTCAGGAAGGGGACTCTGTGTATCTTCACCCCGCTCCTGAGTGTGGCAGTGTTTGCCCAGTGTTATTGTCTCACAACTGCTCCTGGCCGCCTTCCCTTCATGCACAGCTCCCACACAGATGGGGAAACTGAGGCACGCAGCAGCAAAGCATCTCCTAAAGGTGGCAGGACGTGCGGGAAGCAAAGCCAGGCCCGGCAGGCCCGCGGCCCAGCCCTCCATGTTGTCCCCGGGCTGCTGCCCCTCGCTGCCTTGCCGGTGACGGTCTCTGTCACACTTCTAGGAAGATGTCACCGCCTCTAAGGGTGTCAAACGCCCACCTTCGGGAGTCGGCATGGCATGAGTCACGCAGGAAGAGCTGCGAGGTGGGAGCTGGGCACTTTCCAGGAAAAGCGGGCCTGCAACCGCAGAAGCCATTTCCTTGCAGGCTCGAGCCATTACTCCCCTGCCAGGAACAACTGCTTTGCACATGCCGAGCCCTACTGAGGGGAAAATCTGCTCCCACGTGTCCCCCATTGCAGAGCCGGCCATTCCCCACCCTCTGGGCTGCTCCCACAGGGAGCTCCTGCCATGAGGACGGCCATGGGACCTCATGGCTCCTCTCACTCCTCCTGCAGCTTCCCTGGGTTAACAACCCCTCTCTGCATCACTGACACGATCTTTTGGGTTGGTTTTAACCCAAACCAGGCACTATCCACTAGGAAAAATCTCAAGGCCCCATTTGGAGAGGTTTCCTGTAGGCTGCAACCTCTCTGAGGCGAAAAATCCGCAGCTCCAAGCCCTTCCCACCAAATAACTCTTTCTTTATTCCAGGATCTTCCCACCCTTTGCTCTAAGTGCAATTTTTAGTGTGTTATTCCCACTTCTGGACTGAATTTATTCCCAGAACATCACAAGATTTGTAGAAAAACGCTGTTGGAAGAAGAAGGTTTGAGATCACTGTTGAGGGAGGTTGTTGTATTTCCTTGCAGCTGAGATCTGTGGGGGCACAAATGTTAATTTTGGTAATTCACTCCTCCCTCATGTCCAGGGGAGTTGAAACAAAGGGAAAAAACCACCCCAATTCTTTGAACACCATTAGATTGCATTGTTTTTCCTAGGTGGGCCTGTACCCATAGGCCTAACCCAAGGAACAGTTGTGTTACTCTGAGCTTGGCTGCTGAGAGGCAGCCGAAATTCTCAGAAATACTCTGAAAACCCCAAAATCCAAGGAATATTCCCCAGCTGCATCTCCCTAGCCCAGCCCCGCTCTCCCTGAGAGATCCCCTTTGTTCCCAGGCCTCTCGACAGCCGTTGTGTGCGCTCCATAAACATCAAATGGAAGAGACGCTTTTAATGTAATTATAATTTAAGCATAAAATATGTCACTTCTGTAGGATTTTGTTGTCTGGTGCGTAATTACTTTATGGCACTATAAAAATATATTGCATTATGATGCCTTGCTGTGCTTTGCTCGAATAATTTATAGCACAGTAATAGTGTGGAACAATATTCCAGACCATTGTATCCAATCTTGCATATAAATAAAACTGTGGAAAATAATGATCTTGGTTAAACGCTCATTTAATTATTTTGCAGGCTTGGCTAAGGGTTTTTATCCCAGTTTAATTCCCACATCCTCACCAGATTATATTCAAGCTATCTAGAGGGAGAGTTTTTAAAGCTCAGAGAAAATAGAGCTATAGATGGGATTTTTTATGTATACTGCCATTTCCAAACAACTGGGAAAAAGAAGTGTTTGCTGTAGGGTGACTGGAATTGCAAAAAAATTTCCAAAATTTCTTCCCAAGCAATCTGTTGGAAACCTTTTCAGTCCAAGCCCACTGAAACATTTTGCTGGCCTAAAAAACCAACCCCCTTCCTTCTGCTTTTGAGGTTCTCAATATTTTTATGCCCTTGAGACAGAACTTTAGTGACTTTTTGATGCAAAACGTTGATTCAAAAAACACAACCCCCTTTTTGCTTTAAGAACAAGGAACTGAAACTTTACTCTCTCTTCTCAGCATCCCTTCCTGGGCATCTGCTTCGACCACAAGTGGCAAAACAGTTCCCACCTGCCCATCTTTATCCCTTCTCTGAGCTCCTGCCCAGACCATCGTCCCAGGAATCCCATCCCATCAGGAATTATTGCCTGTTTTGGGGCCTTCACTCAGATTTGCTCAGTGGAGGATGCTGAGCATCCCCAGAGGGTTGAGCCCCCCTCACAGGAAAGGGTAATCTCCACTAAAACCATTTTATTTATGTTTTAATGTTATATTTAGCAAGAAAACTGTGGGTGGAGTGGGGAGAGGTGTCAGGCAGGAAAACTCCAGGCAAAGCAAGACTCACTGGCAGAGGGT
Organism: Pardalotus punctatus; assembly: GCA_013400915.1. Taxonomy (NCBI): domain Eukaryota; kingdom Metazoa; phylum Chordata; class Aves; order Passeriformes; family Pardalotidae; genus Pardalotus; species Pardalotus punctatus. The sequence goes on from VZTX01011112.1 coordinate 57,277, forward strand.
AAAGCTGAATTTACGGCTCATGAAGGACTGGGAGGACTCACTGATATTGCAGAGACTCGCTGGAAGAAAGCACTGATTATTTTCCTTTTAATCCCCATATTTTCCTCCATGTGTGCACATGAAGCCATATAGAGATGCCCTCCCTCACCCATCAGGATCTTCCCCACCAGGTCTCTCCCCTGCCTTCTCCATCCTCTTCCTCCTGGAGCCGGGCAAGGATCTAAAAATAGTGGTGGGCCCTGTATATGCATCTTCAGCAAAGAGACTCATAAATGCAGCCAGGACTGAAAATCAATTCTTTAAAGCTGAAATCAATAACAATAACTAATATTAATAGTGATTATCCTTTCTTTATTGCACTTTGCAGTTGGAAATGAATTGTTTTTAAGGATTAGCGGCAGCTGAACTCTCTAATGCAATGTAAGACTGAAGATTTACTATGAAAACAGAGCTTATGAGGAAAGACCCATTACTGCTGATGGAATACACTTTGGAAAGAGCCCCGGCTGCTGCCGAGCACACAGAGCCTCAGAACCTGCAGTCAGCAGTGGGTTGAGATTCCTGGCAGGAGACAGGGATTTTTGGGCTCTAACCCCGTCTGGTTTTCTCGCAGTCTGACTTTTTCAGTTCCCAGACATCCCAAATGCATTTTCATTTTTTAGTATCTTTTATCTGAAACAGCTTCAGACATGCAAAACTTGGGGGGAGAGAGGAGGAAGAAAGGGAAGTGTGTTAAGCCACTCACACATATATTTATATATTTATTTGAGTCAGCCATACCTATATGAGACAGCAGTGTCTAGAGCTATCTGCTCCGTGTGTCAGAGTTTCCAAAAAGCACAGCAGATCAGGTGAGCACTTCAGGAAAGTCTGGTCTCAAGCACCCCCATGGGAGTCCCTCCGCTCTGAAGCACTTCTGCAAACTCCCTGCTCTGACAATCTGGTTTCAGGTCTGTATGAAACTCCTCTCTTAGAGGAAAGGCAGCAGCCTGGAGGCACCAGGCTCTGTTCTCACGTCTCTGTTCCTCTGCTATGGGCCAGCCCTAACCCTGCTCCTTCCCTCTGTCTCCTGTCTCCAAAACTGATGGATATTTCAGACACTGACAGTAGATTTTGATTGATTTTAATTTCTGTGCCTGAAGGCCAGGACCCCTTTTCATATATAAGGACCATGGGGTTGGTCATGGTGTTCAAAGTATGCTCAACCTTAATTTTCCCTTGGAGAAGGCAGTGTTTGCTCTGGGGCCATGGAACTACTGGAGCTGAGTGGGGAGATGGGGATTCACCCAGGTTCTGAGTGCTGGGGATGGAGTGTGGCGTTCCCAGCAAGAATTCCCAGCAAGATAACCCATCCACAGCATTCCTGTCATCCCAGCACCGAGAATGTCAGGAAGGTGGAGGAACCCATCCATCACACTGACACGTGTCTGTATTTTCACAAGGGGATATGTGTGCTTACTAAAAGTGGACCTAAAGTTTTCCTACAACTGCCTTACTCTGGCCATGGCTTTTCCTCAGCCACAAAATCCAGTGGGATGGAGTTGAGGATGACACAGAAGTTCAGAAAAACACAGTGAATAATTCCTGCCTCTCTTGGAGTCGATGGCAAAGCTCCCATTTTGCTCAGGTACAGTGGGATTTTCCCACTTGGGTTGGCACCTCTTCCTCCACTGTGCAGGGTCTTGAGGCCTTTCAGGTGAGAAACTCCTGGACCTTTGATTTTGAGTTGTTTACTCACTTTTCTTTGAACACTGTAAAGTTTTTTACACTGAGCTCCACGGGCAGAGTGAAAGCCTTTTGCAAACAGCCACAGATCAGGCGGCCTGAGTGCCTGATCCTGTCACATTATTGATCTCTCATAAAGGGGATGGACATTTTTCACCTGGGAACGTTCTTTTATTTTTATTTTAAAACCAGCCTTTTCTCCAGAAATAAAATTGGACTCTCGCTTCCATTTTTCTCTGTCATTTTAATTCATGGTTGCCTTCCAATTTTAGAAAGGTTTTCATTAGATTTGGCCTAATGATTTTGGGTTTCAGTCAGAAAATAGACTTCAATGGTCACCACATTCTGGAAACTGGAGCAGTAACCACATCCAACATGAAGGTAACTGTGGTGAGGCCTGGCACAAATTGCCCAGAGAAGCTGTGGCTGCTCCATCCCTGGAAGTGTTCCAGGGCCAGGTTGGGTGGAGCTTGGAGTAACCTGGGATAGTGCAAGGTGTCCCTGCCCATGACAGGGGGTTGGAACAAGGTCTTTCAAGACCCTTCCACCCCAAACCATTCTGTGATTTTATGAACTTGGGTAGCTCAAAATTTTCCCCAAAAATTCTTATCCTTTCCTCGCTTCCCTCAACTCTCTTTCCTTTCCACCGAGTCCCTTCAGCCACCTCAGAACAGAAGCACTGGGAGCTTCCCCACTTGGGTTGAGATGCTCGAGCTTCCTTCCATCAGTGCCAGCCTGCAAGGATTTATTGGTGTTTCGCTGCTCCTGGCATGTGGTGTGCAGATGTCTCCAGACTGGCTCAGCTTTGAACTTGCTCGAACAATTTGATTTTTTCGGTTGTGCATCATTGCTAATTTCCTCCGACTCATCTTCCGAGGGCGGGAGTCTGGAAAACAGCTTCTTGTTCCCAGCTCGGAGGAAAAAACCCTCCTGGGATTTTGGCAAAACAGGATGGTGGCTGTATTGACCACCTTGAAAAAGACCTAAAAGCTGTGGCCTGTGCAGATAGCAGCAGCAGCAAGGCTGGAGATGCATCATTCTTGAGGGAGTGGAGAGTCCAGCTGGGAGGAAAGACTTATTCCCACCAGGATGGATAATAAAGCAGGAGGATTTGCTGAGCAGTGCAGCTGGGACTGTCCCCTTCCAGTGTGGCATCTGCTGGGTACCAGCATCATACTTTCCCCGTGAGTGTGTACTGCAGCAGCAGATGAGTCACAGTGAGGGGCAGGAAGACATGGTAAACTCTCTTCCAGCACACACTGGAGCAGGTATTTTACAAATCTCAAATCCATGGCCCATCTCACTCCCAGCTGGCAGAGTGGGAATTACAAGCAGGAGCCAGGGCAGAGTTTTTAACCCAGGATTTTTAAACTCTAAGGGTGTCAGTCCGCCTGGAGATGGGACCTCCTGAGATCTGGGATACAGAGCAGGAAGCAACAACCCCAGGTTTCAAAAGGAAGTGGTTGGTGATTTATTTTTTTCCAGATCTGGGTCTTCCTCCTCTGCTTCTAGCTACCTGCTCACCCAGCTGCCGTGCCCTGCTGTCAGCCCACAGGCAGGGAGAAGGGGGAACAAGACATGGGGGATGGAGAGAAAAAAGGGAAAAATTAAATAATGCAAGGATTGATCTGTCCAAAGGTTAAGAAGTTGAACTTATTTAACTCCTGTTAGTTTATTTATTGTCCCTGAGTTATATTTGGGACTGCGACTGAGCAGATTAGCGCGGGATTGCTGGGTAGATTTAGAGAGCTCCAGCGTTTTTCTGGCTCAATATGCACAGGGCCATGTGTCCTTGTGCGTGCACATGTGTGCCTTATTCCCACTTCTCACCCAGCCATCCCTTCCCACTGCCATGCTGGATAAATGGGAGCACTCATCTGCACAGTCCAGGGCAGAGAAGGAGAAAAATCTCCTTGCTCATCAGCTCAGAAGCTAAATTTATGCAGGGTACAACACATGCTCTTTATTATACCATGGAAGCAGCGGGTAATAATTCCTCTGTCCTCAGGAGCAGGGCCACTGGCTGCAGTAAAAATACCTATATATATATGTATATTTTATATATATATATATAAAATCACCCCTCCCACCGGTGGTAAACATGTGCGTCATGGGCATGGATGGGAGCTGAGCTGGGGAGGGCTGCTTGGGGATGACTCACGACTGCTGTGGCCTTGCTGGCTACTGGGCACTCTCGGTAGCACAGGGAAGGACAGTCCGATGGCAACGGGCCCAGGAGAGAGCCAAAGTCCCTTCCAAGCCTGGCTGCAGGCTGGTGGCGCTCCCCAGCTTCCTCTGGTTGCCCTGTGGGGTGCGTTCAGGGGTTGATTTTGGGGTGTTTCTTGCAGACCGCCCCCATGCTGGGGGTGCAGCCCCGTCCGTGCCCCATCAGGCAGCAGGGACAGAGCCCAAGCTGGGGCTGGCAGCAGAAGTTCCAAGCGGGCTGGATGTCATGGATGGGGAGTGAGGTGCCTTAGTCAGATGTCTTGGCTAATATCTCCTATTACATCAGTTTCTTTTCTTTCTCTGTCTCTGTAAAAGAGCCACAAAAAACAATGAGTAATTTCTCTGCGGAATATTCATCTTTAAAAAGCCAGGCCCAGGGCTCCAGCGCTTCCAGCATATTATTTTTCTCCCCTTGACTTTGAGAGTGTCTCTGGCCTGTAAACCCAGCTGGGAAAAGCTCTAACTTGGGAGGGAAGAATGCAGGAAAAGGGATGAGAAGGGTCTCTGAGGATGCCAGGTCTGGAGTGGGTGGAAGAAGGAGAAGACAATTTAAAAAATGCCACGCTGAGGAGAGCACATGGAGGGGACCACTTGTGCTGTTCATCTGACAACCACAATGGATTCTCACCATGACACTCATGGAATCCCAGACTGATTTGGGTTGGAAAAGACCTTAAAGCTCATCTCATCCCACCCCTGCCATGGGCAGGGACACCTTCCACTATCTCAGGTTGCTCCAAGCCCTGTCCAACCTGGCCTTGGACACTTCCAGGGATCCAGGGGCAGCCACAGCTTCTCGGGGCAAAAACTTGTCCAAAACAGCCCCAAAACTGTGAGTGTTTAAAAGAATGGAAACACACCTCAGAGCAGCATAAAGGCAGCAGTGTGACGGGACAGAGCTGGATTTCAACTTGAAAGAAAGTCCAAACCACAGTGCTGGAGCCAGGTATTAAACTCCCTGGAAAAATCTGTTTGCTTTCTCCTAGCACTGTGCCACCAGCTTTACTTACAAACACAGAGGGAGAGTGACTTTTTATGGTTATAACAAAAGCCACCAGCCATTTATTTTATTTATGGAGGGGATGGATAATTGACAGGTGGCTGTCTAAAGGAGATGAAGCCCTCCAGCTAAACACTGCAGCTCCAGCAAGACTACAAACAGCAGCGAAATGGCTCCAGAGGTGACAGACTTGTTACTTTTAAGACTGCAAGATATACAAGAGAACAGGGCTGAACTGCACTTCAGAACAATCCTACCTAAGCACGGAGCTAAATAAAACTGGAGATTTCACACCAGTGTCTACAGCATCCTTCGACTGAGCTTGAATTAACGAGTGTTGGTGCCTCCTAAAGGATCTTGCAAGCCCAGGGACTCCAGGTCCCCTTTTAAGGGCTTGATGGCACCCCGTGCTGGGACAGGAGCGGGGCAGAGGGGCAGCACTGGGTCATCCAGTGATACCATCAGTGATACTGTCAGTGGTGGTGTTTGTCCTTCAGCAAAGCAAACTTTCCCAGAATCACAGAATAATATCCTGAGTTGGAAGGGACCCACAAGGAGCGTCAAAGTCCAGTTTTGCTGGGTACTTGGGAGGCAAGCAGAGAGTGTGACATTTTTTTCGGGACCTGTGTGCTGGTCTGGTTGCTTCTCTCATGTCCCACAAGTTGTAAATACCAAATTTTGCTTATTTTTGGTGTTTTCTTCTTTTTTCTTTTTTTTGTCTTTTTGTCTTTTAGAAGCTGGCTGGGACTTTGAAGCTGACAAATCTCTTCCAGGCCTGCCCCTTGTGCCCCTGGATGGATCTGTGCCTATTTCTAAGATATTCAGTACTATCTGCTCCTGTCTTTTATAAACAAAAACAGAAGCTTAAACATTAACCCCTGCCCATCACACCACCACAACCGTTTGCTACTCCAGAACGCCTTTCTCACACGAGAGATTTCCTTGTGTTTCTTAATTTACCTCCATCATTTTTTCCCCCCCTTTTTTTTTTTTTTACTGTTTACTCGAGTTTTCCCCCCTGCAGGGCAGGGGAACATTTACAATGTGGAATTACCAAGGCTGTTCCCGCTCGGTGATTCAGTGTCAGGCTGGGAGCGAGAGAACCGGAGCCTGTTACCCGGATCCCTTGGCTTTCCCACCTCCACACGGCTCTGCAGCAAATCAAAGTGCAACAAAACAGCTTTGCATCATTTCTTTGAGGAGTCCTGGGCCCTGTACGTTATCTCCAGGGCAGGGTATGTGCTCTAATAAAAGACAGCTTTATTGCCAGCTGCAACAAAGCCAAGGATTCAGGCACATATTGCCTGGTGGGTTCATTGTAAACTCCCTTTTATGACCCTTCCAGTTTATTGCTAATAGAGATTTACAGTGGGAAGAAGGGGCCGTGTGCTGTAATTAATACTGTTATTAGCCTGGGTGGGTTCCACGCAATGAGTGTTTGGTGTTTGCCCTTCGTTACCAGCCCTGGAAATGGGATGGGGACAGGCTGCAGGGCTGGTGTTACTGGTGTTACTGGTGCCTTGCTGGGAGGCAGCTGGACCAAAGTCCATCTCCATTTTGAGGGAATGTCCACAGGCTTGGCCAGCTCGGCCATCACGAGACACCACCTCAGCTTTCCTCACTGATGGAAAACCATTTGTGTTCCAGCTGGTTTTCCCCCCAAAACAAATGATTTTTTTCATGTAGAGGAGAAAGGGAAGGAGATGGATTCTTTCCAATAGTTTCAGGTATTCCTGGACATGGGAATAATTTACAAGCTGGACACAGAGAAATTTCCAACCTGCCCCTGGGTCCCCCTTATGATGGGGCCTGTTTTAGTCACTCAGGCTGTGGGGACAGAGCCCAAACACGGCAGATACAGAGCATCAGACACAGTGGTGGGACTGCACCAAAACCATCCCACCCCACGTGCTTCCTGCTGAGCTGAGGCCATTCACTAAATGCTGCTGTTGCTTCCTGCCCACCTCCAGCCTCTGGAAGGCTTCTGAGGCAATCTCGAGCGCTGTCACCACTGGAAACACTGGAAGTGGCTCTGTTGCTATCAGCCTGGTTTCTATCACTTGCTGCTCTGCTGGAAGGAAACCTCAAACGAAGGGAATTTCATGTGGTTGCAGATTTTTGCTATGAGTGTCTCATATTGCTCTGCCTGGCAATTAAAAAGCTGAGAACCACGATGAGAACAGTCCTGCTAATGATTTGCAGTCAGCTCCTTCGAGCCCCAGTCGCCTTTGCAAAGCCAAAATTGTATCAGTCTCCAGAAGCTACAGAAGTTAAACATTAAGTGGTCGGAGGTGCTGGAAACTTCCGTGGTTTCTGACTGATCAGAGGTCAAGGATAAAGTCATTGAGAGTGTCCTTCATCTCAAGCAACTGCCATGAACGTGGCCAAGCCCAGAGAGAGACCAGCAGCAAGCTGCACCATAAACCACGCCACACGTGACTGCTCCACTGGGCAGGCCCCTCTCATCTTCACAGAAACAGGGAAAATGTTGTTATCGAAGTTCACAAACACAGGAGGGATTTAGGGTATTGACTGTCAGACCAGGAGGAAGGGAACATCCAGCTCATGATGCTGAGGAGCCACCCTTGGCTTTAAAAACCTCCTCCAGACATCCAGGCAGCACCAGGGATTTCAGTCCTGAGAACAAGTACAATATTTTGTGATTATCTGCCCAAAACTGCACTCCAAGGATTTCCTGCAAAAGGAAAAATAAAAAGACAAACATTGAGGGGTGCAAAAATTTGGGGGGAATTCACAAGGAATTGGGTACCAAGCTGCCTTTGGGGGTCTGAGCAAGGACAGGGAGCTGCTGGGGGGCCGTCAGTTCCCAGCTAATTAACTTCACTGAGAGCTGGAGGAAATTGAATCTCAAGAAGAACCTAAGCTTTGCTTTAGATTTTAAGCCGTTTGGATCTTTTGATTCGAAGCTTGTGCTTTTATTATTATTATTATTAAATCTCCTTTTATTTTATTATTTTTCCCTGCAAGCACCTGGCTCATTTTAGGGGTGATAGAACAGTAATAAATGATTCTTATTAATTTGCCATCAGCAGCCAGAGAGCAGCAGGCTCCCAGCTGAACAGAGAACATTTATGGGAGAATTTGAGACAGGTTTGGAGGTCCCAGAAATGTAGAGGGCTCTTGGCTGGGCACTGAAAATGGGCTCAGCCCAAATGGCTGAGGTAAGGGAGCTTTTGAGAGGTTAAATAAAAAAAAGAGCTGAAAAAAAGGGAAGCTTTTACAAGCCAGAGCTTAAAGATGTGCCCTCCCTCTTTGCTCGTTTATTAAGTAATAATGAAACACTTTTGTCAAAGCTTAGGCACCAAATTTCTGACACAAGATGAGCTCTAAAGCTAATCAGGGGCTGGAAAAATGGGAATATAATTAAGGCTGCTGACAGCCCTGTGTCATTAACCTCCCAGCTCTCAGGTGCCACACTGAACCATGGTTGCAGCAGATTCTGTATTACGGGCAGTTGGTTTCGGCCGTGGAAATGAATCTGGCTTTTAATGGCTCTGGGATGGCTTTGGAGCTGAGGTAGTGGGGGAGAGGAAGGAGTGATGGTCTGTGCTGGGTCCAGCTTGTCTCTCTCCCCTGTCCCTCAGTGGTAAACAAGTGAGGTGCTTCTCATCCAGAGAAAATGAGGTTTCTCTGGGTAAAGGTTCAGGCTGGGGCAGTTCTGCTCTGTCCTTGTAATTAATTATTATCATTATTAGCAGCGTGGGTGTCTGCTTTGCCCTAGCGAAGGGATTCCTGCCTGTGTCCTGCTGTGTATCTGATCCTCTGGAGTAACCCTGTAGGGCTGATACCCAAACCACCTCCCTGCTCTGTGACTCAGTTCCACACCGTACAGAGGAGTTGATAATCTTGGGATCTTTGGGAGGAGGTGTGGAGTTTGTCAATGCAACCATCCATTCCTCTTAGAGTTATGTCACCAAAGAAGGCTGTGACAGGGTCTTGAATCCCTCCCTTGAATCCATTTAGAGCACAGCTCTGCCATGGGCAGCACGAGTGGTGGAGCGAGGTTTTGCTTAATTTTTTTAACGATTATGCAAGGGGTTTTTTTTTTTTTTTTTTTCCCCCCCCCAGGATTTTACTGCTCTGAAGGTCAGAAAGACTGAAGCAGCTGTTCCCACGCCTCACCAGCACAAACACCTCCAGCCTTAAACCGCTCCTGAGAGGAATCAGTGGGACAGGCTCGCAGCAGTGAGGGAGCGCTTGGGCTGCTGCCAAAATTACACCAGCAGCAACCCTCGAACGGAGCCTCTTATCTGGGGAATCTCGGAGCGCGCTTGAGCCGTTTCGCAAGGCATGTGTCACAGACAGGTACCCTGGGACATGGAAAGGGGAAAAGCATTTGCCTGGGCAGGAAAGCGGCTGCGTCACCGCCAGGAATAGCAGCACCCCGGCGTCCCGTGACCCAGCTCTGCTGCTCAAAAATGAGATAACGTTTCCAGTGCCAGGTTGAGTGGCCTGGGGAGAGTGGGACAGCAGCGCTCCGACCCCTGAGAGTGCTCCAACACGGGGCAATGCTGTCTGAGCGAGGGCTCCCAGCTCTCCCTCCCTGTGAAAAACACCTCTTAGGAGCTCATGAGCAGAAAAACGCTGGAGCTGATGGAGCTCGGGTGTGATTTGCCATTCCTTCATCCTCTGCTGGCCCCGTGGTGGCATCTGCCGCCCCAGACTCTCTAAGAGCGTCTCACACTTTCCCCGCAGCGTTCTCGGTTTCTGGGTGTAAGACTTCGAGCCTTGGACAAGAGCAAAACCAGTCAATTATGTTTTCACCCTGTCTGCTCTGAAAGCCCCGGCGTGTGCCTGGTGCGACCACAGGCCAGGGGAGCGCAGGAATTCATGATAAATTCCTAACAAAAGCACCATTATCCATATGGGACCTCGTGAGTGCTTCACATACTCCAGCAATTCCAAGCACTCTGGGTATGGCTCTTACTCGGTTTTAACTCGATTTCTTTGAGATGCAAATCAGAGGGATTATAGTCAGAGGCTGCATCAGAAAGTCTTTAATCCAAATGGGCTATAAGATTTATTTAGAAGAGCCAAATGTCTTGTCTGGGACAGAAGCAACTGAGCTGAACTGAAACAGATGGACATAAAGGAAATTAAGCAACTCTAATGGTCTTATCCAGAGTTTCAAAGTATTTGGTCTTCCGAAAGCTCGAGCTCCTGGAAGCACGTGATGAGATGGGAAGCTCAGGTTTCACTTAAAAACAGGCTTTGCAGTTCACTGAGAAAAACAATAATCATGTTTTTATTCCTCCCGTGGACAGAACGAGGGCTGCCGTCCAAATCCTGACTCCTTGGGCTTGTGTCACCAGAGGAAAATATATGGAATGGGAGTTTTGGAGTCCTCACTTTTACAATAGCATCATCGTGTCAGCAGCCTGGATTCAGGATTTAGGATTTTGGGAAACCTGATGGTGCCAACAGCCATCACAGATAGTTTGTTTACTAAAACAGGGAAAACCCATCCCAGGAGTCTGCTGAGGTTTTGTTCCTTGAAACATTCTGCTGGTTCTGACGGTGATTTTACGTCTCTCCTATGGCTGGGGTTTAATCAGGACACCAGCACTGCCAAGGTCACCCCCAGCAGTGTCAGATGCAGCAAACCCAGAGTTTTGCATCTTGAATGATGATAAACCACTGGGCTGGAAACCTGGATAGCTCAGGCTGTCCCCCAGGACCCTGTGTGTCTCCACCTCTGCTGAGATCAGGAGATTTTCAGCCGGCAGGAAAGCCAGGGATATGTTTATCCCTGGATAGTCTGCACAAACAGCAAAACAGGTAGAAGGACACTCCCTACCATCCCACCAGAATATTTCTGATGGTAAAGATGATTTCACTTGGGGAGAAAATTGAACTTTGTGTTGGTTCTACCATCTTCAGCTTTAAGGTGCTAAACAAAGACAAGGCTGAATTCTTCGTGCTTCCTGAGGCTCTCAGCCACTGCCCGGTGGTCAAGGAGATCCCACAGACTGTCTCACTTGCACCCTGGGAAATGCTTTTGCAGCTGAAACTCCTGAAAAAAGCTGGGAGAAGTCTTTTTACTCCCATCCCAAAGCCATTTCTTGCTTGGCCCACCTAGGGAAGCATCCAGAGCAGAGACACCTCACGTGTTTTTGTGTTTGCCATCCTCCACCCCAGTGCATTTGCAAGTGGATTAGATAAATGGTGAGAGAATTAGGGACAAGGGGAGAGAGTGGAGGGAGTGAGTGTGAGAAGGAGCTCATCCATTACTATGCTGTGCACAATGCAGGAGGTCTTGGCCTCCTGGTTTGAGTGCTTATTCCCCATAAAATACATCTGAGAGAAATCAATACAAGAAGCATGCAAGAACTTAAATCAAAGCGCAAGGAAGCAGCGCTTGGCGATTGGAACGACCTTGCAGAGAGCTGTCAAAACCGGGGCCCCAGCCCTGTTGAGCACAAAACCTGCCAGGAAAAAACCCTGGAGTGAGGACTTGAGGCTGGCATGTGCTGCCTTGGCATGGCTTTTACTCTGATCTCCACAATGGAAAGCACATGGATGAGAGAGGCTGGTTGTGGGCTGGATAAACAGCACGAGGGCAAACTGCCAGAAGGCTCCTGGGGCAGCCAGGAGTGCTGATGTGCTCTGTGCTGCCCATTTGGGCTCCTCAAGTAGCTCAGAGTTCACGAGGCAGGGGTGGCAGCCAGCTTGGACATCCAGGACATGTTCCCCACAGCCTTGGCCGTGCGTGCCCTTGGCCCCTGGGGGTGTGCACAGTCCCAGAGCAGGGGTCCTGCTGCACCAGCTCCATGTCCTGCCAAGCTTCCCAGCTCAAAAGGAGATGCAGGGCTGTCTCCAGCATCCAGGTCCCCTCTTGCCCCATGGCTGCCGCCTGTTGGGATGAGCCACCTCCACAGGCAGGTGCCTGACCTTGGTGGCAGGTCACAGCGCCGTGCCACAGACATCATAAATCTGCAAAGGTTTGCTGCAGCCAGGCTCCACCTCTGCAGACCGCGGGGCACATGTTCCCATGCTGGGAAATCTGACCCCTCGGTAGCCTGAGAGACAGGAGAAGCCTGGGTTTGGTGTTTTGAATAAGTGGCTTTTTATCTGAAATCCCTTTGGGAGCATGAGCTCAGTAACCAATGAAATTATATCTGTTGTTTCAAGCAGTGAAGAAAACTTGGCTTGATGTTTATTGAGATTTATGGCTTCCCTTGAGCTTAATTGTCTTTGGGAGCCCTGGATCTTTTTAACGGTTCAGCTAAGTGGTACTAAGAAGGATGGTAATGGTTTGAGCAGTCTGCCCCCTTAGCATATCTCTTTCTCTCACACAATTTGCTGATATTTGGGAAATACAGCTGATACCCTCCCCTCCTGAGGTCACAGCTCTTCACTGGTGTGAAACTTCAAGAGGCTAAACCAGGTGTGAAAAGCTCCCAGTGAGTGTTTCCATGGCGAGGTGCTGACTTCCATCAGCAGGGCTGTGCTTCAGGGAACAGGGGAGGAGGGCAGGTCTGTGCCCCTGCTGGGGAGGGTCACCTGGTCCCCCTGCTTTGTGACCCCCTCCTGGATGCTGTGATTTTTCTTTCTTGGCCTTCCTGATCTCTGTCAGGCTGGTGGTTTGGTGTAGGTGCTTCTCTTGTCCTCAGCCATGGTGGCTTCTCCATTCCCTCTGTCCAGGGCTCATGGCTGAGGCAGTTCAAGCTGCTCCCACCTGAGCACAGCCTGGCATCACTCCCTGAGCATCCTGGAGCTCATCCACAGGTGACCAGTGGGGTGAGTGTTGGGATCAACCTATGGAGATGCTGTAGGGGTGCTCTGGGAGGAGAACACCCCTCCTTTCTGCTCCTTGCACTGCTTTCAACTGGGAAGGGACCACCTGGGCTGCAGGGAAGGATTCTCCTGCCCAGTGCTCACCCCACAGAGACACAACTCAGCGCTGCCCAGCTGTGGTTGGTCCCTCAGCAGAGTATCCTCAGCTCTGGAGGGCTCTGATGAAGAGCTTGTCATTGGGAAGAAAACATTGCCCTTCACACGTAATTATTCCTCGCCTCTGGAGCTTTCTCATCCCTTATCGAGGGTGACCCCTGAGGGTTTGTTATCTCTCCCCAGCCATCCACCAGAGCCTGTCAACGTGGGGAATGACCTTCACCTATTTCCTCACCTCCCCAAGATGCTGTGGTCACTCGGCCGGGCACTCGTGGCGGTGCTGTCCAGTCGCGGCGATGCTGCGGCCGAGGTAATTACAACAGCTCGTTATGGTTCAGCAGGCACCTTCATTAATAAACCTCAGGTTTCAGAGGTGCCTAACTCGGCCATTGGAAACCACATCTGGCTGGGGCTCCGCAGCGTGTCTAAGCTTTCAGCTCATCTCTCCCTGCCTAAGCGGTTTAGGACGGGCAGTAAACAAAGTCTGTTTTGTTGGGTTTTGCGTGCTTTAAGGCAAAGAAAGCAAACGCAGGCTCGCTGGGCTAATCTCCTCTGGGCAGAGCTGGGGGCTGACAGCTCCTTCCTAGGTCATGCCAGTGGGATTTTTATCTCTGCTGTGGCTCAGACAAGGAGCGTGGGGATGTTCTCCCTCCCGTGCGTGTGTGGTGCTGGCTCGTGGCACTCGTCAGGGTTGTTACTCATTTGTGGCACCTCAAAATTAAATGAAGTTTAGATGATCGTGCTGGGAGTGTGGATATCTTGGACTGTGTTCTCCCTGCTAATAGCTTTTGGAGCCATCAGCCTCCAGCCTTTTTAGGACAAAACCCCTAAAGAAATTCCACTCTGACATGTTCCAGGGAGCAGAAGAGCTGTGGTAAGAGTCTCACCAGGATGACATTAACAATGTGGCCCTTGCAGAGATGCAGGATTTAGGCCATGTGCTGCTCTGCCCATACATCTTTAAAACTTGGCTCAGCAGTGGGATGGGCTCTCCAGGGTGGCTGCAGGGTTGGAGCTCCTTCCTTGCACCTGGGTGACCAAACCCACCTACGGCCCAAGGCACTTCTAAGGGTTTGATCATTTTTCTGTAGCCCAGGCCTGGTGTGTGGGAGGATGAAGTGCCACATTGGAGGGAAGGATGGGGCTAAACTCCGCGGGGGTGTAAGGAGAGGAGATGGGGTAAGGAGATGAGTTGGGGGATCAAAGGGAGTGGGGAGACAAATCTCCAACCAGCCACACCCATCGATAAAACATCCCCTCTACCAACCCACATCCCTTCAGAGCTGAAGACAAGTGAACACGGCACGGAATGGGCAGGGACCACCTGTGCATTTCCCAGGTGCTGAGGGTGCTTTCCCACCCTGCGGATTTGAAGAGGAGGTGGCAGCTTTGGCTGGGGGTTGCTGCTGAACTCGCTGGTGGATTGCCCATGGAGTTTGTGAAAGCCCTGAACAAAGACCACACATGGGAGGCTCAGGAGAGCGATGTGTCTTAGACCTTGAGGGTACGAGGCAAAAATGCTTTTGTGCCTGACTCACCCACTGTGTGCTAACACTGACTCATAATTACTGATTTCAATTCAGACAAAAGATTTATCTGCACTGAAACATATGGAAAATGCTAATGTAACCTGGTAGTGGAAAGAGGAGGCTGGGCTGCTGCCTGTCCCTGTGTAAGGCTTGGGGAGTGCCCAATGGACTCGGACCAGCTCCCCCACCCCAATTCATGTGTGGCTGGGATGAGTTCCCAAGGCTGGGGAGAGTCTGATCACCTTCATCCCTACGTGTGCTGGAGGGAACTGTGTTTGCAAAAGGTGAGTTTTGCAGCAATGAACATTTTCCTGCAGAGATGCCCAGGCTGGATGGGTCCCAGCTCAGTTTCCCTCAGCTCTGGGGATTTTCTGCTGTCCCAGGAGCTGAGCCTGGCCTTTTTTCCCTCAGCCCCCATGCAGGAAGGCAGCTGTGGGGATGAAGATGTCTCGCAGGCAGCAGCACGTTGGCCCTGATGGCGTGTTTGCACGGTACCTGCACCCCGGCACAATGCGCGCGGCACAGCGGGCCCGTCACGGCCAGCACACACCAAAAGCCTCGCAAAGAAAGGCACGAGCTGCCACAACCCCCAGGAGAGGGTGGATTAAACCCAGAGCCGAGCCAGAGCTTTGTCCCAGGGCTGGAAGCTGCCCGTGTGATGGCAGAGCCCACACAGTCCTCAGCTCCTGCCTGATGCTGTCCCAGCAGCGCAAGGCTGGATCCCCAGGGCTGTGCCACCTCCTGCCCTGCCTGTGCCACCTTTCCCCCCCCTGCTGCTCAGCGCTGCTGGATGCTAAGTGGAAATTTCCCCCTGTGCCAAGTGTTAAATACTTATCAAGCTAATGCAGCGTCTTTGGAGGTGTGTACAAGAGACAACATGCTACCCTAATTAACGAGCAGCTGGGCTTGGCACCAGGCTCCGCCGCAGCTGCTCCCGGCGGCTCCCAGCGCCTTTCCCAGCTCTGCCTCCTCCACGCCATCCCAGGGGCACAACCTGAAGCGGGATCGATGCCTTGCAGGGTCCTTTCTCACTTTAGAGGGGATGGTTGTGGTTCCCAGCCCAAGGTCTGAAAGTCTGGGGGCTATTTCTGAGATGGATTAGGCATCTTGGATCAGTGAGTCGGTTCTCAGCAGCTTAGACAGGCATGAGAAGTTTTGGGGTGCACAGATTTGGAGAACTTTAGGGAAACCCACTGCTGGAGGAAGATGAATCATCAGGACTCCGTGGTTTGAATGCTGCTTTGTCCCTCCCTGTTGGGGTGGCAGCAGCAGCTCTCGTGGTTGGCTTTGCTGTGGGAATTGTGTTTGGGCAGGATCCCCTCCTCAGGAAGAGGTGGCCAAATGTCACTGGGATCGGCGTGACGGCTGCCAGGGACTGGGACATTTCCCATGCTAGCGATTCTGGAAAGAGAGAGGGGCTGGGATGGGTTTGCAAAGCCAGCCCTGGGGACAAGGCTGCAGAGCAGGTGTTGGGCGGTGGGAACCATGAGCAGAGTTTCTCATCTGGTGACTGTATCTTCCCAAGGCCCAGCCCCTTTTATCTGGACCGCTATGGATTAGTTCACTCCTCCATCTCCGCACTCAGCCCTGAGCAGAGCTGCTGCACAAACCCTCCCCATCCTTTTACATTGCCTTGAGCTTCCTAACTCTCCAACCCCAGAGAAGTCATCTCAGCAGTAGATGTTTGTATCATGACCTACATTGCTATTGGGTTTTAAATATAATTTTTTTCCCTGTGCCATATACCAGCTTCCCACATGCAAATTGCTCTGAGTGAACCATTTATCTGGAAAATAAAGGTTATGTTCTCAAAAGGCATTTAGTTCCCTTTCTGAATGATTGAGCGAGTTTTCCGCTGAGAAAACAAAGGTCTTTAGCACAGTCCAAGCCAATGACAGGGAAAAAGGTTCAGGTAAAACCCCTCCATTTATTTAACAGCTCCCCCTTCCT
The DNA here is from genome assembly GCA_013400915.1 of Pardalotus punctatus. Lineage (NCBI taxonomy): Eukaryota > Metazoa > Chordata > Aves > Passeriformes > Pardalotidae > Pardalotus > Pardalotus punctatus. The sequence continues at coordinate 73,621 of VZTX01011112.1, forward strand.
CATTCATATTTACAAGATAAAAGGGGCTCCATCAACCCATTAAAGTTAAAATATGTGTCCTGTCTTCAAGGAAAGCAAATCCCATCTGGCATCCCTGGAGGAATATAACCTTAACTTCAGCTTAATGCCACATTAGGGTATCTTACAGATTCTGCCTGAGATTTACCTGCCTTAAAGGGAGATTTATTTCTGGAGCAAACAGGCTCATGTGACAAATCTCCTTCCACGAGCAACTTTGGAAAGAAAGTGAATTTTTGACTTGCTTGTTCCCTGGTCTCTGCCCAGTGGTGAAGGGGTTGGTGACACCGAGGAATCTGTGGTCCCTGCCTGGGGATCCATTGCAAGGCTCCTTCCCCTGTCTTGGGAGCTGTGGGGTGGATGTCTGGGGGGCTCCAGTGTCTGCTGACACCACTGAGGTTCTTGCACTTGCCTGGGCAGTCAGAGAGTTTTCTGCAGCCCCATCCCAATGCTGAACCTCATGTTGGATAGACCCAGGTGACTTCCTCACAGATACTAACCAAAAATGGCTCAGGATGGAAATCACAGCCTCCTCTGGTCTTTTGAAGGGCTTTCAAGGCTGTGGGGTCATGGGGATCAGAGAGCTGTACTGCTTATCCGAGTGGAAATTATTCAGTTACCTGGAGGCACACTTTGGTAGCCATCAGTTCATTATTATTGCTAGTTGTACTGATATTCATAAAAATTATGAAGGCTTTTCTAAATGCCAAATGGGTCAGAAATCCTTTTAAGTGTACAATATTCTTTATAAAAGTCACGGGTCTAAAATAAGAGGAGTCTGTCTGGGGTTTCCCCTTTACCTATGCCTTGCGTTGTGCAGTTGTAGCCCTTTCTCCAGACTTTGCTTCTCAACAGGCATAAAAATGTGAGGGTACCCTGATAAAAGGGTGGATTTTGAACTGATGCTGCTCCTGGGTAGGGATTTGGGGCCAGGGGATGGCACAGCCAGGCTGCTGTCCCCTGTCACCAGCCTCAGATCACCAGGTGTTGATGTGCACACTGCTCAGCCTGAGAACATGAGGACAAGTCAGCTGCAGGTGGGTGAAACCTATCTCCTCTCTACTCAACTGGCCTGCCTGACTGGTTTTTTTATGATTATTTTTTATTCTGTCTCCAGTTAGGCAATACAGTTGCCTGTTAGAAATATCGCCCTGGGCTGCCAGCTCAGCCGAGGAGAAAAGCGGGTGTGTGTTACCAGGGGAGGATGGGGATCACCCCCTCACCCCTCCCTGGGGTGGGCACCTCTCCTTTTCCCCTCCCTGGGTTGCCTCTGCCAACCCTTCCCTCCCTCTCCTACTCAACAGGAGCATCCTGATGAGGAAATTTTTGTAAGGGTCCCTCCTGAGCCCTCCCTCTACAGCTCTCCCACACCCTGAGGATGGCTGGAGCAGGTTGTTTGACTAGAGTGGATGAATTTAAGTTCAGCCCGTAGTTTGGGATCATTAACCATCAAGGTGCCCCTGGGAAGAAGCAAAAAGTATTTGGGAAAATTTGCTAACAGACTCTAATGACTTAATAATCCCTGTTGGAGAGAGCCTGGCAGGTTATGGGAATGTCAGGTTTCCTTGCTCTGTCCTGAGCTGGCTGCTGGTTATGTAAGGGTGGGGGGTGACCTCCAAGAAGGGGGAAAAAGGAAGAAAAAGGAAAGCATGGACCCACTTCCATGCTGGGATGCGAGAGGGAGCACAGGGATAGGTGTTAGCCTAGGCACAGCTAGGCTTGGATGCCTCAGTTGGGGGGCCAGAACAGCTCTCCACACTCAGCTTTTGGGATGGCCAGGGGTGAATCAGGGTCCAGCCAGCATTCCTGGATGTGCCACTTCCAGCAAAAGCGCTGAGACCCCAGGTGACATGAGAAGGTGGTGCTGGTGCATCCCTGCTGTGCTGGGCAGCAGAGGAAGGGGGGGCACAGGGCAGACACACAGCCCTGAGTGAGCTCTGACACAGCACCAGCCCTTATCCCTCTGTCAGATGAGGTCTCTAGTTGTTGCCCCAGCTTGCCAGGTTGTCATTCCTGATTCAGTTCCTGATTTGGGGACACAGGACAGAGAGCTGGCCAGGGGTCTGCTTGGTGCTCCTCAGAGGTGATGAGTTTGAGGTAGATCTGAGCATCCATCCTTGGCTCACAGCAAGAATCAGACAGGGCATGTGGGTCCTAAAAGCTTTGAGCCCTCTCAGCCAAAGCTGTCCCATTTGGGGAGGCTCTTGGGAACACCTCCATTTGTCTGCCTGAGTGTGTCCAGGTCTGAGCGAGGCTCATGATTTGCTGAACACTGTGGGGTCTTTCCTTGAGGGAAATCCAGGGCTGTTGAGCTGTGCCATGGGTTTGCACACACTGTGCATTAACTGGCACACCCATGGCACCGGGATGGCCTCTCCTGGGGGTGACATCCTACTTGGAAGCTGAAGCAAAGCAGAGGGGTGCTGCACTCTGCATCCCGCAGTCGGGACGGGGCGTAGGGGGATCACCGCCTCCTTCCCCATGGCAGCAAACGCTCGGGCTCCCGGGGCTCCCGCTGCTCAAGCTGCGGCTTGCCTGCCATCAATACTGCTCAAACAAGCCCAATGGCAGACGTAGCTCGGGGCCAAGTCGCGGGGCAGGCGGCAAGGAGCAGCCCAGCCTGGCTCCAGCCGCTGCTGCGGGAGGTCCGGGCGGGCGCGTGGGTGCTGCCGGCGTCGCGTGCCAGCCACGGCTGTGCCAGCCAGGGCCAGCCCGGGGCCTTTCCTTCGCACCTGTGGCCACTTTGAACCCCGGCCTCGGCCTGGAGATGCCAGAGATGCAGGAAAAGACGTGGGAGAGCCGGGGCTCGGCAGGCGTGCAGCCGCTCCCCAGTCCGTGCTTTTTCACACATCCCATGGGAGATGCACCTCCTTGCTATAGGGGCATCCTGGGATCCTCACACAGCTGCAGTTCCAGGCTGGATGTTCTACTCTCTTCCTCCTTCCTGCTTTTTGTGTAATTCCCCACAAGAAATGTGGGGAGGATGCAGAGGGGGGTGGCCCTGGTTGCCCCCTGGAAGGCACCTGTGCAGAGCACCCAGTTTTCCTGCTGGGAAGCCACTGTGACTGCGAGGGAGAATGCAGGCGGCTCCGGGAGAGCGTGAAACACGCTCCTCCAGAAAAAAAAAGGCAGACAGAAAAAAAAGAAAAAAGGAAAAGGCTTCTGAAGCTTAGAGCTGGATATTTATACACTTGACATAAAGGATATTTCTGCATTGAAGTAATAAGCGTGACTCAGTAAACCAATGGGGAAAGGGTGTTCCCTTTGCAGCAAAACCTCAAAAGATCAAAGAACTTCTTGAACAGTTTAACATTTCGAATGTTAAAGGAATTGGGTTCCCCTCCCTCTCCCCTTCACCCCTCCTTCAAGTTTTGAGAAATAAATGGTTTGATCTTAGCTGGGAAGGGAATGTTTCAGCAGCTCCGGGGATGCATGGTGCTGGCTGGGCTGGAGCACCAAGGTCATGGCACGTGTGTTCAGGACCTGGCTCCCTGCTCGGGGACATCCAGCCCAGCTTGGGACAGGGACAGGCCTTGGGGCTTCCCATTCCCCAGCTGAGCTCATGCTGGTTTATGGAAACTGCCTTTCCCCAGATTTCAGTGGGTTCTTCACTTGGAAGAAGCAAATCCTGGTATTTTTGCGGGTATGCCCAGCAGTGGGGAGATCTTAGGGGCTGGTTCCTGGCCTCTGCCAGCAGCCAGCAGCAGGGACTGGTGCTCCAGTGGGAATTCCATGGTGGATATTTGCCAGCGAGGGATCAAGCCTTGCTGGTGGCTCTTGGACACATGTGCATCCCTGCGATCGATAGGCTGGAGTAATATATTGCACCGAGATAACAAATCACTTAGCTTATTGGGTCTTAATTAAGCCTCTTTTATCTCCATGACAGCCACACACCTGGGCTATGGCCCCGGCAATCCGTGGCCGTGGGGACGCCGCGCCGGAGCCGGGGGATTGATGAGGCTCTGCCGGGTGGAATTACCTCATTGTGTTCGCGGCGCTTGGGGCCATCGATCTCCCGGCTCCCCCTTTCCCCAGCCCGCACCCCGAGCACCGGGCACTGCCCTCCTTCCTGGAGCCTCACGGGTGGGACAGGGTGACGGGGCAGGGGACATCCCCAGAGCTAGAGGAGCTGGGGGAACGGCCGTGTTTGGCCTCGTGGGTAACAGATACAGTTGTTGTAGTCCCTGACAGCACGAAATGAAGACCTACATCACCATAATGTATTGTCAGGCTGCGAGCTCAGCGCGGCCCCCGAGATGAATGAACGCAATATCTCCGTGTGCGAGGGGGAAGGAAGGACGGAGAGGGAAGGGGGCTCTGCTGCTGCCTCTGGGCTCCAGGCAGAGCCGCTGCTTTGTGAGGCTGGAGAAGAAAAGGCATTTTTTATTTGCGAGGCGGAGGTTGAGGATGTCTGATCCCCGCGGAGCCTGTGACAGATACGCTTCGTGAAGGGGAGCGCTGAGCGAGCGGCTGGAATGCTCCTGTGATGAGTTCATCCAGCAGTGAAGTAATCTTGCCCCCACGTTGCTGCCAGCTGAGGCAACAGGGCAATTTACTGGGCTGGGGCCAGACAGATCGACCCTGCTCTCAGCTCATGGAACCCAAGGACGGAGGGGAACCATCTGAACCTGAGAGGCCCTTGTCGCTGGAAGTGCGTGTTCACGGCAACAGGAATCTGAGCCACGGATTGCACTCAGTGATTTGAAAGTAGGACAGTTTTTACTCTGAAGCCTGACTGCTGCTGCACTGACTTGGAGTGAAATAATGAGGGCTGGGAGTTGCAGCAGACTCGCAGCTGAGCAGCCACGTCCTGCAGGACCCTCTCTCTCTGCTGCATCACCCTTAGGTTCGTTCTTAAATCCTCTTCCACCTTGGACTCATCCTGCCTGGCAGCAGCAGGCATCTCTGCTTTGCCCCCTGGCACCTGGGGCAGGCTGTAAAAGGCATTTCCAACACCAAAACCAGATGGAAATTACATGGATATTCCCAATATTCAGGTCAAGGTGTGGTCACAGGTTGATTTTGTGACCATGGGGAGAACTGCTTAGGATTTCTCCCTTTCCCAGCATATAATCTGTCACTGGAACAGGGAAGTGGTCACAGCACCAAGCCTGTCAGAGTTCAATGAGCATCCAGATGATGCTCTTGGTCATATGGATTAGTCCTGGAGTTGGACTTGATGATCCTTATGGATCCCTTCCAATTTGAGACACTCTGTGAAAGAGCAGTGGCCATATCCAGCCTCTCCTAATAATTTTTGACACTTCCAAGAGCAGTTGCAAGGTGCTGAGTGGGGACTGTGCTCCGACAGGGCAGACATCACATGTTTGCAAGTAGTCACTTTAAAGCAAGAAAAGAAGGTTCTGTGCTGGAGGACAAGAAGCCCATAATTCATCTGAGTGCTAAACAAAGTCCAAAGTACTCACATTACACAAAATCCAACTGAAGGGCAACACCCTTCTACTGTTCCTGTGTTTTCATGGCTATTTACAGGTTTTTGGATGAACATGAGAAAGTTGATATAGGAACAGCCAAATCCCATAAGCTGTTGGTAAAACCTTCCCCTAGTTCAGCTGGGGCACGTGGTGTTATTAAAGCCATTTACAATGGGGCTTCCTCATGATAGACCCCTTCTCAGTTGCTCCTGATCTCTGGCATCAGGAAGGGCAGAATTCCCCTCCACGCTGTGGGATTTTGGGTTTTCTGCTCAGCTTTTGGCTTCCCCTTCCCCACAGCTTTATCCAGAGGCCCGGACTGTAAGAGCTGCTTCGGGGTGTGATGGGCAGGGATCAGGAGGGGATCAGGGCAGCCCCATCAGCTCAAACAACAGGAGTAGCCATTGATGCCCAAAGTGATGCCATCGACATCCCCTCGTGTCTTTTCCAGCCTCGTGTCATTAATTACTGAGCAACACCTTCAGCTGTCACATCAGGCTCATGGCCCCTGCATCATTTTTGGCCTCTTCCTCTCCTTCCCATGAAACCCCCCAGCTCTCCCCAAGCATCCTCTCTGCCAGAGAGCCCCAGCTCTGCTTTTTCTCTTGGCTGGGGTTGTTGCTCCGAGGTTTTTCCCTGAAAGGTTAGGCCAGCCCTGTTCAGAGCCCGTCTCCATGGCTGATATACGATGCCCTTGTAATCTCCAGTGACATAAATTTTGCTCCTGTTTGTCTCCCCGTGTCATATCCTTCTTGTGCCGTGTCTGTTATTGTGTCAGGCCTTGCGCTGGTGTTTCAGCATTTTCCCTTGTTTGTCTTCTTCACCTGAGGAACTCCATTATGGGATGTAGCAGCTTTAATAGCTTGTAAATGGGAGACTGGAGATTTTATGCTTCGGGGAGCACCACTCATGGCAGGCACTATCCAGGAGTGGCATTTGCCAGTATTTAGTAGCTAAACTGGCATTTTCATCCCAACTTTCTTTTAAGCCCAGGGACAAATAGCTTGTTTAAGGCTGTCAATCCTTACTAGAGGTCAGGTTTGTCCCTGCAGGGATTTGGAGGTGGAAGCTGGGGCAGACTGGTGTGACTGGGAGCAAATGGTGGCTCCTCTCCACTTCCAGCACCGGTGTTGGGTTTGTCCCTGTCACCAGTGTTAATCAGCCTTGAACCAGAGCTTGAGATGTCAACCTTGGCCACTCTTTTCCCAAAATCCTGCCCTGTGCTGGAGCCCAGGCTTGGCCTCTGGAAGTGACATTTTCTCATCAGCACAGAGCAGCGTGCGCTGCAACCAGGATCTAATTAAGCTGGCTAATCTGAAGGAGGTACTACATCTCCATGGAAAACTGCTTCAGTTTGGCTTCTCTGAATAATAAACAAAGCACTTGGGCAGATGATAGGGTATTTAAGTGTTTACTCTTCAGAGCATTAAGTGCTAAATTTGTTTTTAGCTCCCCTATGAAAAGCCCTTGCAGAGTAAAAGCACACAAGGGTCTCAGTCATCCCTCACAGTTCTCCTCCACTCCTGCTGTGTCAGGGGAAGGCCTGGCTGTGCAGCTGCCCTGGAGGGACAGCCAGGAGCACTGACTTTTGGGATCACAGGTTAATCTGCTGGAGAGGAGCAGGGGATAAACCAGAACCAAGCCTCAGACCCATCCATGAGGATGCTGTGTGTGGAGCTGGCCCAGGCAGGGGGCTGTCTTCAGTTAGTCCAAACTGCAGTGGCCATCCTCTTCTTTTTTTAATCCATTCCATCCATCACACAGTGTAATAAATTCCCTAAATGGAAAAGATAGAGACAAAACCCTCCGTGTGAGCCAGAGCACAGAGCTCATTTCTCCTGCTTCCTCCTCCTTGCTGTGACGCGGCTCTTGTGGCAGCTGAGGTTTGGGATGCAGGACCTGGGCAGGATTCGGCCAGGGGAACGTGGAAAGGGAAGGGAAAAGGGCACCGGGGTGGCTGTTTGCAACCTCAGGCGTGGAGAGGCTGTCCCAGCCCACGTGGGGCTGTGCTGGTCACATCTGGCCACTGCTGCCCAAAGACCACGTAGGGAGGCCTTCGGGGCTGAACTCGCTATAGAAACGGAGCACAAAACCAACAAAACAACTTTCCATTTCTAAAGCTTGAAGGGGTTTGCACCCTGCCATGCCAGGACAAAGGGGGAATTAGCAGCCAGCAAAGAGAAAAACAACACAAAGCCACATCACGGTGTCAAGAAGCCAAAAAGCCTTTTTCCCCCTTAATGCCCGGCTCCAGCTTTAACGACTCTCGTTGTGGATGCGGAGCCGATGGGGTTCAGCTCTGCAGCACTTTGCATTCATCTGCCTGTGCCGGAGCTCAGCTCTCCCCGCTGCTGCTTCAGCTGTGAATTTTTAAACCAATTTTGACACATCAAAACCGATGCAGAATGACTCAGAAGTTTTCAGACAGAACTTTCTCCTTGCAGCAGGGGAAGGAGGGGGCGCGTGCATATTTAGCAGCAGCCGCCTCCTTTAAATCGACCTTTTTTTTTTTTTCCCCCATTATGGTTCAGGCAAATTTGGGATGTGTCTGAACATGCTTCCCATCCACATCATGGATTCAATTACAACGCAACACTTTGCAGATTTCTGTTAAATTTTAACTCGTTTCACATGGGTTGGGTGAACTTTGCCTGACATTTGGAAGCAGGCAACTTGTGTCATCAGGTTACACTCACACTTATCTCTGCAAACATATCCTTGTACCCAGCCCAGCACCAGCACAGCCGTGGATGGCATTAATGGGACCTGAAATGTGCTTTCCTCCGGCGTTTGGCTGCTGCCCGCTCAGGGAGGATGGGTGTCACCCTGTCCCCGCTGCACTGGCCGTGTGCTTGGGCATGTGTGTGGGATAGACAGCAACTGAGCATGGACAGAAATTGTGGGAATGGTTTTGGTGAAGGGCAGATTTGATGCCAGGCTTTGAGATGATCCCATTCCCTGCCAGCCTCCAAAATGCGGGGAGACAAAGACAAGGGGATGCAGCTGGTGGCTCCAAACCTGGGTAATCCCATAGGTCGATGGCAGAGCAGTGGAGAAGGGCCTCTCTCCTGTCCCCAAAGCCAGGCAGGGGCAGCGTGGTTGGGTGACTTGCAGGATCAACCTGGCCGTGCCCCGCTCTCCTCCACTGCTCTGAGCCACGGAAACCCAGTGCTGAACATCTCCTTTGAGCAGCAGGTCTTGGAGATGGCCAAAAACCCAGGTCTGATCAAAGCCCGGCTGCTCTCCTGGTGCCAGGCGTCGGCAGGGGGAAGAGGGAAATATTAAAACCCCAAGATCAGTCAGTGGCTGGTTCTTACTTCAGCTGCACCAAGTGACCGGCTCTGCTGATCAAAGGCCTCGCCACTGTTGTTTTAAAGGTGACATTAACATTTAAGGAGCTTTTGAAAGCCCTGGCTTGCAATAAAAGGCCAGACACTCAGTCACAGAGCAACTCAAACGCAAGTTTAATGATAATGAAACAGCCTTTTGTTCTTAAGCTCAAAGAAGAACCACAAACCTATTTATAGTGTTTATAATAAGGACTGTGAAGCCTTTTACACATAATCCAGCAAACCAATACCTGCAAGTTACCCACGGATCCTGAGAGTGTGCACTGAGGTTTTTGTGCTTCTCCTTGGCTTCCAGACACAACTGCCATGCTTCCTTCCAGTGATCCAGCCTGGGATCCATGAGTGTGTCCCCAGCCAGGGTGGCACAGCATGGCATGGCATGGCATGGCTCCTCATGGCATGGCAGGGTTCCTCATGGCACACCAGGGCTCCTCGTGGCGTGTTTTGGCACAGCCCTGCCGCTCATCCCACTCAGGACATGTTCCCACCTGGAGCCCCACAGCAGCACAGCCGTGTTTTGGTGCCCACTGGCACTCAGGCACCAAACCTCTGTTTCACACCAGCTGAAATCACCACTTCTTCCCTCTCTGCAGCCCCATCCTGCTGCCTGCACCCACCCAAGCTCCCTGTGGATGTTCCCTGCTGCAGAGCAGACCCAGGTGGCTGGGGCTGCTGCTCCCTCTGCTCTCGGAGCCAGATCTCTGGAGAGCTGGGCACATTTGGCAACGTGGTGCAGGGAAGCACAGGGTGCTGGGGGCTCAGCGCTCACAGCCACCAGCCTTCTGCCGGCACCTGGGTTATAAATAGCCTGGAAATGGGATCCGAGCAGATAGGAGCCACGGCTGGGTAAGAAAATCCTCCTCTCCCTGCACTGGTTCTGGCTGTTTTGTCTCTCACTGTGAAGCTCTTTGCTTTATGGCTCCCAGCCCTGCGCCGGCTCCTGTGCTTCACCTCGGAGCTCCAATATGGGCAGTGGCTGGTGCCTCATCACACACTGTTGGAAATATCCAGACAACTCCCTCGTCCTGCAAAGTCCTGGAGAGCCTCTGCTCCACTGTGCAGACATGTTTTTATGCCAGTGTGTTACATCAAAGATCTTTTTTTACGCCTCCTCACCCTCCTAGATGTGGTAAATGGTGCTGGGTCCTGATCACATGCGTTCCCTGAGCAGGGAAAGAGCTGGAGAGCCAAGAAGGAGTAGGAGAGGGAGGTTTGTTCATTTGGTTCAAGGGCTCAGGCCTGGCAGGACAGAGGCTCCAGCAGAAGGAAAAGTGGAGCATCAGCACCCTGCGATCCTGCCCCAAACCCTCTGCCCACAGCATTGTCCGAGTGGGAATTCCCTCTCATGCCTCCTGCAGTGGCGACCCAGGATTATTATTTCTGTTTTCCAGAGGGATGAGCAGGCAACCCACTCAAAGTCCCTGCTCTGTCCCCTGCCTCCTGCACCTGGCTGAGATCTTCCCGAGCTGGGATGCTCCCCAAGCCGGGATGCTCTCAGCATGGTGGTCATTGTCTCAGAGCCCAAGCTGGGAGCCAGGATCTCCCCTTTGATTTCTGAGGGCACGGATAGGCAAATAAATTAGCAATGGGAATGCGAGGGGGTGGGGGAGGCAGGCAAGGGAGAGCTGGAGAGCTGGAAGTGACCGGGCCCAGGGAACAGATGCAACTCATAACATTAACGAGGGGTTTTCCCCTCCCCAAAGGCACTGCACTCTTGAGAACGGGGGGCTTTCTATCCCATGGCAACACCAAGCAGGGAAAAAATGGGCCTGGCCTTTATTTCATTTTTTTGTCCTTTACAGGAATCGCAGGCAAACAAAAGCCCTGAACAGATTTATCATTTTTCTTTCTCCCCCACCCCCTCCTTTTCTTTCCTTTTATATTTTTTTAAAATAGGGTTAGAACAAGATGGATGGTTCCCCAGGCCCAGGGAATGAGCAGATCGAGGCAACCCTGTCGTCTCTGGCATCCCATTAAGCCAAGCTCTGGGAGGAGGCCGCCGTAGGACTTATTAAATTTGCCCCAACCCAGACCCCAAACCCCATCCCCAGCGCGGGGCTGCCCCAGCTCAGCCACCTGAGTCCCACCTCACCTCCCACCTCCAGCACCTCTCCTGCATCCCCCCAGAGCACCAAGCCAGCCCTGCTCTCGCCCCCCATCAGCCCGGGAAACAGCTCCATCCATTCTTGTCAGCAGAGGCCGATTCGTCACCGTGGGGTGACAAGTGCTTGTATGGCTCTGTCAGCCCCTCGCCAGCGTGGCCTGGGCCCCCTGCAGCAAAGCCAAGGGTCTCCCCCAGGGAGGGGGCTGGGGGCAGTGGAGGGGGGCACGGCCAGCCCCGACCTACCCCTGACCCGGGGGCTCCTGTGGCTGGAGAAACACGGCGATGGAGTGGGAGCACAAGGGGAAAAAAGGGGGGAAAAGGAAAAAGAAGGGGATAGAGAGATAATCTGAGCCCTCCCAGGTCTGTGCAGGGCAGGCTCAGCCGGTGGGCAGGCAGGGAGGATGCTCCTCATCCCCATCCCCACCAGCATGGATATTTCTACTTCATACTTAACAAGGCTTTAAAACCCTTCCGTAGTCGGAGTTTGTTCTCGGCGATAAATTTTGAATCGCTTCTAAATGACGGACACAGCGCAGTGTCTGTGTCTGGGAGCAGGGGCTGGCCCCAGATTGCTGCTCCGTGGTGTAAAGCCGTGCTGGCAGCGCCTGGCATTCCCGGGAGCCGGATCCGGGATGGAACATTTCTGGGACGATAGGATCAGCTCACACCCCAGAGCAGGGTCACGTCTGCCTCACACCTCCCCCTGATCACCCAGCACGCAGAAATCCCAGGGCAGAGTTACAGGGGAGCTGAGCAATGCCCAGCACCTCTGTCCCCACGTATATGGGTATATATAGCCGGGGATATATGGATATATGGATATATATAGCCACCAGCACATGCACAGGGTGGAGGGGTCAGATTGCCCAGCTCCTGTTGGCAGCCATCCCCCAAATGCCCCAAACATGTCCTTGCCACGAGACCCCGGCCTCCCACAAACTCCAGCAAAAATCCCTGCAAACCAGGAGCTCCAAATCCCACAGAAACCCCCTGGCTCTGGGGCTGGAGGGGATCCACATTGGAGAAAAATCCTGGCTGGGAGAGGGGATTTCATCCTCCTGGTGGGAAAATAGCAATCCTGAAAGCCAAAGGGGGCTGTGCAATGGGTCTTTCCCATTTTTTTCCCTGGCACACTGTGTGGAGGCAGTAATTAGGTTACAGCTGTATTCCAATGCTCTGATGTCCAATAAATGTGTACAATGTTCATATATGTGCCTGTAGTATATAAAGGCTGGAGGAAAAGGGCCAGTTTTCACTACATTAATTCATAAAGCAGGTCAGGCTGGTCTGGCCCTTTACCTCACTTGTTATTTCTATTTATTAGTAATATTGATGTTTCAACCAGGGATCAGGACCCTATTGAGCCAGCTTTAATATCAGAAAAGATTTACCAGGAGAGTGCTCTGGAATGAAGCAACAACCCCAACACTGAGCTCCTGCATTGTGCAGCTCACAAACACTGTTGTTATTATTTGTAATAATGTTTTATTTTGCATTTTGCTTCTGTGGCAAACCCAGAATCTCTGATCACCCCGCCTTGGCCATGTCAAACTCCGTCTGCCCCCTCATCAGATTATTAAAAACCCCTGTCAGGGCTGAGAACTAAAGAGATTTAAATGTTGTGGAGCCACAGTGGTAACACACTCTGAAGGCCAAAATGAAGTTTTTAAGCCCAGCCCACTCAAGATGGACACAAAGCCCAGAACCACATCTAAACCAGCTTCAAACTCAGTGCCTGCTGAAATGCTGAGCATGAGCCAGTCCTCAGCCTTGAGTGAGCCTTTTAAAGCCAAGATATACTTTCTTAACCAGGGTTCATCTGGCAAAAACCCCTGGAATCACTGATCCTTGAGAAAAAGCAGTCACGGGAAATAAAACTGTCCTGGTCCTTGCTCATCACTGCTGAAAAACTTCAGTGGCAGAAGTGAGGACAGGCCAGTCGCTCCTGCCTCGAGCACATCTGTAACAGAACCCTCTTGAGCACCTCTGGGATATATATTTGGTGTTTCTTTAGGATGATAATATTTCCTAGAGCATGGTGGACCACAAACTGTGTTTCAGCAGGATTAAAAACTGCTTGGATATTCCAGATGTTCCCAAAGAGCCAAGGGAATTCTTACCTGCCTCGCCCATCCATGGCCATGGCATTTAATTTTCTCTCTGAGGCTGAGCCTGAGCTTGGATTTATTTTGTTTGTGGAGCAGAGTTGTGCCAGGGGGCACAAACCCCTGTGATCTGGGGTCAGCAATAGGGGCTGGGGGAGGAACCCAAGGCATTTCAAGATATTCCAGGAAAAGAATCTCTTGGAATTCCAACTTTGCAAGACCTCAAGGGTCAGATCTTGCTCTCAGTGATGCTGCCACAAAATCTGAGTAAATGTGGGGGAATCAGCCAAGGTCACTCCAGGCCGGGAAGTGACGTCCGGCTTCCCATCGTGTAAATGGCAGCGGAATCTGCCCTCCACAAAGCTGCTCTCCGTCCCCCCTTCTGCCATCTCTTTCGAAATGTTTATGTTGGATTGTCCCACGATTTATACTGGAAATCCCTGTGCTGTGTCTCTCTCTCTCCTCCAAACGTGCGGTGTCAGCAGCTGGCAGTCCGGATTCCGGGATGCATCCTGGAAATCACGGCACTGGGAGAGCGAGGCACGAGAGCTGCAGAGGGGAATGATCCAGGCATTGCTCTTCCAAAGCAAGTTGTGGCACCTTTGGAGGTGTCACGGGCAGGATGGGAGGAGAATGGAGCAGGGCTTGTGCCCCTGGACCCACTCACAGCATCCTGGGCAGCCACGGCCCCCAGGCCTGCATCTCTTGGTGTGTGACACAGCCAAGAGGGAATTTTTCTGGTGGACTTTCATTTTTGCAGGGAAATTCCAAAGGGCTAAAATAACAGAGCAGAGAAACCCTCCTGGGCTCTGGAGAAGGAGGAAATGGGGGATTGTACAGTGCAGAGGTCAGGGCTTGGGGCAGTGGGAGAGAGCCGAGTTCAAGACCTCCTGCTTTGGGGACTATCCCAGTTTGAGGGTGATTCTGGGGTTTCCCACCTTTTCATGGCTTATCCTGGGTTTTTTTACCAACTGAGAAGAGGAAAAAAATCAGCATTGCCCCAGCCTCTCCCTGCAGCTGATGAGGGGTGGCTGTGCTGCAGTGCTGTCCCTGCGCCTACACAAGCAGGGCTCCTCACCAGCATCAAGGGGTGAATTACTTACGCCTTGTGGCACTGCTGGTGATTTTCCTGGGATAATGCAGGGAAGGTTTTGCAGAGGCAGCTCCTTTGCTCGCTTGTGCGAATACCCGAGTGCACCTTGACAGACTCAGTGGGAACGAAGCACGGATGGACCGGAGCCACCTCCAGAATGTCCCTCAGCAGGGTGAGTGCCACCCCAGCATTTGGGACAGCACGGGGAGGAACCCTGGGGTGTCTCCACGGCCATTCCCAGGCCCCCTGTGCCGAGCCTGGCGGGAGGATGGAGCCCTTTTCCCCCGGCCCTGCGCTATTTACTGCTTGCTCCGCATCCTCGCCGCAGGGCACAGAGACTGCGAGGCCATATGAGACCGTGGCGATGAACATCTCGCCTGACCTACTTACAGCCCGGGCCCTGGGACTTTCTGGAATTCATCCTCTCGGAAATGCAACGTATAATTTTAGGGCAGCAGAAATCCGTGCTGGATGGGGATGTTGTCCCAGCCTCCGCTGTGTCCGTGACGCTGGAATTGCCGTGACTGCCTCGGAGCAGATATCAATGCACAGGCTCCATTAACAACTCTGATTGCCTCTGATATGTCTCTCATTAGATCTCGGGCCCCACACATCATTATTTCATTTGCAAGATGGTTTTTGTTTTCCCTTCTCTTAATTTGCGTCCCCCCACCAAAATGAATTTCATCAAAACGTCGCAAAGAGCAAATCACGCCTTAATCCAACCTGCCAGGGAAGCCAATCACCCTGGAAAAAATCTCCTTGAAGTCTCCATGCAGGGGCAGGCAGAGGGGGAGAATAATAAAAAGACATCGAATTAGGAGGTGCCGAGGCTTGTTTGAGCGGAGAGGAAGGGACTGTGGCTGCTGACAGGATAGTAATGCAAATCCCCTTTGGAGCACCCAGAGAATCAACCTAAATGGATTAATGTGAGGACAGAAAAGAAATTACTTTAGTTGTTTCCCTAATTCGATTCAATTTATTTTTATACGGCATTTCCATAGCGAGCATCTCGCAGCTGCGTCACCCAGAAGAGGAATAATACAGAAAGGCTCTTCTGGCAGAAGTGCTCACCAGAACAGGCAGCACAGTGGAGGAAGGAATACAAGTGCTGGCCTTGAGGATCTGATTTTCCAAATCATCAGGAAATCACATGCCTTTTTTTTTTCTCTCTTTGTTTGTTCCCAATATTACTGATTTCCCATGGCTTTCCTCAAACCATATCCATAAATACTGAGGCTCATTCTAACCTCACACTGCTTTCATAGCACTGTAACTCTGAGCTCACACTGGTTTTACACTGGGGCAGCTCCACTTATTTCAACTGAGTAAATTCCTGATTTATGCTTGTGGAAACGACAGCAGAAATAGGCCCACGGTTTTCCCTGGAGCAATGCCTGTCTCGCACTGGGGTGGGGAAGAGGAAGATCAGGTCCCTTGCAATGCAAATGATGGAGAAAACTGTCATTAAATTCCACCTGGACTCTTGCTTTCCGATAGACTTTTGCTTTCTTTTATAAAATGTGTTGTCAAAGTTACAAATGCATGGGAAGAGTCAGCCAGGAGGGAGGCCAGGACATGTGCATTGATGGAGAGGGTGGGCTGCTGTTCCCCTATCTCTTTTTGGGGAAAATCCACCAGCACCCCCTCCTTGCTCCAATTTCACCCATTTGGGCACAAACCCTTCCTCACTCCCAGCTCTGCCCACTGAGAGCCTGGCGCTTTGGATTAAATTGAAATGTGTGCATCCTGTTAACTTTAAAATATTGAAATGTAATCCTGGGGAATGAAATCCCTTAGGAGAGGGGTGGGAGAGGGCAGCCTGCAGCCCCGTACCCTTCGTTAGCGCCGAGCACACGCGGGGCCCTCTGCAAAGCCCCGCTAACGGAACTCTAATTAATTTATTTTTTAAGGCTGCACACGAGGGAGCTGATCAATGCTTCGCCCTGAGGTCTGCTGTGTTTGGAGCACATCTCATTGCCTTGATTTATTCCCTGTGATGTGGAGGATGGAGCCAGCATCCCAATACCTGCCTCCCAGGCTGCTCCTGCCCCCCGACACCAGCAGGTGCAGCACCCCGAGTTAACTCCTTTGAGCAGCACCTCATCCCTGTCAGAAGCTCCCTTTAAAAGCAGCTCCCTGGATGGAGGGTGGTGATGCTGAATGGACACCAAATATCCTTTCTGGGTGTGATCTGGGCTCCTGAATCCCCCCAAATCCCGCTGGGCGAGACCAGGTTGTGGCATCCACGGGACCCTGAGCTGGGCTCCCCACCCAGTCTCACCCTCAGCTGGTTCTGCTAATGGGGAAAATCCAGGGACTGGGGTAATTTAGGGCTTAGCAGCCACTGATTTATCATGGATTGGGGTTTTCTCCTCTCATTTGCTCCTGGGACAGAGATGGGGGGATGAAGGCAGGCTGGCAGCCAGCAGGGAAGGGAGCTTCGCTGCTTTGGAGGCGCTGGAAGGATGTTGGGGGTGGTTTTGTGGCCAGGGGTCCCTCAGCTCCCCCCAGCCCCTGTGCTGTGCCCTGAGGAGCCTCTAGAGAAGGTGTGGTGGCCAAAGAGCAAATCAGAGGTATCACCCCCTGTTCTCCCCCCCTGTCCCGTGCTCCAGCCCAGGTGGGCACTGGTGCACATGGGAGGTTCAGAGTGCTTTATCCACCCTCCTGCTGCTGTCCACTGGGAGAGGGCAGCAAGTGAAGCCCCAGCCCTCCAGCAGAACCTCTGGCTGAGCCAGGCTTTGGGTGTGGAAGGGCAAGAAGGGGAAGGAAGAGGATTCAGATGCCCCATTCCCACCTCTGATGGCCAGGACCCTCCTTGGGCGGCCTAGTGACCATAAATCAGAGCAACTGTGTTGTTTTCGCAGGGCTGTGCTGATTTATTCTGGCTGAGGGCCCTTTGCCATGGTCCAGGCTTCACCCCCAGAGTGGCACCAGTGCCCTGAGCCCCTCTCCTGCTGCTCCACGTGCTCGGAGGAGGCACCAGCACGACCCTCCCAGCACACACAGCCTTGACAGCAGCCCCGGGGCTCTGCAGGGACCCTTTGCCCTCCCCAGACAGCCCCAGGGGGATGAGATGCCACAACCTGACATCAGCAGAGTAAAATATGGCCCTGGCAGTAATCTGATAGAATGTGATGGTAATTTGGGGTGGGGGGAGGAGAGGAGGAGGCATTGAAAAAAGGAGGCATTGAAAGTACACTTCCTTTCAGTGCATTGCTGGGAAGACCATTAGGAAAACCACTAGATTATTTTTCACATTCTTCAGTGCAAAACTACTGCATTTTATGACCACTATCAATAACAGCTATCATATTACTAATGCTACAGTTGCCACATATATAATATTTAAATCACATTTGTGGCTGACAGAGACCTATGGATATTCTCGATCCCAACAGGCTATTACAGTTCATATCATGTCTGTCATATAAATATTATGAATCATTTCCCACTATCTTTATGGGGGCTACATTGACATCATCAAAAAGGCTCTGGGTACTGCCGGATACTGCATATTTATATACACCTTATGTATATGTATGTGAATGGAGGGAGATTTATACAACAATCATGGGTAATAAATGCCCATGATAAAGCATATTATCTTCACACTTCATTTGCAAAGTGTTTTGTATGCAGGGACCAGGAGAAGGCCAGCGGAGGAGCTCGGAGTGACTGAGTCACATCCTCAAGCCCTGGCGTAAATCAGGTGTTGTCTGAGCAGTGTGGGATGAGTTTCAGCGGCTGCCCAGGCACTCTCTGGGCTCCTGTGCTGCTCCTGGCTGCCATCAGGTGAGGGTTTGGCTCCTGTCCCGGTGGCAGGGTGGGTGATGCTCCATGTGCTTTCCCCCCAGAGCTGTAAATCTCACAGCTCATGTGCTGCGTTTCATCTTCCATCCCTTAATGCTTTCTTTGCTGCCTTCTTTGGCAGCCAAGGCCCGGCCTGGGTGATGAGCTGGAATAAAGAGATCTCCAGGTGTTAAAAAAGGCAAAAGTAGACTCTCCATTTGTAAAGTCATTTTGCAGAGCAGTTCATTAAACCACTGTCTCTTCAAGCCAGGTGAGACATGCCAAACCCAATCCACCAGAAAAGCATGAGGAGAGGAAGAAACCTCCCTTAGGATTATTCAAGCTGGATCCAGACAAGAGCCCAGGTGCCCTGAGACCTTTTCCCCAAACCTGTTTTAAGAGCCTGAACACTCTATTAACACTTGTTCTATATGCAGAGACAGACAAGGACAAATGCAGCCTCATGGTTTGGAGTTTGGAGGTCTCTAATAAGCATTTAATGGCCAGTTCTGAAGCAGCTGAGAGTGCAGCACTGTGCTCTGACCGTGCAATAGAGGATTTTATCCGAGCAGTCCCCAAAAGAGGGGAAAATGCAGCATCTCTGCCTGTCCTTGGCGTGGGAATGAGGCTTTCCAAGCAGATCAAATAAATCATGTGCATCTCACTTCATAAACAAACATCATCAGCCTGTTAAAAGCTGCTGGGAAACAAAACAAGGCTGTTTGAATCTGCAGGCCTGACAGAGATGGCTTGTCCTGGAGCTTTGCTGGTTTGTGTGTGCAAGGTCTCCCTGAGGAGCAGGAGCCCCCCTCGGCAGCTGGATGGGTTTGGATGTGTCTGAGGGATGCTCAGAGTCCTGGCAAGGCTCTGCTGACTCTGCCTGGGGACTAACTCCACTTTCAGGCTCCAGGGGCTCTGACCTGTCCCCCAAAATCTCTCTCTCTTTCCCATTGGGAAGAAAAGCAACACGTGAGCTCCTCTTGCCCCTGGGAACACGAGGTAGGTCCTGTCCTGGACACCCGCAGAGGCAGGCAGGAAGCTGCACAGTGGAAGGACTTTTCACCTGCAATTCAGCCAGGAGACACAGGGAATTCTGATCCTGGGGCTGGCAGCTGCAGTGACGTTGGGGAGAGCAGGTTACCAGAACCAAGGACAAGGCTGGGAAAGTCTGACTCAGCCTGCATGAGGGGAAGGTGTCTCTCCTTGGCTGGGTTTGGTTCTCATCCCTCACATGTGAACAGATCACTGGAGTCCCACATTGCCTGCTCTGGGGGGGCTCTGTGGCCACAAGCCCCAGGCCAGTGGCCACAGCCACCCTTGCTCCCACATCATGGCACCTCTGGCCACCTGTCACAGGCTCTATGTGCAGGTGGAGATGGAGCCCAGACACAGCCCATGAGCTGCTTCTATCCTCTCACTCAGATTTTGCATTTATTCTTTCTTTAATATGTAACAAAATGCAGCCAGGCAGGAAAACAGATATAATTTTTTTTTTTTTTTAGCTGTGCAGGAGGGCATTAAACACTAGGGGAAGCACAGCAGGTTTTGCTTTTGTATCCCATCAGATAATTCTGGGTTATGGACAAGATAAGCTGGAACCACTTCGAAAAAAATCATGGAGGCTGTGATTTCCAAATTCACTCACTGGGCCCAAGTGCCCGGTTCTGAATGCAGTCTCAGCTCCCAAAACATCTCAGTGCCTGTCTCCTGCTGAGGCCCACGTGCACCTGGATCCCTTTGCCCCAAAGGTCTGGAGTACATGGGATGGCAACAGAGTGGGAGCGTGGAGATGGAAGGAGAAGACTTTGCCTAATTGACTCATATATCTGATGAACAAAGTTCCTCCCTCTGCCAAATTCAGCCAGAATTGAGTGCTGGGACTGAGAGCTGCTCAGGTGAGGCCAGGCATCCCCTAAATTCTCCTGTTTTATCAGCCTGCCTTCCTCAGGAGCCCAGGCTAAAGGGTGTTTGCATCACCCAAGGGTGGAGAGGACAAGAGCAGCCGTTTCCCAGCTCTCCCAGCCAGCACAGGACCTTCAAGCATCCCTGCATCAACCAGATGTACAAGGCAACGACCTGCCAAAATTATCTGAATGTGCTCCCCCATCACACCCCGTGATGATTGAAGTCCTTACTGGAAGTGAGAGGCTGAAGGTGAGCGCAGCATTAGGCAGCTTATTAAATTAATAGTGCATTAAAGAACTCAGGGGAGGTGGAAGGGAGGGGAAAGGTTTGTAACATCACAGAAATATCCTGGCTTACCTTCTGGCATCTTCAAGAGACTGGAAATATGGGACTGCATCCAGCTGCCTTCTCTGGGGCAAAATTCCTTTGGCTTCTGTGGGAGGTTTTACCCAAATAAGGATTGCAGGATCAGACCTGTTATTGTCACTGCAATTAACATTTAGATCCACATCTAACATGAACTGTTACAGCCTGGTTAGGGAGAAATTTAATTTGCTCTAAACAGCTTGATGGGAGAGGAGCGTGAAATGTCCTGGTTATGGTAATTTCATGTGTTGGAGTCTGCAAAGGTGGATTTTCAGCCCTGGCTCTCATAGCCCTGGGATCTGCTGCAGCCATGGAGCTGAGCGTGCTTTGGGATGAGGCTTTGGGGCCAGAATCCCACCCCATGTGTTGGTGATGGACACACACAAAGCCCTGAAGGCCCTGGGCTGTTTGGGCACCCACAGGGGAGGGATGGGCAGGTGAGAACCCAGCTCTGCCCCCAGGTGTGTTTGCCTTTATCAGACAGATGAGCTCTAGTTTGTGTATCAGGAAAATTATTTCTTCCTTTGAGCTGTCAGTTTGTACACAGGTATTCATGGAGAAAATCTGTGATTTTCGCCCCCCTGACTCACTCTTAGAAACTTTGAACCTGCTTTTTCTGACAACCCACAACTTTCTTTTATATCCTTGCATATTTCCTTTCTTTTCCCCTTCTCTCCCAGGAGTTAAAGTAACTCACTCTAAAAAACTGACTTGGAGATGAAACTTGGCATTTAAGGTCCCAGCCCGGGAGCAAATGAAGTTACCAGTTATAAACACACACCAAAATCTGTTTGGACATGCTGAAATTACAGGAGCAGAGGATTAAAAGGATCCAAGACGCTTTATTTTGTTTTAACTTCTGCAGCTCCACCTGAGTGTCAGTTTGCAGCCGCTTCCCTGACACAAGATGGGTCCTTTTGGTGTTTTTATTCTCCAGGTGGATTGGAACAGATTTGGATTATTTTATTCTAAAGCAGATGGGTTGTGATGGTGGAAGAGATCCCAAACTGGGATCCTGAGGGGCTGCCAGCTCTGTACCCCTCATCCAACCACCCCCACGTGGGTTTGACCTGGAGGAAGGGCAGGGTCTTCTCTTCTCCTACACCAGAAGAATTGTAGGAGAAATCCAGGTGTTAGGGCCTTTCCAGACCCTCTCCTGCATGGCTTGGGATCCTCCAGTGACAGGCATGAGACAGAGCGATAAGGGCACGCAGTGACAGACAGGGATACGGCGATGGCAGATAAGAGGCCTCACTTTCATAGGAGGAGCTGCTCAGTTGCTAATATTTATGGCACGAGACACTTTGCCAATTAAAGAATAAATCAGGGCAGATAAGGCCGGGGAGCGTTCCGCAGATCTGCCACACAGGGAGGTGATGGCAGAGCATCTGGGGCAACCCTGATTGTCCCAAGCACCACAATTTCCCCCAAATCCACTCCCTGGAGAGCCAGGCTCTGCGCTGGGAGCTACCTGTGCCAGCAGAACCCCCCCCAGCAGCTGTCCCTGGTGTCACTCCAGCCTCGCTGAGTGCCCAGCGTCGCTCCCCAGCGCATGTGAGCAGCTGCAGCGTGGCCCCAGCCTGTTTGCTATGCATGTTACGGCCATGGAAAGCGAGGGTCGATACGATGTTTAATATGCTTCATGCATAGTGGAGTCGCTCTGGTCCATCAATCCACTAATACACATTCTTACAGGGCTGAGTATCATTTATTAAACCTGGAGGCCTGCCTGGCGAGGGGGGCCGGGGCTCTGGGAAGCAGCCAGCGGTGCTGCCGGGGTGGGACCGGCGGGGCTGAGGAGGTGAGAGTTTGCAGCCGAGCCGCTCACGCACACGCACGCACAGAGTTATTTGTTGTGCCTCATTGATGGGAAATGAAATAAATCGCGCTTTGAGCGCTGCCCGCCGTGTGACACACCCCGGGGACAGGCAGCGGGGCTCGGGGGCTGCTGGCTGCTCCGGGGCTGGGCACAGCTGACATTGCTCAGCATCACTCGAGGAACCCCTGGTCTCCCCCCCATCCCGAGGCTGCCACCGCAGCGCTGCGCACCTCCTTTTTTTTCCTCTCTT
>VZTX01011113.1:0-17401 GCA_013400915.1 Pardalotus punctatus
CGTCCCGCCGCCGCTGCCGCAGCGTGGGGGGTCTGGAACGTTCGCAGCCCGCCGGGGCGGCCCCGCGGGCGGGGCGGGCGCACCGGGCCGCCGCTCACGGCACCGCACCGGGGCACCGCACCTCACCTCTCCGCTCTGCTTCTCACCGCTCCGGCAGGGCGGCAGCGCAATGCAATGCAGTGCAGAGCAGTGCAGTGCAATGCAACGCAGCACAGCGCAGTGCCGTGCTGAGCCGTGCCGTACCGGGCGGTACCGTACAGTGCGGGAAGGATAGGTTCTTCCACCGAGCCACTGCCGGTGGGAGGAAGCGGGTTCCGCTCTGTTCGGACGCCGCACACACAGCCGAAGGGCTGGCTCCGTGTCGGGAAGGGCGAGGGGTGTCTCGGTTCCCTCCGTCGCGGCGCTCCCGACAGCGGGAGCTGCCGCAGGGCGCTGCCCGGTTTGCAGAGGCGGAGTGGCGGCCGGTGCTGACGGCCAGAGCAGAAGCGGCGGCCTCGGCGTGCGCCCCTCCCCGCCGGCCCGCTGCTCGCACCAGGCTGTCACTCGCTGCCGGTTATCTACAGCCCCTCGGCCGGGGAAAGTGCGGCGTGCCCTTATCTGGGGCTTAACCTTGGCCGCAGCCGGGGCCGCAGTGCCGGCTCCTGTGCGCAGCGGCCGTGCCCCGGCAGCCGCTGCCGCAGGCCTGCGACGCACTTCCCAACGAGTCGGGCATGATCCCCTTGCCAAGCCCCTGCCGTGCCCCTCCAGCTCCTGTTCAGACCACCTAAAGGGATGGCGAACTTGTTCCAGGGCTTTCACAGCCAAGGTTTGCCCGCTGAAGGGGTTGGAAGCTGCGGCTGTGCGTCCCTGTGTGGTGATGGCTGGGGGCCAGCAGTCCTGCTTCCACAAAACAGTGTGACACAGGGTGTCCAGCCCCCACCTCAGGCCAGTCAGTGAAGGAGGAGATGGACACAGCTGCATTTCCTCTCACAAAGGGCTGTAAATATCCTTAACAAACCCTGAGCTGTAGCTTCTCCCCTGCTATGTTTAAATACCCTGTCCTCAGCTGACATCTTCCTTCCACCAGCCAGATTTGGCTGATGTCTCATTTAAGTGGTTTATATAACGAGTGCCTGTTTGCACCGCAGTCCTTGCTCTCCTGTCAGGAATATTTGTGAGAGTCAGTTTGATAGAAATGCTGAAATGAACTCAGGTAAAGATGGGAGATAGGAATCTGGAAATAAAAGTGGACTAGAATACTCCCTCCAAGCCCACAAGCCAGCAGTAGAGGTAAAAAGGTGCCACCATACAAGTAACAATTCAAGGACACCCCTAAGGTACCACAGAGTCCCTGTAGAGCTCCCTGACACATACAGTCACACATCCTGCAGACTTCTGACTCTATTTCTGGAAAAAATGAGTATCAGCTCTATTGCAGATGCGCTTAACATTTTGGGATGGGGAACTGACAGACAAACAAACATACCTTGCCATGCTACAGCAGCCGAGAACAAATGTAGCTGCTGCATTTTTCTGCAGTGTCTTCCCCAGGACTCACAATCATGCAGTTTCTGGTTGGTTTGACTGACGTTTTATTGGAGAAGAAGCTCAAGGTTCACTTCATGTTTTATAAATGCTATACCCTACCAAAATGTGGATTTTAAGACAGAAGGAAGGAGACAATTTAGAGTAAGTCCCTGAACAGTCATTAAACTGACCTTTTTTCTGCACCAAACACCCTGGAGTATAGGGGTGAGATGTCCAAATACAAAGCCATGTAGTTAAATAGCATAAACAGAAAGGACAAATATGAGTGATGGGGAAAATTAAACTGTGTTAAAGCTTCAAGGTGAATCACTGATATTTTAGGGTGTTGACCTAAAATTGTTGTGAGCATGAGCATGTCTTTGGCCCCTGGGCTGTGGAGGCAAATAGAGCTGCTTTTTGGAGGTAGCTGGTTGTTTTTGAGCTGCAGACATGTTGAAGCCCAAAGGCTCTGCATCACGTGCCTGGAAAGGAAGAAGAACAAAAAACCTCCATTATGCCAAAGTCATTACAAAATGTGTTCAGAAAGATGGGCAGAGACTGTTGTTTAAGCCAAGAGAGCCAGCCCTGCCTACACTTGTTCTGTCCTCTATTTATCCAGTGCTGGAGGAGGTCTGAGTAAAAGTGCTGAGAGTAAAAGGGAGGACATGAGTGCTAGTAGAAAACTGCTGGTAAGTAATGATGTGTACACTCCACTCAGACTAGCTCTGGGCGATGGGCTGGCAGCAGCATCAGGAGTGTTTTCACACCTGTGGTCCTACGAGTACATACTCCCCTAGCACGGCGGTGGGATGAAATGCTTAAGTAGGCATAACCCACTTTTTAGTGTGTCACAAGTCTCCTCCAGCGTTTGTTCTAAAGGCTATAAATGTACTGGTGCTACCAGTCGGAGGAGTTACATCTTTAGCTCCAGTGGCAGCAGCTAATGCTTTTAGTGCTGCGAGTCCTGGATTCATCCCTGAGGGATGGCAGCTGTTACATAAACAAGGCCTGTACAGTATTAAAACTTGCCCTGATTCAGGATCTGGGATTTGCCTCTGCAAATCAGCCCTGACTGCAAAAGAAAAGCAGAGACAAACCAAAGAGCCAGCAGCAGCTTCAAAGCCAAGGCCTGCAGACCGTGCGGGCAAGGAAGCAACACCTGACAATTAGTTTTCTTAGAGGTGTCCAGGATTTGCTCCACTTCACCCCAAAACAAACATTAGCAACAAATCTAAAGCAATGCTTGAAACAAACTGATTTGAGCCATTGGAGCTGAAAATGGAGCATCTCCAGACTGATCAGGAAAACCAAGACTCAGTTTGTGGGAGTGTTGGCCTTTGTTCATCTATCTCTCCTACTACATCTTCCCCATAGGATCTGAGAACCTGCTTCTGCCTTTTGGGTAATTGAAGCATATGCTGCCCAGGTGAATAAACTGAGCTGAACCCTGGACGGAAACAGAGAGACAGACTTCTCAGGAAATCTGAGCCTGAGGAGCATGGCTGCTCTCAGTGCTCAGTGTTCAGACCCATATCATTGCAATTAAGACCAGCCATGTGAAGCCCCATTAGACACAGGACTGGGAAGCAGAGAGTTTCTTGTGTGCTCAAGGGATGCAAATGCCTGCTGAACCCAGAAGGCTCTGGCTGGAAAGGTTGGGTGAGGGACTAATGGGATGGTGCAGTCAGTGTATTACTACTGGTAAAATACTGCAATGAAGCACTGAGGTAAAACAGCTGTTCTCTTTGCCCTGACGTAGAAGCTGTCCCCCAAAGAAGCAGCATGATGTGATTGATGTCCATGGAATTATATAGAGTACCAGGAGGGCTAACAGGAATGGAGACCTGTCACAAAAGACTTGCCACCTGCCCAGTGCCTCCTTTTAGGCCAATGGGCTCTGTGAGCTGGCTGGGGAACACAATATGCTTTGGTCAGTACGGACAGTCCTTGAGGAGACGTCTTACTTTGACACAAATCTGGACATCACCGACAAGAGCAGTTCTTTTCCCTCTCCCAAATCCCCTTTCCTATGTACCTTATACACAGAGGACATCATCTTCTTACCCTTCCTCCCTGGGATGGTTGGTCCAGGGTGCTGACATTTGCATTTTCAGCATGAGTTTCCTGAGTGTGTCCCTCCTGATGAGCATGCTGACAGTTGTTATGCTTGTTGGTGCTTTTTTACTCTCTCACTGATCAGAGCGCTCAGCCTTGAAGTGCAGGACTCACAAATTAATTGGACAGCTCAAGTAGAAGTCCCATGACCAAATTTAGCCTGTGGCACTGCAAACGGTAACAAGTCCAGAAATAGGGAGGTCTGAAGAGACTTCATTATCAGCTTATTCATGATTCTCTGTCCTGTGCAGTGGCCAATCTTTTATGGTCCATCATGTCCAGGTCCTCCTCCCACACACAGCCTGTTCAGGACTTTGAGCTCTCAGAGCAGTCAAAAAAATTTCCCGTTGCACAGCAACTACTTCAGGTCACTCTTCTGGAAAGCAATAACTTAGCCTCAGCTGGGCCACATGAGCCACCAACCCATGGGGCAGTTTGGCAGATCAAAACAAGCTGCCCACATAGGTAGGTATAGGTTGCCAACAACTGGAGGGTACAGAGACATTGCTATTCATTTTCCTTTGTATCTTATATCTACCTTCACAGTTCCAGAGGAAACAAATTTTTTGTGGCAAAAGCATCAAAAAGAAGATCACTGAGGGTAGTCAATCCATCATCCTTAGGCTACAGAGTTAACATCCTGTTGAGGAGACAGGGAGGAGGGCAGAAGCCAACGTGGTACTTGTAGCAGGGCTGTCACAGGCTGCCATGGCTTGCTCAGTCATTCACCTCTTGAATCTCACTAGAAAATAAACAATTTCAGAACATCAGTGGGCTGGGTTTGTCACATGAAAACCACAGTCCAGTTTCCTGCAAATAATGACATCAATAATCACCAATAACATTGCGTAATAAGTCATTACTTGTTACAGCAAGAATTTGTTATGGTTGCTTTTAATTCAAGAAAAGTTATGGTATCTGATGGGTTTGGTCATGGCTTGCAACTGAAGAACAAGAAGAGGCACCAGTACTCCCTGCACATAATAAGTGCTGCAAACATCAGAGTCTTCCTCAGTATCCTGCTGCTGTAAACAGGGTCTGGAGAGGATCATGGGCACTGCCCTCCAAGTTGCCTGCAGCAACACCTGGATAGACACAGCTGTCCACACTGTGCCAGGCATCTCCATTTCTGCTGGATGTGGATATTTGTCCACAAGACTATGCGGACACCAGCATACACAATTCATGCCTACCTGGCTCCATCCAAACCCACAGCATGGGGCTGACAACCTCCCCATCGTGGTCCTGGCACCAAAATCTTCTCCCTGCCCCAGCCATAGCTGCACAGAGAGGGGTTAGCAGGGTCAGAGCATTAAAGACCCAGTGCCACAAGCCAACCGTTTCCTGGAACTCAGCATTTTCTGTGCAGCTGCTCTGATTTTCAGAGCATGTGAGGCACAGGACCTTGTGGGATGTTCAAGACCTAATCAACACCCCAGGAATCCCTCACTTCACCAAATGGACACTCTCTGCGCTCTCACTTTTTCATTACTGCAGTCTCATTGTGCTTACAGCTCTCCAAATGACTCATTCAGGCATTCAAGTTCATGTGTTTTATGTTGGTTCAGTGCTGAACAATCTGTGTTGCTGATCAGAAACTGGTGAGAGTGGAGGCCAGCTGACACGACACAGTGGAGAGCCATGATTTCCCTGCACTTTCCCCAGAAAAATATCCCAGAGGGATATGATGTGTTTGGACCTAGAGAAAAGAGGAATCTTTCCTTTTCCTCCTGACCTCTTTTAGCAGAAGGAGTTCATTAATATCTTAATACACCTGTGCATTTGGCTTTCCTGGAAACAAACTGTACTTGCTTGATGTTTGTGCAAAGCTGTTGGCAGTGTGGGCGTTCGCATGGTGATTGTGCTTCAGAGGATGAGGCTCCTAAGCTGATCCAGGCAGAGATACCACTCCAGGCTACAGCAGTACCACCCATCGCCTTCCCATCAGCGCATGTGGGAGGATGAACCTTTCTAGCCAAGCTAACAGTGTTTTACTCTTGTTCTCAATAGCTTTTACAAATAGCCACCCTTTTGCAACAAATGCCTTTTGGTGTTATTTTTATTTTTTCAGGTTTTGATCATCCTGCCCTCTTTCTGCAGCATTTATGCTTGTAAAAGTGCAGAAGTAAAAGGTGCAATGCTGTGCTATGTCACACAGATTAATTCTAGTTTGTAATTCATCATTCAGGTCGGGAGGGGAAAGCACTGAAAAAGTATCTTATTTATTATGTTACTTTCTTTGGGTTTTGGGAGAGTGGGATACAAACAAAACTCTCCCAATGCAATTAGCAGCAACTTATTCCGAACTGGTTTTTTTGTTACAGGGAAAAGCAAGAAGGTTTCAAAGCTCTTGCAACATTTGAAGCGTAACCCAGTGCAGAAAACCAGTTCAAGGCAGTTCGTACCTGGACTGATTGTTCGATTTTCCTTCCATAAACCTGATGATTCAGAGGACAAGATCAATTCAAGGACAAAACACTGCCCAGGGACCAGAAGCCGGTGCAGACCTACACGGGTAGGAACTTCGTGATTCCTACACCTTGCACCACGCCCACAGTTAATGAGTAATCGGTAGAAATCAGCAGCATGGGTCAGGCTGGAGCCTGCCTGCTCTCACTGGTACAGCAGACTCCAGCCTTGGCTGTGTTGTACGGCTGGTTATTTGATGAAATTAGAGGAAAGGACAAACAATGCCGTGATAAAAAAGTTGTAGGTGTGTCTGGATGAACATTAACCGGCTGGGATGCATTCTAACTATACCACTCTGGCTTTGGGAGTTAGGTCCTTTCAGCTGGACCCCTGGTCCATTTCCCATAGTCTGCAGATGTGCAGCAATGGCTTTGGTTAGCCTGGAGCATGCAAGGAAAACTCCTCTAATCCCTCTCCAAAAGCAGCCCAGGATTGTCCCCAAGTCAGGGCGCAGAAAAGGGAAACAGCCCCATCAGGGTGGTATGTTCAGTTCAGTTTGCTTTTCTGAAACTGCTCTTGGGTTGGCCAAGTGGCTGTGGCAGAGGCCATACATGGACTGTGGCGGGGAAAACTGGTTTAAACCTCACAAAACCCAGAGGTGGTGGCCAGGGCATGATGCAGCACAACCTTCCCATTGGCTTCCAGAGACATGGTCACAGTCCACTGCCAGGGCAAAGCACCCTCTGTCCACTCCTCATCTGCCTCTGTGAAAACAAAGCTGGGGGTGCACTGAGGTGAAAGCGTGACTGCTTCCAGCTGCATGGAAGCAGCAGAGCCAGGCACAGCAGCAAGGTCACTTGGCTGGCCTGTATTGGGATGAGGGTTTCTTTCAGTTGGCTGCTTATGTGGCTGTACAGGGCCCGCTGGATGGGCACTATCAGGATGTACCATGGTGTACATGATGTGGGGATGCAGCAGTGACAGCCCTGCGGAAGAGTGCAAAGTGCTGCCTCCTGCTGCTCTCTCTGCCAGCACCCACAACGCTGCAACTCCTCTGAGCAGCTCTTGGTCCATGAGCTGCACATCAGACATGGACAGACAACACCTCTTTCATCTTCCAGCAGATGATGAACTTGCTACTAGCCATGTCTTCCCTCCCATTCACCCAATTCCTCCCCATTTCCTGTTTGTTATGAAGTGACCCTGCCAGCAAAGGGTCTTGGTGATGCTGTGTAGCAGTGACACCCAACACCTTCCTCTGCTGCTCTCTCCTCCCCCAGGACACAGCTCATGGGTGCCATCAGCTCTCTCACCACCTTCTCTCCTCCTTTGCAGAGATGCCTGTTGATGACAGCTCAACTGGTCATTACGTGCCTCATATCTGTGTCCTTCCCCACTCCTAGGAATATGGAGTGCTTCCCTGGTGCCTGACAGTGGGAATGTAAGGAAGGCAGCACTGCAGGGACTGCCACTACCACTGGAGTCAAGGTCTCTGTTTCCTCATGTGTCCTCAAACCCTGGGGCTTTTCCATAGTGGAAATACAGCCAGCTTGTATTAGCCTCCATACTCTCAGGTGTCCCTCTGGGGTGCACGGGAAGGATGAGCCAGCCTCAGAGAGCACACAGCAAACAGCCCATGGGGAGAGGGCCATTCTGTCTCATTGGAAACAGCATAAACAGCATGAACGAAAAGGGCTTCAAAAAAAGGAGAAAAATAATTAAAAATGCTGGGAGCCCCTGGCGCTTCCTGGAATCCCACGTGGTGGAGAAAAGGCTGGCTGGGATGCCAACTTTGGAGCTTGCCAGTGTGATCAGCCATTTTTAGAAGCAAATGAGGACAGCCAAGGTCAGAGAGCATTGGGCCTCTGAGATTTTCGCTGTGAGGCTGAAAACCAGGGAAAAGGGGAAGCTGCAAGTCAAACACAGTTCTGTCCTTGCTGCTGCCATTGGGGCTGGGCTCTCCCAGGTCTCAGGGTGGCCAAGCTCCAGGAGCTGGCCCTGCTGCACACAGGGGTAATGGGGGCAAGAAGCTGGGGTTTTGGAGACTCCCTCTCAGGGTTGCAGGGGGAGGCAGGCAGTTCTGTGTTCAGAAAGAAAAGTGATGGGAAGTCTAGGGAGCAGTGAGTAATTATCAGGGCTTGGGAGACATGCTCTGTTCTGCGGCTGGAGGAGAAAGCAGAAGAGACAGCTGTCTCCTGCTTTCTCCTCCCAGGAAGAGCAGAAGGTTTCCTGGGGGTTCATCAGACAACCCCCCTGTGTACATCTTGTTTTGCTGAACTAATTGCTTTTGCTTCCTCAGGAAGAGCTGCCTGAGTACCAGCAGCCACCCTTCACTGCTATCACAGCCCCCAGGCTTCTCAGAGGCCCCATTCTCCCCTCCATGCATTGCTAACTCCAGCCCCAACATGGCTTATGTGGAACTGGCTCAGTGAGTGGTGGATGAACATGTGTGTCCTGGTACCTGAGCAATGGATTAGAGCCACAGTGCAAGGAGGCTGGGTCTCAGTCTGGGTGGCCATGGCACTTGCTCAAACCCCCTCTCATTGCTTCAACCAGTGGGACCATGGGGACAGCCATTGTGGGACACAAAAATATTTGGGACAAAGCCTAGGCAACAGCCTGGGTTAGCCATAGTGAAGCCTGCTGCAAAGATGTACCCCAAAAGGAAATACGGATCAGTCTGAAACCTTGAGGCTGTCTGTTAAGGCTGCAGCAATCCCTGAAAAGGAAGGGGTATGTCTGGTACAGGTTTGTTTTGCCACACAGAGCCATGTCACATGCCTGTCCCATGTGCTGCAGACAGGGACAATCCCCCAGCTGTTCTGAGCCACAAATAGGAAAAGCCCCCTGTGTAATCATGGCTTAGGTCAACTGGAAACAAAGCACTCCAGCTGCTGTGCGCTGCTCTCCATCGCAACTTGGGAGGACAGGAACCCTCCCAGCTGTGGCTGCAGGGATAAGAACAGTGTTCAAGGAGTGGGAAGCAGCTCAAGGGTCTGCAGCCTGGTTAACTCAAAGCACAGCCCCACAACACTTAGAATAACAAACACAGCCTAATACTGACAACTGGAAAATAGCCCAGCCTCCAGACTCCCCTGCCCTCTCTCCAGGACCAGGAGTGCAGCACATGGGAGCTGGGGCATGTTAAGCTCTTGACGCATCAGGACCACCTCCTCCAGAACACAGTTACAGGGTGAGAGCAGGGAGACAGTGGTGAATTCTCAGGGTGGTCAGCAGCTTGTTCTGTGACCACAACTGCACCACATCTCCAAATTGTGGCTCAGTTCCTCCTCCTAGAAAATGCATGACTGCTGGAAACCATGTGATAGAGGCAAACCAGAGTCACTATACAAAAAGCAGAGCAAGGTCTCAAACCACTGCTAGGCAAAAGATCTTCCCCATGAGCAAGCAGCATCTGGCTTCCTCTTCAAGAAAAAAGATTGAACCAGTTTGAATTAATGAAACATACACCGTACAGACCCAGCTCCTTGCCGAAGTGATGCACATGTACCATCAATCACCAGCTTCTCGTGACTTGAAAATACAGCAGCTCCTCGTGTGGGTGGGAAAAATGATCCCCAGCATTGCACAGCTTTTGTGAATCCTACTGCTGCCTCCTCTATCTTTAAAAGAGCCAGGCCCTGCTTGCTGTTTGCAGTGCTCTTGCTGTGGCTACAGTCTGATAGGAATTAAGTTCAACTCTCATTGTTGATTTGCCACTTTTCTGTCTCCTCAGCATGTTTGCAGTGATGCACAGAGATGTTTTAAAACACATTTTACTGCAGGCATTTATCAGATCAATCAGATCACACTCTGATGTCCTGGTTGAAGGCAGAGATACAATTTAGATCAAGTTTCTGACTGCACACCTGTGTCACCTGTAGGTAAGAGTGGGCCTGGGTATTGTCTCTGCAGAGAAGATCCCTGCACCATCAGGGGTGCAGGGAAGAGCTGGGCCCTGCCTGTGTGTTTAGAGTTGCATGCAATGAACTCTCTTCTTGCATCAGCACCAAGGAATTACTGCAGTCATGGTGTCTTTGAGCTTACCTTTGCCCTGTTTTGCACTTCGCGTCATTGCAGACTCCCCTTCAAAGTCCAAGCCAGGTCTTTACAGATGTCCCTACCCGAGAGGTTGTGACCCTCTGCTCTGCAAGAGGTGTTGGGTTATCTCTAAGGGCCAAGGATCAAAGCTGAGTATTATGATCCTGCTAAGTGTGTTTTTCCCCATATATAGTATTGGCACTGCAGTCGTGTCTGGAGTCCCTCTTTGGAAGCAGAGGCTCTCCAATGGGGGCAGACAGCCCCAGAGGCAATCCAGCCTGGCTCTGACAGCATTCATCAAGCCTGGCTGGGTCAGGAGCTGTCTGAATGCAGAGGAAGGGGCGTATTCCTGCCCTGTGGAGCTAATAATTTCATTTCATCTAAGGTGACTGCCAGTTTGTGACAAGAAACAATTTTGATAACTACAAGGCAGCAGGTGTCAAACCTTGTGATTGGTGGTGTCACTAGTGCTTCAGACTGTGGTTGATTGAAAAAGGGTGAAAAGAAGTAGAAATAACACATCTGTTTAGGGTACCCAAACCAGCACTCAAATGAGAGAACTGTAGACAAGTGGAGACTAGGAAGTTGTTCCCAGAGAAAAAGCATCCCAACTGCCTGTGCCTAACACTCCCCCTGATGTGACAGAAAAGTGGTGGGAGCACTGAGATGAATTCCTCAGTGTATCTTAGGTACAGACCCTCCTCACATGGCTGAGCACATTGTGTTATAGCATTATTAATTGCTTTGACTTGGAAGAAACAGAAAGAAAGAGCCTCTAATCTAAGAGACTTTATCTTTTCTAGTTCCCAGTGTATTACCTCTTCTTTGGTATCTACCAGAGCTGGAACAACCACATCTACACTACCAGGAAAAAGGTCATTAATCAGCCACTTCCTTCAAATTTTCTGCAACCATGTGCATATTGCACTTTGAAATATATCCCTGACAAATTAAAAGAAGTGTTGGAATGAGTCCATGGGAAACATAAGTTCAGTAACCAGATCCATAGTGTACAACATCTGTCAAGATAACATGATCTCTCAGCAGCTTTGATGGGGTGGAAGGGGGCCACTGAGTTCCCCTGAGAAAGCTTCCCTTCATTCTCTTTATTAATTAGATCTGTAGGCAGCCTCAACACAAAGATTTTCTGAACCAAAACCCTGGGTACATGAACAACTGAATGGATACTGGAAAAGGTGCAGTTACTGAGTATCACTCAGTTCCCAGACTTCCCTGGAAATGTGAAGCTCTTTGGGCTGAAAGTGCTAATAAATGTGCCTTTCCTGTGGAGCTCCAGGCTCGCAGGGAGAGAAGGGTTAAAGGAAATGTGCCCTCTCCTCTGAACAGGGCCCTTGCAGGAAAGGCAGCGATCAGAGCACAGATAGCTGTGCCTTGATCAAAGCTCCCCCTCAATTCTGGCAGACCAGGCAGTGGGAAGCAGAGCTGTCTCCTTCCTGAAATGATGCATCTGGGGACGGTAGCAGGGAGAAGGCAGAGGGATGAACTCCTCCTCCTTCAGCATCTTCTCCAGGCAAAGCTGGGGCTGCTTTGGGAGGGAATGCTGCAAGAGCCCTTTTTGACCTCTGAGGGATGAGGAATAACCCTACTGTTGCACAGGAGAGAAGCAGCCCAATCTCAGGGCAAGGGAGCAGGAACAGAGCAGTAATTCTGGCTGGTGCCTGCTCTGTGTTGGGGACATAAGGCCCCCAGGTGGGACGGAGTGGAGGAGGGATGGACTGGAGCCTGATAGGTTGCTCTGGAAATGAAGGCCTGGGACAGAGAATGGCCAGCCAACCTTCTCCTGAGTATTTGCCCTGGCTGTTTAGAAACAGGGAGTTGCCCCCTTGTCCCTGGCAGCCCTGACTTGGCATCATGGGTTCCCTTCTCATGATGCAGGTGACACCAGGTCTTGTCCCTGTACTGCTCTGCAGTATGGCATTTCCCTGCCCATCTCCACAGTCCCAAGGTTGTGGTTACCCAGCCTCACACCTTTTTCTCTCTGACTCAGCCCACAGATCCCTTCCTAGAAAAGATTACTGAAGTGTGAGCCTCTCTCGGCTACCTGACATGCCTGCTTGGGGAGGGCTGTTCCCAGCTTCTCTTGCTACAGGAATCCACACATATCAGAGCAGGAAATGGGTTATCTGGGAAAACAGGAGGCAGCTCTGCTACCTCCCTCCTTATGCACCGCTGAACTGGGAAAAAGGATCTGCTCAGAGGCTGCTGCTCAATTTCACATGGCTCAGTGCAGAGACAAACAGGAGCACAAAGCTGGGGGTAAACCCTGAACTAAGGCAGCGTTTGAAGGCCAGGGACTCTAGGGATGGAGGTGTTACAGGTGCAGAAGTAGTGCAAAAAATTGTATGTGAATAAGGAACACAGAAAAGGCAAGGGAAGTTTTACTCTGCAGACTGAGGAGCCTCGCTCCAGGGTGTTCGTGCTCAGGCAGTCCCCACATGACAGGGAGTGCTGGTCCCTTGTGACTGCTCCAGCACTGTCCCCCACGGGAAATGTGCTTTGCTTCTCAGGCTTAAGCAGCTTCTGGGGTCACACAGGGTGGCTGCCTCCAGGGACTGCTGTCCCTGTGTCTGGAGCACATGCCAAGCCCAGATGGCCGCTGACTCATTTTCCACCCCTGGACAGGGTGTCCTCACTAAGCTCACTGAGGAGCTCGTGCCTGCCATGCCCAAAGCCTTCTCAGTCTGTGAGAGTGACCAGAGGGATGAATCAGCAGAGGATGGAGCCAGAGCAGGAGCAGTGATAGCAGAAGGGCAGGACACAGGTGCTCCTGCATCTGCACCACGGTTACCTGGGCAAGACCATGTCTGCTAGTTGGACATGAGCACCATCACTCTGGAGCTGGCGTTTCTCCTCAGGAGAGCTGCTGGTGAGGGATAATGGAAGCAGTGTCCTGAAGGATGAATCACATCACACAGAATTCATCTATGAGCTACCTAAGAAATGTGGAAGGAGCTATTGCTTGCTGAGGCCATGTGGAGAAAGAAAAAGCATTGCAAGCAGGAGAAACTGGAGCAAGGCTTGTAAAGGACTGGAAACTCAGCTAACGTATCCAGGGCAATATATCATACCACTCAGTCTGTGTCTATGAGGGCAGAGCCTGGGACCAGAAAAAGTCCCAGGAAGAAGCAAATTAGAGAGAAGTTTACCCTGGGACTTCGCTTCCCTCTCCTTTCAGGTTCCTGAGCTCCAGGCAGGGCTGGTCAGTGGCAGACAAACTGTCACATGGATGTCCCTTCTCTAAGTAAGCAGTGGGGCATTTCTGCTGTCCCCTGTCCCTCCAGGGAGACCTGTGCCACCCGTGGGGAACCTGCTCAGCTTACCATACCCGTGTGGGGTCCAGAGACATGGGATGAGCATCCACCAGCAGCACCTCTGCTGTGAATGCTTCATTCCTTGCAAATGGACCACTCCAGCCTCATCTCCATATTCTGGCAGCTGGGGAAATGCTGGTGCAGCTCCTGTCTCATTGCATGTCCCACCTGGCACAGCAGCAGCTGAGTACAGGGAGTTGTGGCAGCCCAGAGCTCAGGCAGAAGTAATGCATCCTCCCTGTTAGCAGGTGAGTGATGCTGTGCCCAGCATTCCACTGGTGGAAAGGAATACCAGGAAATTCTGCAAGCAGTACCCTAGGGCAGCTGGAGAATCAGGGGGATGCAAACAGGGTGGACTCATCTCTGGTTCACCTTCTCAAGTCTGTCAACCCAGGAGCCAAGAGTGGAGGAGGCCCAGCAGTTCATCTGGCAGAAACCCTCTGCTGGAGAAGCACAGGAGAAGCCCAAATGAGCAAAGAGTGGATGAATAGCCTGTGAGTCAGTGTCCCTGCTGTCCCTGCTTGGCCAGAGCCCAGGGCGTGGGAGGGAAACAGGCAGAAGGGTTGGGGTGTAGAATCTGTCTGGCTCTCACGCTTACTGACTTGTGGTCTGCAGTTTTATTTTTCCCTGCAGAACTTGGTTTGGTGCTCAGGTAAATCTTGTACCAGGCACAGTCACACAGATCTACAGAAGAGCTGGACAATGTCCTGGCCATTCCTTACCTCTTCTCCCAGGGGCAGGAGCTCTTCCAAGGGTGCTTGGGGCAGGCAGACCCCTCTCTAGACCTGGCAAGTGAGCATCAGCTGTCCTGGGTAAGTTCAGGACACTCTCCAGAGTGCCCAGGGTTCATGTGTGCCAGGATTCATGCCCTGGCCCTGTCACCTCTGGCACTGTGTGGGGATAGCCCAAACCAAACCAGGCTCCCTGCCAGCATGGAGTGGGCCAAGAAGAGCTGAGTTTAGGCACTAATTGCATCCTTGACCTGGAGCTGAGATGACAGAAGTCTCATAGCTCTGCTGAAGGCACAGAAGGATGCTCTAAGGGCATCAGAGTTGCTGGCCACCAGGCAGGACGTGTGAGGGGAAATCAGCCTCATGTTAGGTACCTGGTTCTCCCATGAAGATTTCCTGTGATCCTCCTCATTGCAAGTCTCGCCACTCTGGGGATCCCCTAATTCCACACAGCCCCTGTGGGGCCCCAAAGCTGTCTAAGATAGGACCAAAGCCAGAGCTACCTGCCAAGGCTTAGAGATGCCTCATGGGCCATCGTGTCTGCAGAGGGAAAAGCCAAAGGCCCAAATGCTCAGACAGAACAACAAACGGAAAAGAGAAAAAGGTTGAAAATGAAGGAACAAGGACTAGGAAAATGTCCCAGAAAGCAGAGCATCCCTACCAGGCTCATTATTCCCAGAGCTGGTGTGTTCTGCCCTGTGATGTTCTGTCCAGGGATATCCAAGGATGAGGCAGCAAGGAAAAGTCCTGGAGTCTCCACCACCCTGCCCAGCTGCTGTGGGATACTGGGATTGGTACTAGTCTGACCTAGTTCAGTCTCATTTCAATTTTCATGAGGTAATTTAAGTTTTAAAAGCTCCCCTGGAATTACATTGCTTTCAGAAAATGTTTGCCCTGGGTGCTGCTGGCCCGCAAGTTCCCGGTGAGACGAAATGGTGTGTGCAAAGCCTGAGGAATATTTATCAAGCTGATTTTGAGTTTAGTTCATTAGCAATTACCTTGATTTGTCTTTCCCTGTTCTTGCCAATTTACCAGGACAACGTCTCGGAAACTTGCCTCATTTGGAGAGAACAGGATGTAATTAGCCAGATAATCTGCTGATTCCCCTGTCAACCTCTCCGCGCCCAGTCCCAACACACGCAGTGGCTGTGCAGGCTGGATCAAACCTGATTTCTGGTGCTGTTTATGCACTTAGCGCTACATAGGCAGGAACTAAGATGCTGTCCTGATCTCAGGCAATGACAAATCCACCTCTTGGATCACTCCTCAGGCTGTAACCCCTGAGCTGAAACCATCTGGGAACTTTTGTTCTGGGGTTAGTTCCTTTGCCATGGCACCAGAATTCCCAAGGGTATGCAGATACCTATTTTTGAAAAGGATGGGATGATTTATCTCCCATGGGCAGCTCATTTCTATTTTCTTGCTGTGTCCATTCTTGCTGCTTTTTTCCAAACCACTAGCTAAGGTCAAGCGAGTCAGCCGCAAGGTGCGGCACAGCAAGGGCTCAGTCACAAGTCACTAGGCACAGATGGCACCACGTAAGTGACGCCTGAACATTTTAACTGCTCAGGGAAATTTTAGGGAATACCCAATGCTGCAGAGTCCTTCAGGACACAGAGGAGACTTTGTTTTGTACTACATCAGACCTGTACCTGCAATTGAATTGCTGTGGAGGAATACTGCATGTTGCCTATTACAGCTTTCTTCCCTTTAGTGAAGACCCCTCAGCACTGCCACGGGGGCTGCACAGCACTGCCCGTGATATTGGGGCAGTGCTGTAGGGCTGTGATTGAGTGGTGCCTCTCTTAATGTCCCTTCTTCAGGATGGAAAGGCCGTACTGTGTACCTTGGGCTGATAAGACCTTGCCACCTTCCGCCCTTGGGAGAGGCCCTGCCACAGAGGTGGGGGTGTAAATGCCCTGTGTTCTCTCAGATCACAACTGAATTTGGGACTCTTTGAGTCTTTCGCTTGTCACTCGGTAGCAGATGACAGCAGCAAGGACCAGAGCTGGGTATCACAGTGGGTCAGTTTATGGGGAATGAGGGGCAGCAAGAGAGGCTGGTGAGGTGACAGAATGTCTGTCCTGCGTGGAGAGGGGCAGAAGCGTGACAACGGGGCAGGGCTGTGAGCACCAGCTCCTGCAGCAACCAGCGTCGGAAAGGGCATTCCTGCTACCAGGCTCAGGATTCTCCACAGCCCTTCTGCTGCCATCCCGTTAGGAGCCCCCTAGGGAGGTCTTTCAGCCCATTTCCCTGGTTTTGAATGCAAGGTTATCACACAGCTTTTCCTCGGTGACAAATGAACAGGTGGCGGTGCTGTGTGAGCTGCGCCAGGTAAATCCTGCAGCCCTGGGACCACGGCAGGGAGAGGCAGCAGAGGAGGGATCCAGCTGAGGGCACGTTTTCTGTGCTGAGGGCTGTACACGGCCCGTCCCTTTCTGAGGACCAGGATAGTACAGAAGCACAAGCAGAGCTGCGTGAGGGCAGAGCCCGGGCTGAGGCAGGAGCGGCTGGAGGGGATCAGGATCCGTGGAACTGACAGTGTCCGAGCAGGGCCACAGCCAGACACCATCACTGCAGCATCCCAGCTGCTTCACCAAGTTGATGGGAAGACAAATGCTACCCCCACACCCAGAAATCACATCTTCTTTTCTACCCTCCGCTCTCGAAGGGTCTCTGAGTGGGCTCCAAGGGGTCCCTTAGGGGCTGCGGGTTTTGGGGACAGCTTTTTGATGGCAGTTGTGAGCTGTGTGCTGAAGGAGTGCTTCACATCAAGGCTGTCCTTCGCAGAAGCAGCGCCTGGACATTCGGAAACGCAGCACAAACACATCACTTCTAGGAAGGGTATCAAGAAAACATCACTGCTCCTAAAACAGGATATTAGCGGGTCACATCAAAGGAACACACACCCCGAGGACACCTGGAGATATCTGCGTGGGGACATTCAAGCCTTCCCCAGGCCGGGTCCCGGCCGTCCCCGGCCATGGCAGGGAGGTGTGCTGCTCTGCCCCAGCTCGCTCCTCGGGAGATGGCGACAAAACGCCTCTCCCCGCTCCTGAGGCCGTGCAACGCCGGCTCTTCGCCACGGAGGTGATGCCGGAAAGGCAGAGACGATGCGGAGGCAACGAGGAGCGCTCGCCCCGTTCCCGCCCCGTTCCCGCCCCGCTCCCGCCGGGCCGCGCCGCCCCGCGCTGTTGTGTCCCCGCCAGGCTCCCGTCGCCGCTCCCGTCGCGGGCGGAAGCGGAAGCGGCGGCGGCCGCGTGCGGC
>VZTX01011113.1:17603-74179 GCA_013400915.1 Pardalotus punctatus
CGCGGCACCGCGCGGCGCGGGGCGGGCGCGGGGTCCGCCCGCGGCCCCGACCCGCAGGAGGAGCCGCCGCCGCCGCTCCAGGCTGTGCTGGTGGCCGACAGCTTCAACCGGCGCTTCTTCCCCATCTCCAAGGACCGGCCGCGGGTGAGAAATCCCCTCTGGGTGCTGCCGCCTGCCCCGCGCCGGTGTCTCCGGGGCCGCCTATCCCCGTGTGCACCGGCCCCGGGAGGCCGGGGCGGGCAGGGGTCTGGCGAGAGGCCGGAGTGGGTCGGGAGGGGGCGAGCCCCCGTCGCGGCTTTTCCCGCCCTCTCCTGCGCTCCGACAGTTCTCGCCCGTAGGAGTTTCTGTCCCCCGCTGGAGAAGCAGCGAGGGTTTAATTGCTGTGTTGGTGCTGTCCGCGTTTCCATATGGCGTGGCGAACTGCGCTGTTGGCACCTCGTCTGTGGCCGGTGCAGGAGTGGCAGCGGGTTTGGACAGGCTTGTTTCTGATAAAGGAAAAAGCCAAAATCTTGGCACTTGCCAGCAGTAATGCGTGAAAGAATATGGCCAGAAAAATGGATGGGGCTAACACTGTAATTATCCAGCTCAAAAGGCTGTGTGTTGAAGGAGCATAAAAAGCTTCTGGAGAATTTAGGTCTGAACAATTATCTTACCTCGTTTGCTGATTAAATGTTTTTGGTGCTTGTAATTATGCACATGAGCTCAGACCTGAAATTAAACAGCCCCAAAAATGAATTGAAGAATGGCATACCGTCACTCAGGTGTGACTCAGTAACTCAGTTTAAAAGTGTGAGTTGAATCTCAAGTCAGGAGAGTACTTGCTTCACTTTAGGTTGGGTTTTTTTCCCCCTTGTTTAATTCTGGACGCTCATATTCTTGTGGCTTCATCATTCATGTCTGACAGGTTTTTCTTGAAGCAGTTAAAACCTGAGTCAGGGAATCAGCACTTTTTTTTTCCAGTCTCTATTATTTATCTGAGTCTTCTTAAAGAGTTTTCAGTGATAACTTGACTTTTTTATGCCTTCCTCTCTGAACTGAGGATCTGCCCCTAGAAAATCAGAAATTAACTCTTATGGTTTAGATCAGCTCTAAAAGATTTTTATAAAAGCTAGTGCAGTAGTTACTTGTGTTATGTTTCTGATTCTGTTGATGATATTATACTGCTAGTTGGAAGGGGCTGTTGCTGATGTTGGGGTACTGAGTATTTGTTCAGTTATCTGTTTGTTCTTTGGTTTTGGGTGTTTTTCAGGCTCTTTTACCTATGGCAAATGTGGCCATGATTGACTATACCTTGGAGTTCCTAACAGCAACTGGAGTGGAAGAAACCTTTGTTTTCTGCTGTTGGAAGTCAGCCGAGATAAAAGAGCATTTACAGTAAGAATCTCTTCTTCTTTTTAGTTTCATCATGGAAAGTATTCTTCTGCCCTCCAACCACCTCAAAGGCCTCATTCATCCTTCTGATGAAAACTGCAAGAGATTCCCTTTCCGTGTGTCTCAGAAAAGAGCATTCCTCCGATATAGGAGGGTGGTTGTGCAATGTATGAAAGCGGTTGAGTGTTGTGGGACTGTTCCTCAGTTCACCTTCTGAGTGTACCTGAGCCTGGAGAGAGTGGGATCGCTGTCACAGGATCCTCCTTGCATCCCCTTACAGATGTGACATGCATTGGACACTGTGTCCTAGTGTGTCTATAGGAACAGCTTCTTCTTGCCTTCCTGCTGATTTTTTATTTCTTCCAGAAAATCTAAGTGGTGCCGGCACACATCTCCCAACACAGTGCGCTTTGTCACTTCGGACCTGTACCGCTCCCTTGGTGATGTGCTGCGAGACGTGGATGCCAAGTCCCTTGTTCGTTCCGACTTCATCCTTGTCACTGGCGACGTGGTATCCAACTTCAATATATCCAAAGCCCTGGAAGAGCACAAGTAGGTGCTGAAAGAGTGAATGCTTGCCTGGTGTGCTGAGACTCCAGGCTGTATCTCTTTGAAGAGGGTTCTCATAGTTCTGCCCTCCTTTTTCAGGTTACGTCGTAAGATGGAGAAGAATGTGTCTGTGATGACGATGGTATTCAAGAAGTCCTCGCCTGGCCACCATGCCAGGTGCAAGGAGGATGACATTGTTATTGCTATGGACAGTGCCACAAATCGTGTCCTTCACTACCAGAGAACCCAGGGGCTGAAAAGATTCCGCTTTCCTATGGTGCGTCTGGAAGCTGGCAGGTGGGAATGGACTGTGGTAGTGAAGCAGCCCACCCAAGGAGGAGATCCTCCTCAAGTGAGGGATGGGGAGCTGTCATTGCTGCTCCTCTTGGAGGAGCAGATGATAGGAAGTAACTTGTGGTAAACTGGCATTTTTTCCCTTAATCTTTATTTGAGGCGTAGTGACATCATGCTGGGACTCATTTAAGTTTGAACATGGGGCAGATGTATTTCTCACTGTTCAGGTTTTGCCCTTTACTTCCCTTTTCAAGGGAAGGACATTATTTGTGCTATCTCAGGTGCTCCCAAATTGGGGTGCATATGCCACTACCATACCCAGACTGTTTTCACAGAATCATTTAGGTTGGAAAAGACCTCTCTGATCAGAGTCCAGCCTTTGATCACCACCTTGTCAGCTAGCCCATGGCATGTCCAGTCATGTCTTGAACACCTCTAGGGATAGGACTCCAGCAAACTCTCTGGGCAGCCCATTCCAGTGTTTAACAGCCCTTTCCTTTTTGTAGTATCATTGAGCCTGACATGTGGTGGAATAACAGAGGTGCAAGGAGTGGTACCTCCTATTACCTTTGTTTGTTCACCTAATAATGTAATAAGTGTTCTGTAAATGTCTGAGGAGGTACTTCCTCCATGAGATAGATGGACCATTTTCATTTTTCAACTCATATTTAAGGCTGTGATTGTATAGTATTTTCATCCCCAAATCAATAATCAGGAGGTTATTTCATGTCTTCAAATGGAAGCACAATTCACCATAAGAAACCGAAAAGGAAAAGCCAAAATAAACAAAACCCAACAATACAAAACTGACCCACAGCTGTAAAAATTGTATTTGGATTTATCAATGTTTTTCTGTACATTTTTAGCTCCCAGAGACTAAGGTAAGGAGCCTCCTGGAGGAAAAGGGATGGTTGGAAGTACAAGCTGTTTCTGGGAGACCTGCACTGTGTAAGGGTAGGGGCAGTCTCTGCTGTCTGACACTCAGCTCTTTATGTGACCAGTCTGGGCCTGCTAAGATTAGGTCTAGTGTAGGTTGTACATTTCTCTGATCCTCAGAGCTTCAGCTATTTTAATAATTCCATCAGTAATGCCCCTGGCTCGTAGAAGGCTTTTGGGGTTTGGTACTGTGTGAGGCACTCAGATGGTCTGAATTTTTTCCTCTTTCAGAGTCTGTTCCAGAACTCTATTGAGAATGTCGAGGTGCGCCATGACTTGCTGGATTGTCATATCAGCATCTGTTCTCCACAGGTGAGCCCTGTCCTTCCAAGGGTCTAAAATTCAGTCTGTTCTCTTGGTACTGCTGGTGTGCAGGGGGTGTGTGTGGCCTGAGTACCAGGTTTGGAAAACAGAACTGGCTGAGCTGAGAGCCTGGGTGATCGTGTGGTGCTGCTCTGTGGAATGTATCAGGGCTTAGTTTATTTCTGGCACCACTGCTCGAGCCCAGGCAGAACTACACAGTGATTGCATCGAGAGAATGGCTGATTTGGCATAGAATGAAACTATTTCAGAAAATAAGCAATTTCACTTTGGATATAATAACATCTGTGGAGCAGAGGTGGTTGCTGTTCTATGGAGAAGTGTCAGTACTTGCAAGCTGGTACCATGTTAGAGTAACATTCAGAGTTATTGCAGCTAAGCCTCACTGTTAGGCTCTTCCATATCTGATAAAGCTTGTCTGCAGCCTTCCTACGGGGGTCAAACTACAAAGTAAGGCTGGACAAATTGCTTGGAAATGCTAAAGCAATGTCTTGCCCCTTTTGAAAACCACAATCTGTTCATGGATTCTGGAGGAGTAGGAAGAGGAGGAGATGGGAAGGTCAACATTCCTAGCAGAAGGAGTCAGAGCTTTATTCGAGGCAAGAGCATCACTTTCCTATATGGTATAACT
The DNA here is from genome assembly GCA_013400915.1 of Pardalotus punctatus. Lineage (NCBI taxonomy): Eukaryota > Metazoa > Chordata > Aves > Passeriformes > Pardalotidae > Pardalotus > Pardalotus punctatus. The sequence goes on from VZTX01011113.1 coordinate 21,706, forward strand.
TGGCTCTCTGAGAACCACTCAACAGCCACTAATTACCTGACTTCCCTGGCAACATTTTCTCTAACTATATTATTTCCATGTGCTTTGTTCCTGACAGGTGGCTGAACTGTTCACAGACAATTTTGACTATCAGACACGGGATGACTTTGTGCGTGGTCTGTTGGTGAATGAGGAGGTAAGGAGAGGGTTGTTACAAGGGATATCCTGTTACTTTGCCTTAGAGAGCCCTCTGACATACTCCTGCCTGTCTCCCAGGTCCTGGGGAACCAGATCCATATGCATGTAATGACAGAAGAGTATGGTGCTCACATATGCAACCTGCTGATGTACGAAGCTGTGTGCTCTGACATCATCCGGCGCTGGGTTTATCCTCTCACTCCGGAGATGAACTTCACTGATGACAAGAACCAGAGTTACACCCATTCTAAACACAACATTTACCGAGGGGTGGATGTGAGCCTTGGCCACGGCAGCGTGCTGGAAGAGAATGTGCTCATTGGGCAGGGCACGGTCATTGGCAGCAACTGCTCCATCACCAACAGCGTTATTGGGCAGAACTGTAGGATAGGTGAGTGTAAGAATGGGGGATGTGCCAGCCTTTCCGGGCCAGGGCACACATTGTTGGGATTCAGTTTTTAAAGTGTGTTTGGCACTGAGAGAGGATGATAGATGGGTACTGATTGACTGCTGATGGGAAGAAAGGAGAAAAGCTTGGTTTTCCAGCAGAGGAAATAGATTGAAGTTTTCAGGGCACCATAATGAAGCTGGAAAGTACTTAATGTAAATGAGTTGTTTGAGCAGTAGAGAATGCTGACCTTTACTGATACAGAGTTATCACCCGCCAACATCCTGCAAATGAGGGACATCTGTCCCCATTTTTGTGAGCTGCTTCCTAGCAGCTCAATCCTAGCCTTTGTTCCCTCCTAGCTCACTCCTTCTTAGCCTTGGCTGGATTTTCTATTTTTTTTTTTTTTTGCGATTTGGCTGTGTTTGTCCAAAACTGAGATGTCAGTTGTTACTCTCAAGTCTCTGTAGAGAGCAAACTCATCTTTCAGCTTTGGGTAAGAAGTGAACATAGGCCTCTGATGCAAATTTTCCCCTGTCATCTAACATCCATCAAGCATCAAGGACATTGGGAGTCAGTAAGATGCTTTCTAGTGGACTCAGCAGTGTGGGACAGCAGCAGACTACCTTGCTCAACATATTTGTCCTTGGTGATGTGTTACAGGTGATAAAGTCACTTTGGATGGAGCTGTTCTGTGGGACAGAGTGCACATAGCAGATAACGTGGAGATCCACCATTCTGTTATCTGCGATGAGGCTGAAGTGAAGGAGAAAGTCAAGCTAAAGCCCCGCTGTGTCCTCTCCTCTCAGGTGACCTGGTTTATGTCTGTTCTGCTTTCTGCCTCTATTGGCACTTTACTAGTCTTACATTAGACCGTTCCAGAATACAGGGCTGCCCCAAGCCTTCTTGCAGAGGTGGAGGCTGTGCTACTGCTCCCACCTTTTTCTTCCCTTTGTTTGGCTGGGGCAGTATGGTATGGAGTGTAGCAGGTGCTGTCTTCAGCAATACTTGTTAGTGACAGCTTGTCTGGAGCTGCTGGTGGAGGTGCAAGGGGGCAGTCAGAGTAGTTTTCATTAAGATATGTCTCACATATTTGCAGGTGGTAGTAGGTCCTGGCATTACTCTCTCTGAGGGCACAGTGATCTCTCTGCATCCCCCAGATGAGGAGGAAGAGGATGATGACCAGTTCAGTGATGATTCTGGTGTGAACAAGGAGGAGAGCAAAGTGAAACTGAAAGGTATGAGAGTCTCTGTCTCCATGCACTAAAGCTATGCAGAAGGTTTTGTCTTCCACGAGCTTTTGGGGTCTTCCCCTGCCTTATTCCAGACACTGGAGTGGCATGGTGGAGCTTAGTGCTGCATTCAACTTGGAACCTGTGTGTTTTCTTCAGGGCAAGCAAAGATACTCAGCTGTGTCCAAGGACTTTGTCCTTATGAAGTACTGTTTCTATAGTCTGGGTTTGTCAAGGGATCTAAACATGGTCTGCCAAATGTTGCTGCTTTAGGGAGGAGTAAGTCAGTCACTTGTCAAGGCAAGTGAGAAAATAAAAGCTGAAATCCATATGCATCTGCAAGGATCCCAGCTCCCTCTTGATGAAGGCTATTTAGGGGCAGTTATATGCAGGTTATTCCAGTCTATTTCAGGTTTGCCTGTAAGCAGATCCAGTACATCCACACTCTGATTGCTGACTCTTTTTCAGGTTACAATAAAAAGGACATAGGCTCAGAGGGCAGAGGCTATCTCTGGAAAGCAGATGACAAGAATGAGGAGGATGAAGAAGAGCAGAGGCAAAGCCTATGGGGTGAGGAAAATTTTAGTGTGGTCACCTGGTGGTGAACAGATGTGTGTGTTGGGGAAACTGGCCAAGTGGGATGCTGTTAATTGTGTCTAGAGCAAGACTTGAGCTTTGTGAAGCAGACTGGCTCCAGGTAACAGCTATGTGTGGAGGGAAGGTGAGAGGTAAAAGCAGGTCATGGACCAGGTTCTCTCTTCCTGTGTTCTGTGAAAGGTGTGTATTAAGTATTTGCCTTGCACTAACACACAGAGCTGTCTGTGCTGGGAATGCTGCACTATGGGACGCCAGGGCCTCCCTCAGAGGGAATATGCTTTGGCTATTCTGGTTGCTGCTGCCTTTCTTCCTGCCAGTGACAGTGTCTGCTGACATTGCTCCATGGTGAGTCAGCAGTTTGCGCAAAATGCAGTTGCTTCTGTCCCTGTCCTTTGTTGTCTGCCTTCAGACTCTCAAAAAATCCCATTATCCTAGTGCCAGCTGTAGTGTTCCCTCTGCAGCAAATCTAATCATCTGGACCTGTAAATAGAAGCTTCCTTGCAAGGACAGATAGTTGCTGACTTGGTTGGGAAGTCCCTGGGACACCTGATTCTTCATCCACATGATAGTTGCAGCTTTTGAGTACTGAATACTGCATCTTCTCCTTCCTTAGGTGCAGTTATGCACTCAGAGGAAGAGAGCGAGTCTGACAGTGACCTGAGCATGGGCTCTGAGGAGCCAGACAGTCGGGCAGCGTCTCCTCAGCTGGATGACATCAAAGGTGAGAGATGGGCTGTGAAGAAGTACATTGGTTCTGCAGATAATGCAGTGTGTGAGGTTTGTGCTGCTTTCTCTGGTTGTATTGGAAAATTTGTGCAGGCCTAGAATATGTTGTTTCCTGATCTCACTTCCTGCATTTTCTACAGAGTTCTTTAATATTCTCTGCATTGCTGCTGGGTTAGCCTAAGGCAGTCAAGGCTGAGAAACTAGACAAAGAGCCTCCATCTTTCTCATTCCTCATCACTGGACCTTCATGAAAGAGATCTCCCTAAGTTGTCTGTTTAAATGGCAGTGTCATTGCCTAAATTTAGAGACTATGGGAAGGTCCAGCAGAGTTTCCTTGTATGGACAGCTTAGTGCTGTAATCATGCTGGAGAAATAAATGTCCTTGTAGGGGCTGACTCTTTTGGCAAAGATGTTTTGTCTGTTCTGTTGCGTTAAGCTTACCTGGATTTGAAAGAGGTTCAAGCCAAAGTGGAAACCCCATAAACTTTCTCATGTTGGAATATCTCCCCAAAGGAAATTAAACCAATAAATGTTAGGTTTTAATTCATATCTTTAGTTATGAGAAGATGAGGTTTGTCTGAATAGGAAAGGGAAGATTGTAAAAGTATAATAGAAACTGCTCTAAAAGGCTGCAGAGATAAATTGCTTTGTACTGGTTTCTGTGGATAGATCAATGATATCTGGTATGTAGTTTACTTTGTTTGAATTACATCCCACTATTTATAAGTATAGTTGCTGTGGGCTTGCGTCAGCATACAGAGAACAAATAGACATCTGTGTCAGAATGCTTTTTTTGTGAAGGACATAATTCCTTCAATAATGAGCAGTTTGAAGAATCTATGTTTTTCCCCCACATCTAACTGCTCCTCCTTTCTTTCATTAGTTTTCCAGAATGAGGTTCTGGGTACATTACAAAGGGGCGAAGAAGAAAACATTTCCTGTGACAACCTGGTTTTGGAAATCAACTCCCTCAAGTGAGTGTTCCCTTAGGGATGTCCCTTATGCTGAACAGTTGGGATTGATAGCAGACATGTCGAAAGAAGAGGAGAAACCATGTGAATGCCCATTGTTATACATTTTATTGGTATAGAGCATGAGAAATGCAGCTTAGAGATCATGACTGAATGACAGCAGGAGTTGATGGAGAGCACCAGCTGCATCTCTAGCATCCTTGGTGGTTAGGCTTTTCCTGCCCCAGCTCTGTAACAAGAGATTGAATTGCTGCTAAATAACTGTGGACTGGAGAGAACAAGCCAGTTCTTGGCACGACTGCCTGGAAGTTCATGCAGGGTCTGCTGCTCTGTACATTGCAGCATTCAGCCAGCTGCCTGCAGCTGGGTCTGTGCTGTGATGTTGCTCGTCCACAGTGTTTTTACAGCAGCAACTCCAAAACGCATAATTGGAGTGCCCTTTATCTAGTGTTTCTCAAATCCAAACCTGTTTGCCTTCTTTTGTCCAAGAGCATTCCTATAGCACCCTGGTAAATGTGAGGGTGCTGATCCTGCAGCAGCTTGTTCCATTGTGATAGCAGATTTTCAGGACTTACGGCCTTATGCAGGGCCTGATACAATGCAAGGTGGTTTTATTGTCTGAATATTTGGAAAACCAACCAACCAAATAAAAAAAATAGGTTGAGAAGATGAAAATCAGATTTTCTGCTCTGTCTCTGTGAATAGCCACAGTCTGCAGAGATTAGATAGTGTGAAATATTGAGGTTTTTTTGCCTTTTTCATCATAGGTATGCCTACAACATTGGCCTGAATGAGATGATGCAGGTGCTCAGTAAGGTGATCCTGGAGTTCCCACTGCAGCAGCTGGATGCAAACCTGGACTCCCAGAACTATTTCTCAGCGTTACTTCCTGTGAGTCCCGCTCCATTTGACTCTTCTTTGGGCTTGTCTCCTACTGTGTAGCAGTTGCTCTTTGTGCCCCAGGTAGTTGCTGCCTAAGAAGTCTCTTTGATTAAGCCTTGAGCCACTTGAACTCTTTGAGTTCATGAGCCTCTTTGTCTTCTATAGAAGTAAAAATGGACTGAAACTGTTGTACCTGCTTGACAGAGCTCAGCTGAGACTGTAGGCGTAGGACCTCTGCTTCAGTACCTGTGGTTGTTTCTGTTGCCTGTGTGAGAAAGTAGCAGTGCATCATTTGTAAAAGAGAAAAGAGAAGGTCTGTTAGAGATGTCTTTACAGGCTTGCATTCCAGCAACCCAGTTCCAATCCATCTCAAGTCCTGTCCCTGGGGCAGTGGGGAGCACTTCTCTTGCAATGGGATCCTTTCCAAGGTCTTGTTTGTCTGCATACTGTAGTTGGTGCCAATTTTTTTTTTTCCCCAGCCAAATGCAGAGGCACAATATTGTTGTCTTTGTGCACAGATAAAGTTCTGCTTTGTCTCTAGGGGGATGGGTCGTATAGCTGGGTGTATCAAGTTCAATTTCCTGCCTTATGGCAGACAAAATAGGGTAGCATCTGGTTTTAAAAGCAGGCAGTCTTCTCTTAATGGTTTTGTTCACCCAAGCTGAAGTAATTGTAGTATTTTTCTGTCCTTGTTACAGTCCATTTATGTATTTGACTTTACAAACTCTACAGATTATGAAGATGCTCTTGCAGAATGAATAGGTCTGACATGTGTTTGGGACAGACTACTTCAATTTTTTTTAAGACTACTTTTTTTTTTTTAGGAGATTGAGTTTAAGAGGAACACTAGACTTCCTCATAATCCTTTCTCTGAGGAAGTATGTGCTTTCAATTGATGGGAAAGTGTGGAAAACTAATTTAATGTAGGTGGAGGCATGGTACTTAATTCACCTCTTGGACATGTGGAGATGCCTTCTGCAGAAAACATCCATGTAAACTGATCTGTTCTTCAGATAGCTTAGTGAGATTTTGCTGCTCACTCTGTTGAAATTCTGCTTGCTTTTGTTCATTTTTCCAGTCTGTTTTCTTGAATAGCATATCCTGTCCTAGAAAAAGAGGATTGAAGGAGGAGGGCTGAAGAAAATGTTGGAGCAAGTGTTAGATTCTAAGTGGAAAGCAGTACATCTAGACAACAGCTTGTGTGGAATTGGTAGCTATATAGTATGGGTTGTTTGGTTTTTTTTAAATCCCAGCTGGGATATGGCATCTCTGTCTCCCAGATCAGGCTCCTAATCTAGCATGAGTGGGACAGAAGAATTTCACTGCAACACTCAGTCAGAACATGCTCTAGTCTGGGATGAAGTGTATAAATGCATAAAGTTTTGTGTAATTGCCCCAAATCCCTCAAAGCTGAAGACAATGGTAGTAAAAATCTAGTTTCTCTGGGTAACTTTGTCCGTATATTTTTCATCAAAGGAAAGTTAATGCTCATGTTTAGCCGCAGAGAGAGCAAATCAACTCACCTTTAGTGGGAAGCAGTAATAATCAAAATTTAATGTTTAGAGTGACCATGCCCCATGTCATGGACAGGTGGCATTTGTCTAGGCAGGGAATTGTGTTAATTTATGAAACACAATTTACCCTTAGATTTATCCAAAAAAGCCAGGTGTCAAACCAATTGACTGTCGTGGCAGCCAGTTTCTCTAGATGCTCCCTTGTAAAGAACAGCCAGGAAGTTTTTTAGTGAATCCTTCTCTGGGGAAGTTGGTGCCTTCACTGTGTGTAGAATTGCTGTGCTGGCTTTCTGCACTGCCTTCAGCAGGAGCCCAGTGTCCTGGTGAGGTACAGGTGTGTTCATTTGCACACATTATGTTTGTCACCCTTACAGTAACACAGTATTTGAGAAGATATGTGCCTCTAACAGAGGTAGTGAACCAGCCTTCAAAGGCTTACTAATCACACATCACTGGTCTTCTAAGGCAGCAGCTTTGTCTATTAACCAGCAGGGCTCTGAAAAGACCAGTTCTTCAGATGTGTAGCATCTGAAACAGTGGCTTCTCTGCAACTTGTGATTCCCTAGTTAATAAAAACTACACTCCATTAATTTACTAATTCTTATTTACACCCTGTGAATCCCAAGCACTGGCATGCTAGAGGTTAGTACATAATGAAAGCAGCTGCTGCTGAAGTGTGCAGCTAAAACTGCCTTGGGCAATAGCAGTTTTGGAATCTGTTATGGGAATTGAAATAGTTACAGGAAAGTGTTACTTTGTTGAGAGGTGGGGGTTACATTCTGAGAATGATGGGTATGAGAAGCCCACTGAACCTTACAGACCTGTTTTATGTTTCTCACCATCTTTGTAGTTCAACTCTGACCAAGAGATGCTGAAATAAGATAGCTTGCTTGTGTAAAACCTATGGTAGAGCAGTCCTGGACAGCTCAGGAGGGGAAATTGTGGGAATGCCATAGTTACGATGTATGGTTTGACTTGAAACCAAGTACTGGCCCCTGAGCATGAAGCTCTTAAGTGTTGCAGCAATTTTAGGAAACAAGCATCTGGTAAAGGATATGCCCGTGGGTATTTTTTTCAGGTGAAACATGGAGGCTTGAGAAGTAGAGGTATCCAGCTGGATATGTATCAGGCATCTTGTTCAGCTCTTGTACAGGTTGTAAAGCAGAGATGGTGCAGAAATAGACCTTTCCTAGAGCTATAGCCCTATCCCAGAACTGGGATTCCATAATGGTGTGGATGTGAATACAATGTGGGATTGCTTATTTGGAGACCAAATGGATCTCTGCTGTCACTGAAGCCATTTTTGGTGATCAGCAGAGAGGCTGTTGTGGTGTAACAGGTTGGAATTGTGTTTTTTTCTATTGTGTTTTGCATCTACTTCCTGATGGTGTTCTATGCTGGTGGTAGGTGTAAAATGATCTTGGTGTTGAGACTGTCCTTCTGACAAGAGAGCTGGATCACAAACCTCTTTGAAGTTGTTACAGTATCATTGACCAGATTTGATGAAAGGTGAATCAACCTGTCAGAGAGGTTTGATTGCTTTCTCCAGACTGTAGATTGTTTTGAGGGGTTACCTCGATAGAGTCAAAGCCTGGAAAGTTGTGATATTGTCCATAGGGGTTCTCTGTCAGGTAACTTTTCACATTTTTCAGTGTTTTATCAAATCCACATTGCAAGCTAATTCTCCAGTTTAGATTTTCATGAAATTCCCAGAACAGCCTCTCTGATCATACGGGCTTAGAGGATGTTTTTCTGAAGGCTCTGTGGGGCTGAGTCCTGCTTTCCCCATTAGCTCTAGTCACAGTGCAGTGCATGTTCTTCACCTGATATGGTATATTTTTTCTTCTTTCCCTTTCCCAGCAATAGGCACACTGGATTGAGTCCTGGGGTTGCGAGTGTTTCCTTTATAAGTAACTTGCTTTCAGAAACTCAGTAACTTCTGGTTAGATTTATGTCTGCTTATGAGTAAAGATGTTAATAGAAAGGTATTACAAAGTGTTTCTTAGCCTGGAAGGAAATTTCCAGTAGCTCTACTGCAGTTGAGGTGAAGATTCTAAAAGAATAATAAAAATGCAGGAGATGGTTGTAGAGGAGGGGAGAGTGTGTAGGATTACGCATTTTGCAAAACAGTAAAATACTTCCTGGAAATACGCCACAGAATCCTCAGTTGTTTTGTTGTGGTACCATGATGACCAGGATCATTCTATGCTGTTACTGTCGTTCCTTGAGCCAGCCAATGTACTACTCTACAGATTAATTTGTTTGTACTAATCCCCTTCTTTGTTTCTGCTTGAGGCACGCAAATTCCAGCACGGTTGCATAGCAAATGTGTTTGAAGAGGTGATGGAGTGCAGTCCTACAGAACAGATGAGCACTTTCCTAGCTCAGGCTACCTTTGGTAGTCCACACGACCCTGGACTATCTCCACAGCCTGGATTCTAGCTCCACTGTGTGTCCTGGAGCTCTCCCTCTCTCAGGGCTACTGCCTGTTAACAGTTACCGTGGGCAGAATAATGCTGATAAATCCTGAATGTAGGTGATTCAAAGCTTCTTCATCACACCCCAAGCTCCTGTGAATTGCCAGTTTCCCTTCAAAACAGACCAGATGTGTTCTGTAAGGAGACACTGCTGAAGGCACAGCAAACCAGTATTTCTGTACAGGCATGCCAGGGGTGTAGTTTCAGGATTGTCTGCTGTTGAATTACTCCATTTCAAAATATGTGGAACTCTGACTTAATTTCCTACAGTGTTTTTTTAGGATGGTCAGGTCATGATGTGGCCAATGAAGAACTTTTGTATCTTATCCAAGTTCTGATACCTTTTAAAATTTTTATAGACAGGGATCTAAGTGTTACCTCCTATCCCAGATTCAGGTCAGTCTGTGCTGCTTTGTGGAGCTCCCTGCTGCTTGTTTCCCAGACATGTACAAGTGAAAGAGCTGTGGGGGACTCAGGCAGAAATATTGTTTGAAGAGGCAGCACTAAAATCATTAAACTTAAGACTTCAAGAAAAATAAGCCTTGGAGGAGAGAACATCTGATAGTGTAACAACTTCTTGCCCTTCATTCTTCCCACCCATTCCCTGCAGCAGGCTTCAGAATCCAAACAAGCCTCTAGGCACACAGCAAATGTGTGATTTGCACTTAGGGGCTGCTCTGACGTGTTCCTTTTTAAGGGGTGGCTGTTTTTCACTGTTCACTCCTACTCAGCTGGTAATTAACCTGGCATTATCTTTTTCTGTGTTTACTTATTCATCCTTCTGCTCTGAAGAAAAATTCCACTGAAATGTCAGCTGCTCTATGGGGGGAGGCTGTGAGTAGCATGTAGGTATCTATCAGTCTGCAGTGAAGAGATTTTTGAATACCAGACTCCATTGAACACATTTATTGTGATGATCTGGTATTCCATATAGTGAGGCAAAAACAAGAGAATGGATATCTTGAAAGCTCCTTAATAAAACCAGATCCTGTCCTCACATGTGAGCCTTAATAGCATCAGTTTTATGGACAGAGAGAGTCAAATATCTGAAGTGGTCAGCTGAATGGTTTCATAAAATACTTCCCTGGGTCAGTTTCTTGGTGTAACACAGCTGAGAAACAGAACTGAAGGCACCCATCCATCTCAGTTCAGGAGCTCTTCTGTGTTTTCCCCCTGCAGCTGTTGAAGAACTGGACCCCGTTGTTTAAGAACTACATAAAACGAGCATCAGATCACTTGAATGCCTTATGTGCCATTGAGGAATTCTTCTTGGAACACGACAGTCTCTGCACATCGATAGCTAAAGTGAGTATGTCCTCCCAAATCTGTTTTTGCTAGATTCACAGTGGAATGCATCCTATTTACCTCATCGCATCTCTGCTTTAGGGAAGAGGATTTTGGGTCTCAGTGGAGAGGGTGTGTAGAAAATTAATCTATAATGATTTCTTTAAAAAAAAAAAAAATCTATGTCTGCCTGTGCTTCTGAGGGAGCACAGCTGAGGGTGAGTATTAATTACCAGCCTGCAGCCTGTGGGGAGCTATTTGCAGCTTCCAACATAGATGCCCTTGTGTGATGTTGGAAGAGGCAAAGCCAGAGAATTGCTCTAGGAAGAGCTTTACTTCATTTGTGTCTCCATGGTCCCTGGGATCTAACTGCTGAATGGTTTGTCCTACTTTGGAGTGCAAAACAAAAAAGCTGGAAATAAAAGTGGGATTTTATTCAGGCTGAGCTAGTTATGAAATTGGGAATAAAAAGAACCTGGCATGTGGTTTATTACTGGTCTCCCTGCTTCTGAGAGTTCTTATATATTCCTCCTCACCGTCCTTCACCAATATTTTGTCCCTGCATTCTGTCTGCCCTATCACACGGAGAGCATTTGACTTGGATTGCAAGTCTCCTTTAGCAGCAACTCAGGAAGCCCCTGCCTCTTTTGGAAGAGCTCTCCTAGAGCCTGCTAACTCTTGGTTCCTCAAGAAAGAGTAATCCTAACTTCTGCTACCAGTGTTTCTGGCTGATGGCAAAGCACTTAGGACTGGAGCCAAAAGCCTTCAGTTTGGTGAGCCAAAATGTCCTTGAATTACAGCAATTGTTTGGCATGTGTCCATTGTTCTAGGGGCCTGGGTTTCCCTAGAGGCTGGGAATTGAAGTGACACTTTATATTCGGAGTTGTCAGCCAGCTTTGTTAGTGCTCTGCTGCAAGGAGACCGACTGCAAAGTGCCTGCTCTGCCTGAGCACAAAGGCACCCTGAGAAAGCCTGATCGCATCTGCCCCTTGCTCACAGGGCAGGGGCTTGAGCTGACGAATGACCAATTGCTTTGACACCTGCCATAAGGCACTGCAAAGAGAGAGCTGGCAGGAGGAGGGAGCCTGGGGCAGAGCTGGATAGGTTCATGCTCCTCTGCACGTGTCACTGTTGTATGTGAGCCTGCATCCGTTGCTTGTTGGATCTGCTTTGGGGATGGCATTTGGGTTGCTTTAAAAAGAGAACTTATGTCTTGAACTGACGTCCTCTGTGACCCCTTGTTGCCCACTGGTCTCAGTCATACCCAGCATCCACAGAGCTGAAGCTGATGGGGCTTGAACTTTGACTCATTATTGGTCACAGCATCTGTCAGGAGCATAAGGCTTGGTAGGAGAAGCACAGTTATTTTTAACAGTAAAAGGAAAATGAAGCAGACTGAGTGCCTTCTGGTGAAGACAGAGCTGAGAGACCAGATTACGTGCAAACTTTGTACTTGGACATGAGCTAGTCCCAAAAGAGTTTATAGAGCCTGTTGCTCTTTTCTAATTGATGCAGGTGTTGATGACATTTTACCAGCTGGAAATTCTGGAAGAAGATGTAATTCTCAATTGGTTCTCTTTGCGGGACACGTCTGACAAAGGAAAGCAGCTTCGTAAAAACCAACGGGTGAGTCCCAAAGGTGTTGGGAGAGGCCGAGGTGGGGAGAGAGACAGAGAGACAACAGCTGCTGAAAGAAACTTCAAGTGACGTTTGGTGTCACTGTCACCTGTGCAGCAGCTCCTTGGTAGGCCAAGAAACACACCAGTGCACTGAACACTAAGCAACACAGCTTTGTTCTCCAGAACAGGCATTTCTGTGCATTCTGCTGTATTCATCCTGTTTGGATGAGGAATGGAGGTAGTACGAGGATTGTTTTTAGTGGGTTCTCTGTAGCACGAGGCCAGCACTTTCTGGAGTAGCAGCATGGCTTCCCTAAGCCAACACCCACTTCAAATGGGCTTTAGGCCAATGCCCTGTGTGCTGGCCCCATGCAATTCCTTTGAAGCTTTCATTCCTGGCTCAGCAGTCCCTTCACATATATTTCTAAGCATTTTCTGTACTGAGTGGTTTCATTTGGCTTCTGTTGCAAGGAGCATATAAACTTCCCTCCTCCATCAGGCAGAACTTTGTGCTGCAGTTTGGCTGAGCCCTGTTCCAGTTCTCCTCCCTGGATCTGGAAGAGGAGTAGAGGAAAAAAGCCATCTGAAAAACAACTTTGTTTAAAACCTTTGCAAAGTCAGCTATTAGTATAGGTCAGCAGTGCTTTCAGCTGCTTGTTCAAGCCCAGTTAAAATGTAAAATGAGCTGCCTTTTTAATAGCAGTTTCTGAGGGAGTAGTTTTTTTCCCAGCAGAGTTTTCCTAACATGTTTTAGCTAAGGTGCAGCTGCCATCTCTTTGCCCTCAAGCTCTGAAAAACTCTCAAACTTTTGTATTTTTGCTGAATGTTGGGGGGATCGTCTGATGGAAGCAATCTCCTTCAGGAATTTAATCAGTCTGCATTTGTCTATGGCATCCCAGTTGTTTTTTCAGCTAATTGTCTCTCTCTCCCTCAATCTACCTTCATTTCTGTTTCTCCTGGAAACACTTTCTCTTTCTTGTGCATGATAGTGATGCTCACTCATGCAGTGTATTTGTTGAGCATTTCCAGCATCTCTTAGGTATCAGTTGTTACCCAATTACATTTCATTCTCTCTGCAGCTCCAGAAGTTTATCCAGTGGCTGGAGGAGGCAGAGGAGGAGTCGTCTGATGGCGACCAAGACTGACATGGTGGTTCAGCATGAGAAGAGGCTCTCACTGCCTTTCTGGGCCAAGTGGGCAGGGCAAGATCAATGCCAGTGCATGGTGTGTAGATGTGGGGCCTGACATCAAAGTGACTGACAATCCCATCGTTAATTCAGTTGTGTGTTCCCAACTTTGCCACTTCCTTCCCTCCCTCACTTGCACCTTATGTTGCAACCCAGTGTAAAAACAATAAGGGAAAAGCAGGAGGCGGTGATACCTGAAATCCCTCTGGAGCCTGGATATGATGTACTATAAGCTATATTTTGGGAGGTCGTTGTTACTAATACAAAGGGAGAGAGTAGATGCAAATGCATACGATGATGCCCTTGTAGATCTAACCATCAGGGTTGTGGAAGAATGGTCATACAGCTAAGGTATTTGGAGTCGTTGCTTTTGGAGCTAAGGGAACCTCCTGCTGAAGAGACAATGGCAGGGTTGGTGAGTAAGAGCATGTGGATTAGGATCTGGAGTGCAGGACTGGAATTCACTTCTTGTGCCTGGAGAAGATGTAGTTGTCTGAGGATGCCCAAGGCATTTTGCAGCCTAGAAGGCATTTCTGTGATCTTTCCAAAAGGGAAAATCTCTTGCCATCTGCCATGCTAGGATCTAACACAAGGTTGCACAGTGGAGTTGGTGAAACCATGTGTTTCTCCTGCTGTAGAACTGGGGGTGATGTGTGCTCAGCTCCCCCACAGGGTTGGCTGATGGTGGATGGCTGTACAGATCACCACATCCTGCATGTGATTGTTCTTCTGTGCCCCCATCTTAGCAGACATGTTTTAGAGAAGTGTCTTTTTCTTTATTTTTTTTATGAAAAGGGAGCAGAGGTGCCTGGCTCCTCCTGCTGCACCAACTACACTTGTGTTTTGCCCTAGGGCACTGACTACATCAGCTGCTTTGAGGAGAGTGCAAGTTCCTAAGTTCTGCTCCAGTGTGGAAAAGAGCGAATGGTATTTCCTTGAGAAGCACATGGTCTGTGTATCCACATGATTTCAGTTATATAAACTTGCTTACTTCATAGCCATTTATTTATTTGAAAACTTCCCTCAGACAGCAGGGAAAGTGCTGCAAACCCACTGTGAGGCTTTGCAGCCGCAGAGCAGCTCAGCAGGCAGCAGGGAGTGAGTGTGCCTCTAGCACAGGCAATGTGTGGCTGCAGCAAGGCCTTTAAGAACAGCTTACTTGGAAGTGTCACTGTGCTCTGTTCTCCCCTGCTCAAAGAACAGTGAAAAGGGTACAGCAAGCATCAGCTTGTTTTCTTAGGTGGGTTATTTGTTGGATGTGCTGACCTTGCCTCTGCCCCTTCAGGTGGAGCATGAAATAAATCCTTTTCAGGGGGAAATACCCTGGAGCTGCCCACTCAGGATATTTACTTGGCCGTTCCGTGGTGCCACGATTGTCAGTGAGGGGACAGCATTGGATGCTGGAGACCAGGGATACTGCCTCTAAAAAACTGATGTTCAGGCAGTGCCATCTTGTGCACTCACACTATCAGTTGCCAGGATTGTGCATAAATGTCCTTGTTTTCTGACATTGCAAACTCAGTCTTATAAATGTTGGGGAAATAGTTGGTATCTGAATTTTCTGTATCTGCCAGTATTTAATTCAGGGAGCAAATAAAAACTATCCTGGTGTTACCAGCTTGTTTGCTTTTTTTGACTTGGAATTGTATGTCTCCAGTTGTGGTACATGCCTGAGCAGGGTTTCATGTGTAAGTTAAATAATGCATCACTACTTTTTCTTCGAGATTTTAAGCACACAATAGGCAGGTGAGAAATCAGCATGGCATTGAATCAGTGAAAGTGTTCAGTGGTAACCCATGACCTCTCTGTTTGCAACTAGAGAACAGTTTATTAAAACTTCTGAACTTGGAATCCTGAAGTGGGTGAGGCTTGGTTTTGTACGGAATTATGTTGCAAAGATGAAACTTAAATCCAAAGAAATCTGTTACCCTTTGTCATTGTGGGAATTAGTGGGAATGTTGGCGGATAGGCCCTGCATTGTGCCCTCTTGATGCTGGGAAATAGGAATTGGCAGAGACAGGGAAGGACAGCTACAGAGCTCTTACAAACCAGCTGCAAGACTTGGTAATTTTAAAATCTTCTTGGACATCTTAAGTATTTCTTTCCTTTTACAGTGTAAAGATGGCTTAAAAATAAATTTAACACATAGTGCTGTAAATTGCTCTGTTTTGCCAGAAGTTCTTGATTACTTGTGCCAAGTAACAATTCCACTTTTGTTTTTTCCACATTCCTTCCTCCTTTGCTCCAACTTTGTGGTATGAGCTGCTTTTTTACCCAGGAGTTAAAATCCAAGGGGAGAAGGTTGCTCTATGGCCACATCCTTCATGCCTTGGTGGTATGTGTGGTGGGGTAGTTTTACAGATGCCAAGAACAGAGTAGCAAAACCAAAACAAATTAGGACACTGATACTCTCCAAGGTAGAGTTCTGGCGTGGTGCAGCATCCTTATGGGCAGATACGTGTTGTACTTTTTAAAGGAGCATTTATTCCATTGCTGAAGTGTAGGGTGGGCTCCATGCTTTCTTGTTGCTTCAGTCAAGATTTTTGTTTGGTTGGAAGACTAGAAGTGCCTTTGAGAGCAATCTTGAATGTACAATCGTTGCTACCGATCTCTTTGGGCATTGTACTTTATTTTCCTAAGGCTGTAATAGCCAACTTGCCTGACTTCCCATCTGACATGGATGGATGGATGGATGGATGGATGGATGGATGGATGGATGGATGGATGGATGGACAGATGTCACCTGGTGTTCCTGTATCAAACCCATAACTTCAATTAACAATAGTAAGCCTTTTAAAAAAGATAATAGTTTGGTGTTGCTTAAAGGTGTAAGTGATGGAACTCAAGTACAGCCACCTCTGCTTTGGGCTCTTCTGAGATGCGCTAAAATGTCTGGAGCGTATTTATGCTGTAAGGAGGAGCAATGTTATCAATGCTGCAATTTTAAAGTTTCAATAATGGCAAAAATAAGCCAACAGGCAGTTCAGAAACTCTTCCTTGACCTGGAGTGCTCAGCACAATCCCCTACTGCTAATTTCTTTGGCACTGTGTTCTAAAGTTCCATTTAGTGAGTCATACAGCACAAGGCCTCTGTGAGCAGTTAAACCGATCATTGAGTCTATTCTGTCACTTGACCTGTTTTAAAAGAAAAGGCAGCTGTAACAATGAGATTTAATTTACTACCATCCTGGGGGGTGTGGCACCCCTGCCCTGGGCTGCATGTGCTCCCTTGGGAGCTCAGCACTACCAAAAATTGCTGTTTTGGTAACAGGTGTGTAACATGTATGATACAGGCTCCAAGGTGCATCCACAGCTGTGCTGGGAGGTGGGTGAGACAGTGGCCCTGCCAGGGGCAGGCTAGGATTCTTTCACAGGTGCCTGCTTTTGGGGCAGGGAGGTGTTGCAAAAAGACTTTTAAGATTAGCTCTGTAAGGGTTGACACAGCAAGAAGCAACTTAAACTAAAATTTTCCGTTCCTGACCTGGATTCTTCATTCCAGGTACACCAGCTTTTACCACAGAGCTCTGAGCATTAGGAAATGACAATCTCCCAAGAGCTGATGAAACATGGGACAGTCTCACACCTCTTACAGCTTCTGCTTGCTTACCTGAAGACTTCCCTTTCCTTTTTTTTTTTTTTTTTTTTTTTTTCAGTTTAATGTTAGGTTCTTCACCTACTCTAGTAGTGCTGCCCAGGTAATTGCTAGCAATGCCTGCAGGATGTTTAGCTGAACCTGCCTGCCAGCCTGAGGAGCTTGGCTCTGTTCTATATCGGATCTCTCTGGCTCCTTTTCCTGCGGCAGGGGAGTCAAGTGCTGAGAGCCGATCTAGTCTCATGCCCTGTGCAGGCCCATGGTGTGCTGCTTCCTTTGCATTTGTTCCTTCTAATCCACGATGGTTGCAAGGCGGTTCTTGCCCTTCCTGTTGGTGGGTGTTCCCAAAGCTCCATCCACCTCAGCTTCGCTCTCAGCCACAGCTCCAGGAAACTGCTGTGGAGATGGTTCCTCAGTGCCCCTCAGGTGCTGGCAAGGTGTGCAGAGAGGAAACCAGCCAGCCTGAGACTGCTGCAGAACACAGGCAAGTCCTAGGGGCTGGGGTTACATTGCTGATGACTGTGGGTAAGACTGCGATGGGGTCCGGGGAGAGAGAGTATGGGAAGAAACCACATAAAGCCAAAGGGCGCACAGTTGAAGAGGCCATGGTATGTGTAATGGAGGATGCTCATGAAGAGCAGAGGAGAGAGTCTGCTGGGTGAGGAAACGTCTGAGTACCAGGGACAGTTGTTGGATGGTGGCAAGGGGTTCGGAGGGAAGACACTGCTGGAGAGGAGCTGAGGTGAGAGGTAGTCTCTGTGTGGTGGCCATCAGAAGCACTGTACGGGGAGTTCAAAGGGGTCTATATGGGAGGACAGGGTAGAGCAGGATATGCCTCATGTTCTGTAAGCTGTACTCAAGGGGCATGTAGCCATAGGAGAAGCATGGGGAAGGTTGGGAGGCGTGTGATAAAGGACCCGGGTGATGGGGCTGGAGGTGTGCAATCCCAGGGGCCATGCACCCACAACGAAGCACAGCAGCAGCAGGGGTGGATGGCTGTGAAGGGTGGTGAGTTCCAAATGAGGGGGCAGCTCCAACGGAGAGGGGTCTCCTATCGGTGCGGGATCTGGCTTAGGGGCAGAGTGCGGGCCAGCATCGTGCCGGGATCTGGGGCCAGCATCGTGCCGGGATCTGGGGCCACCCTCGCGGGGTGCCCGCTGAGCCCGGTCCCGGTCCATGGTGGGTCCCAGACGCGGGCTCAGCCCCGCTCCGCGCCGCGGCCCCGCNAGGCGAAGGCGGGGGCCTGGCGGCCGGGCAGGGACGCCATGGCGGCGGCCGAGACGAAGATCATTTACCACCTGGACGAGCAGGAGACGCCGTACCTGGTGAAGCTGCCGATTCCGGCCGAGCGCGTCACCCTCGGCGACTTCAAAGGCCTCCTCAACCGCCCCAACTACAAGTTCTACTTCAAGTCCATGGACGATGACTTTGGGTGAGCCCGGGCCCGGGCCCGGTCCCCCGGGGCCACGCGTGGAGCTCGGGCCCCGTGGGCCTCTCCGGGGAGCAGTGGGAGGTGGCTGGGGAACGCCCGCCGCTCACGGGCCTGGGGACCGGGGCTAGCTGGCCCCTCGGCCCGGGGAACGCCCCCGGGACTGTGGGGCCGGGACCCCTGGGGAGGGGAAGTGCCCCACTCGTGCTCGGCACGGGGAGGGGGACCCGCATCCATCCTCCATCCCTATTGCCTTGCCTGGGAGACGATGGGAATGGTGACCCCTTTGGGTTCTGCCTGGGGGGCTACACCCTCCGTGCACCCCCAGAACCCTTCCCGGGGGAGGCTGGTGGTGATGTCCTCCCGTGCACATTCTCTGGGGTTCGTGGTCCCTGGGTGCTGCCTCTAGCGACAGCCCCACATCCTCGGATCCCCCATCAGCTCTGCGGAAGCTGCCCTATGCCAACTACACAGTGAGGGAGCTGGTGATACTCTCCTTTAGGTGCTAGAGGCACCTTGGAGGGGACCATCACCCCTGGAGGAGACCATCATCCCTGTCTGAGGGTCACCCCTTCCCCGTGCTCAGGATGCTTGGCCAACACCTTGTCTGAGGTGGTATCTCCCATACAGCCCACATTGGGATGACTAGGGTGGCATCCCCAGTTTGTATCCTACTCAGGATTGTCATTCCTCACCAAAACGGTTTGGGCGTCTCCCAATGTGCCTGCCTGGGGAGAGTGCCCCTTGCTCCCTCCACCAAAAGAGTGTGGGGGCAGTGCCACCTCCATCAGCCCTTTCCAAGAAATGGATTTAGGGACAGTTTTGTCCTCCTACCATCCATTTTGGGGAGGGTCATCCATTTTGGCAGCTCTGTCGTCCGCATCTCATTTTTGGGAAGAATGGGTAGAGGGGACTATCTTCCTCCTCCCCTGCCTCCAATGGAGAAGGAGTGAGAGCTCTCCACGTGCTGTCCGTCTCTGGGCAAGAGGTGCATGTGAGACTGACTGTACCCACATACATCTCCCATCCTCAAAGTAAGATGTCCCATGCTCAGTCTCTGGGATGGATCTGTATGGAAGAGGGGTGCAGCCCTGCCTCATATCCCATCTCCTGCAGGGCAGCTCTCTTCCAACACTGGTGTTTCCATCACTTCTTTTGTGATGCCCTTTGGTTCCTCCCATTACGGATGGCTCTTTGGAGGTGAGGAAGTGTGTTGTCCCTTTCTTGGATGTTGTGCTCAGCAATCTTCTGGAAAGCCCCTGCTGTCTTCAACCTGCATAAAGTTGGTTACTGTTCTATGGAGCAAGTACCATATGAAGCCAACTCCCTGTAAGGCCCTTTGTACCCACTCTTCTTTTGTCCAGTCTTCTTACACTGACTCTACTTTAGCCTTTTTGAGGACCTCTGCTTCCGTCCTGGGACCATAGCTTCTCTTGGTTTTCACAACATGTGACCCTTTACTATTCCTAGGACTTTGGTATTTGAAGGAGTTGCATGATCCTCCCTCCTCTGAAGATTTAGTGTTGACAGTAGGTCTTGTGTATGGAGCTGGGATTGCAAAGTGTTTTCAGTTTTATAGTCTTCCTAGTGTCTTCTCACTGCACCAAATACCTCTCTAGGCTGTGATTTTGGCTTGTACCCCATGTTGAACAGGGCTGGGCCTGTTTGGGGCTTGGATGAGATCTGTGTGGCTGCCTCAGCAGGGGGTGCTCTCCCCTCCTCAGCGAAATTATCCCAGTGCCCAGGTTCCCATTAGTTTAGGAGGTGCCAGCTTTCAGATGAGGCTTGAAATTTGGAGTTACTCCTTTGACCACAGTCTGGGATGCTTCGCCTCCCTGAATTCCTCTTGACCCAGTGGAGAGCTTTAGTCCTCAGAAGCTTCCCCGTTCTCTCCTGGCAAATAGAGGTCTCCAGTCCTCATTTTCCATAAATTTCCTCAGCAATATCAGTTGTCTGTTGATCATTTCCTGTCCCTCAGCTGTTGAGTAGCGTTGGGTGCTATGAAACAGCTGCCTCTCCCTGTCTCAGAGACATGTTCATTGGTGAGAGAAGTGAATTCTCCATGCATGCTGTTTGTAAACAAATGCTTTGGGATCCTTTGAAATGTTGTGCTTGAAGTGAATTCAAACTTCTCTTGAATGAAACATTGCCATGTGGGTGGGAGAGTGCGTTAACTATAAACAAAGTTTAGTAATAAATAGCAGCGTCTTGCATTGGGGAGAGGGGTCTGGTGGCAGTGAAGTTTTGTGCTGTGCCTCTTCATCCTCCTCTATCTCTTTAAGGTTCCACAAGAGGACGTAGATGGTAGATTAATGAAATTCAGAAAGCAGCATAGGGAATTGGTGTAGGTGATAGCAGGGAGAGGGGAAAAGCACTCAGGAAGATACTGTGACTTCAGTTGCATCAGAAATGCATGGGATGAGATTTTTGTTGGTACCAGTTCAGCGAATTTGTTTGAGAAGCATAAAGCTCTCTGGAAGGGAAGGAGTAGCTGAGAGGGGGTTGGGGGCTTTATGTAGGCAGCCTGTACCTTGGAGAAGTCCTGAGCAATGAGTTATGCAGTTGGAGCAGCATGTGCAAGGCCTGGGGTGTGTCAGAGATAGCAAGCCTCTCATGGTGTCACTATGGATGCTTCATCAGGAAAGCTGTCTCTACCCCTTTCCAGAGCACTGAAGAACATTCTGGTGCTTGGCTGGAAGGTGGTGGGAGCAACCAGAGCAGTCCAGCTGCAGCCTTGTGTCTGAGAAGCTCTGAAGCCCCAGGCAGCTCTCAAAATAGAATCATAGAATCATTTTGGTTTGAAAAGACCTTTAACATCATCAAGTCCAGCTGAAAAATTTCATGATCCCTGGTAATTGATGTCCATGAGAAAGCGAGCCATTGGCCTGCAGGGAGAATCAGGGAGAGAAGGGCAGGAGGCACGTCAGCTGCTTGACTGTAAATGCATGGGCAATTAGTGAAAGCTAGGAGGAGGTTAACAATGGTGGCATTCAGAAGCTGTGTGACAGGGAAGAATGTTTCACTCTCACACACATGTATTCCTCTCAGTCCCTTCCCTCAGGGGATTCCCTCAGGATGCCTTTTGCCTGGCTTGTGCTGGGCTGGTGTCTGTCAGCTGGGCAGTGTCCAGCAGTAGGACCCAGGATAAAGTCCCTCAATGAGACATGAAGTGGATGGCCTTAGGGCAACTAATCAATGAGGAGGAGGCCTGCAGGTCCCATGGCTCTGCTTTGGACTTCTGCAGGATCCCTGTGGCATAAACCAAACTTTTCCTCTCATCTGTTATTAGGAATGGAGGCATCTTACCTTCCAGGGCCAGCTGAAGGAGCAAGATGTGGTCCAATATTTCCTCTCATCTCTGTGTTCCAGCCTGAATCGGTTTCTCTCTCTTCCTCCTTTTTTTTCCGGGCTGTGGATCTGCAATCTGCTATTCCCTTCACTTCACCCCATCCCCAAGTCAGTATTACAGCCAGAATCTTAGTGTGTGGGATTTTTCATTCTTTTGTTTATCTTGTTAATATTTGTTTGCTCTGAAAATCAGAGCGGTGATGGAGCAGCTTCAATGTTTACATCTCCTTGGAAATGTGAACTGAGGCTCTCCTGGGTGGCTGTGGAGTTGTCGGTCTGTGGCAGGAGTTAGTGCTTAATTTCAAATTAAGAAGACCCCAGAGTGGTGTCACCTCTGGGTGGGGAGGAGGAGAAAGGAGAAGACTTCATGCACCTGGTCCTGGGGACAGGCACTGTGAACAGCAATAAGGCTGCAGGGTTTTGTTCCTGATGCAGAGGGCTACAGCTGTACATAACAAGGTACAGATATTTGTACCCTTGTTGTTTTTGTGTGTTGCTAGTCCCAGAACTGGAGGCACATGAAGATCAGCTTATGGATGGTGTGAGTGTGGCAGTGCACAGATGTGGTAGACTCTTTTTGGACCTGATATGCTTTGTGTGGATGTCTCACTGTGAAGTGTGGAACTAGCCTTGGCCAGCTAATATTGCACTCATTAGAGAAGGGAGGTTGTTTTGTGCAGCTTGAATCTTTTCATTCAGTGTTTTACAGGTAAGAGTTGTGTGCTGGTCAACAGGAGAGCACGTTAGATCAGTGCAGTGCTGTGACCACTTGTGAGATCCGTGTTCTCCCTCTGATCACCCCCAGATTTTTCATGGGATTTTGAACAGACTTTTAAATTTGTGGCTTTTTTGTTCCTAATCCATAAAATGGAATTTCCAACTGTGCCTTATCTTGTCCACTTGACACTGGGAGCTTCTTGGATAAACATTTGTATGGATCTTAGAATGACAGAGCTCTCAGTTCCATAGAGATGCTGCAAGAACAAGACTGTAAATTCTTCTGGGCACCTGTGCAGTTGGGAAGGGAATAACTGTGCTGTTGGTCTGTAGCTTGTAGTTTCCTGGGACATGGGCTTCAGTCGTGTGTAAAGTGTTGTCTCCTACCCAAGTCCATCATGAGAAATGCACCTGTCTCTGGGCAGCATGGACCTTCTCACCAGCCAGGTATTGTGCATGTTTGCCTCAGCTGAACTACAGATTTGTCTTTTTATCTGGTACAACTCTGAGAATATTCTTGTATCAGTTGAAATGTTGTTTCTTTTGATTCGTGTTTTGTTTCTGATTGATACTGCTCATTTTCTATCAATCAAAAGGTGTTTCCACAGGGGCAAGCTAAAGTTTAAGCTAAACTTTTCAAAGCAGTTTAATGAGTACAATTTGTGTGTCCAGGTAAATCCTTAGCACCTGGCCTGAAGTTCTGCCCTGTCTTTCTGTAAATTTTGGAGTGCGTGAAAGTTTGAATTTCTTTTGCCTGTGAAGAAATCACTTGGGTCATCATTTTGCATATCTCCACTCGGCCACCTCCCCTCTTCTAGGCTGGAGAGCAGAAAGACGCTGTTCTCCTGCAAGAGGACCACTGCTCCTTCCCCATCCTGCTGGTTCTGCATTGCTGGGCGGACACCAGTGATCTGAGGTACAGTGGTGGGATGGTGCTGCTCCTCCTGCCACTGCTGGTTTCTCCCTCTTGCAGGTCTCCATTCCAGTTTTAGTTTCAGAGCTGTGGTGACTGATTCCTTAGTCTCAGCTGTGAAGTGAAAATTGCTATCCAGCTAATCACTGGCCCAGTATCTTATCCAGACCTGCTTAATTATCATCTGCTCTCCAAAGCTGGGTACAAGGCAGTGATTAGGCCAAGGCTCTGGAGGCAGAAGAAAGCGGGCGCTTCTGGAATTCCCAGTGTAGGGGTCAGATGCCATTGGTATTTGGCAGCCTCATCTCTGCACGTGTGCGTGAGGAAATGCGCTGATGCTCTCTGAAAGGCCGAGTGATTTATTTTTATTGCAGGGTCTTTTTGAAATTGATGCCAGTGGTGACTGTCCTTCTGGCTGGAAATGTTGGGAGCTGGGGAAGGGATCCTAAACTTAATAAGCAGTGTCAGTTTCTAAGCAGTGGTGAGCACTGGCATGGTGCCCCTGCCTTTCCTGCCAGCTCTTTGTAGTGTGAGTTGGGGGGAGTTGTTTTATTTTGATTTTGGGAACTTTTTAAAATTTATTTTTAATTGGAAACTTTTGCTGTCTGCCCAAGACCTTTGCCTGTCCCATGCCCCTGGTAGAGACTGCTTCCATGTCAGCATGAATTTCATGCTGGGAGAGGTTGGCAAGATGTCTGTAAGTGAAAGGGCATATAAAACTCCTTTGCATGCTCATATCCTTTGTGGTGGTCTGAGTGACAGCATTGGCCCTGCTGGAAGGTGGCCATCACTTTTTTCCAGTTTCTGGTCAGTGCCTGTCCTTTCTGTGTGAAGGGCAGCACTTTCCTCGTGACAGGCCACAGCATCCCATCTGTTGTGCTCCAGAGGGTGTGTTTCCATGCCTGCTCCCATGAGGTGAGCTGCCCTGGTTCGCAAGGGTCCACCAGCAGTTATTTCAGACATTTTGCATGTAGGTTACTGCAGCCTGTGCCTCTGTCGCCTGGGCTGCTGAGGATTTGGCAGAGAGCTGCTAACCACTGTCTGCCTTTGTGGTGGGGCGTTCCTGTAATGCTGCCCGTGCTGGGGGTGGCCCATGGACACTGGAGCTAATCCTGGCTGGAGCTGCTGCTGGAGGCCGTTCCCAAGTGTTGTGGTGGTGGTGGTGGGGGCCACAACAGGGCCAGGGCTGAGGTGAAGATGGAGATGGTTAGTTGACAGTATTCCCTGCTTCCCTGGATTGTATTGTCTGCGCCTGGCCGTGTGTGTCCTGCTGTTCAGACCCAGCTATTACTGACTCTGTTGGTGTCCGGCTTTCTCAGTTGTGGTTGGAGCTGTGCTCTGAAAGCCACATTGGATGGCAGTCACAGCCTGGTTTCTTTGCCCAGGGGTGGCATTCAGAAAGCCAAGTTAGCCAAATCAGGCTGCAGACCAATTTCCCTAAGGCCTTGTCTGTACTGTGCAAACAATGAAGCTTTACAACAGCTATTGAGCTAGTTTGCAGCCAGAGCTGGTCAGAGGTTTTTTTCTGATGGAATGTATTTTCTCCCAAAATATGGCGTTATGTTGAAGCCAGCATTTTTCTTGGAGAGGCATTGTTTTCAGTTATGTGTTTGATGGGAATGTTTCTTAATTTTAAGTCTCTTTTGCCATTTCTGAAAAAAAAAAAAAGAAAAGAAAAGAAAGAAAGGTCAAGAAACCTTTGCTCAGCCATGAGAATGCAGCTGTTTTGGTGTAGTTCAGTATTTTGAAATCATCTGGAGGACTCTGGTCCTCCAAATTCCAGCACAGAGCAAAAACCTACCTCAATGTCTCAGAAATTGCTGCAGAGTAAATCAGTGTGCCTTGACTGTGGTACAGCTGTGCTCCAGCATGGTTCAGTCTTGAAGGTCGAGCCAAAATGCCATAAAAAATGGCTCATAAACCACCATAATTTGGGTCATGACCCGAGTGTTTTTTGTTGTTATGGGATGATAGTGGTGGCCTCGCTGCTCAGTTTTCTGGTTTCTGCTGAAATACGTCTTTTTTTTCTAAAGTGAACTCTAGAATTTCATCTAGAACTTGACCATTCCCAAATCCCAGACACAGGCTCACTCAAAGGATGGATACTGGGTCTTCTGGGTAGTAGTGTAAGCAGTGATGCTCCTTCCTACATGGCTGCAGTGAGAGCAAGATGTTGCTGGGGAGGCAGCGTTTCATAATGGACTCTGAAAAGGAACGTGCTGGCTTGCAGGAGTGGAGGTAGATGGTCCATGAACCCAAGGTTGATGTGCTTGGAGCACTGAGCTTTCAGTAAGTCCCTCTTCTTCATCATGCTCATGGCCTTTTTCTCCTACGATTTCCCCACCTGGTCTCCCAGCAGGCCTGAACTCTTGAAGGTGGAGGCAGCCATGCATCACAATGCATTTGGGGATGCTTGGGAAGGAAGGGTCTGTATTAGCAAAGAAAATCTGGTTTCCCCCCCGCAGCTTTTCTGCTGCAGAGATGGGTTTGGTTTCGATCCTTTGTCAGGGTGGGCATCAGGCACTTCATCTAGACTTGAAAGCTGTACATGTAGAGGTGTAGGGAGCATAGTTGAAATTCCTGAAGTCCTTTCTGAGTTCAGTGTACTTAAAGGGGTGGGAAGCCTCTTCCATTTCTGCATGGCAGTTGCTGAACTGTTCTGAGTGGAGGGTATCTGCTATAATGAATTGTTACTCCTCCACCCTTGACTGCATCTAAATAGACAGAACAATGTTGTGGTTTAAGATATTTGATCTGTGTAAAAGCCCATGAAGAGGAGCTGGGCTTGCAGAACACAGCAGAGACTGAGTCCACAGGAAATTGCCTTCATGTTGCACCAGCTTTGCATCGTGCCACACATCTGATGAGGCAGCAGTCAGGACTGTGGGTTTTTGGTGTTTCCTATTGATTTCCTCCTCTCTCCATCCCTTGTTTGTTATTCAGAGCCTGCCCTTCTGACCTGGGCTGGATGGATGGTTGTTTTCCAGAAGGGGGATGTGGCACCACGTGGCTATGTTACTGTTTGTCCCGCTGGTGCTGGCTTGTTAGGCAGCAGCTGGCAAGTTAAGTAAAACTTAATCCTGCTGGTGGCTGCCGTTGGAAATTTTTGGACCAAATCCTTTTGTGAAGGCTTTTTGGAAGGCATTTCAATAAGGTACAAATGGGGGAATTAGTCTAATCTCTGTGACTTTGTCTGCTTTGTCCATGTGCTTATCTATGTAATGCCACGGTGGCCTTAGGAGAGAGTGTGAGCTTTTGGGCTGTGAATATCACTGTCTCCAAGGACTGCATTAACTTGCGGAGCTGAAGTATTAGTGTTTCCCTGAGCCCCAAAGCTCTTGATTTCACTTGTTTCCATCGCTGTGTTGTTACTACTGTAGCACTAATATTAAAGCCATCCAGGAATGGGCTGGAACTGTCTGGAGGCTTTGGCAGGCAGAGATGCCTGGTGCTGACCTTCCTGTGCCGTGTAATTCCGTATTGCAGTGGAGGGTTGGGACTGTTGTGGTTGTTGTATCAGTTATTTATTAAAGGTGACATGCCAGAGGCGTTGTTTTTCCAGTCATAGCAAGCTATGGGAGGCAGCAGAAGCAGCATTTGGGTACCATGCTCCACGAAATCCTTTGTGGTGATTGACACTCACTGGGGTGTCTGTCCTTGTGCCTTGTTGGCTAAAATATGTTATGATGTTAGAGCTGGAGGAAAAGAGGATGCAGTGTGAGCAGTGACTGAATTGATGCAGTGGGAGTCTGTCCTTCTGGTCCTGGCTGACGACAGAAGCTGAAGTGGGAAAGGCTTCCTCACATGACTTAAAGCAGAGCTCTGTTTCTTGGAGAGCTGTCACTGGCTGCTGTGTGGGAAGATCTTTCCTCTGCTGGTTTTTGACCTGCCCCTAGGGTTTGAAGAGGAATTTTTTTGCTATGTGGCCCCTCTGATTGCTGGCAGCTGTCTCCGTGATAGGCTGGGAATTCTGGGTCTGGGTAACAGAGTTTGTGGACTTTTCCTTGTTTCCTGATAGCTATAGGCTAGTTCTGGGGACACCAAGAGTCTGTCAGAGGGGTCTGTGTTTTGGAAGCTTTGGCTCTGCATGGCTTATCATAGCAGGGAAACTGGTGTTAGCACAGTAGCCTGCCCGCGCCTGGGCTTCAACTCTTTCCCTCAACATTAATCTACCACCTGCCCATGGTCCTTTTGTGTCTCACGATCTGTGAGCAATTATGTTGTCCCTTGTACACTGCGTTGTGTTGTGCTGCTGTTGTTGACAGCCAGAGGAGTGTCAGCAGTGGGTGGCAACCTTGGCTTGGTGGCCCGATGCCATCAGGGCAGGGAGAAAGTTGCTGCAGTGCTGATGGCTATTGCCTGGTTTGCCCAAGGTGCAGCAGCTTCTCAAACTGAAGCTTTTTCCAGAAGCTGCGATGGATATGCAAACTCCATACTTGTGTTTGCATACAACTAACCAGCTGACCCAGTTCATTCAGCCCTGCCTAGCTCAACCAGTATGTTAGTGCTGTTCACACAGAGACTTGCCTGTGGGCCCAGCTGGGGCTGTGCCTGTGCTGTACTGGAAGTCCGTATAGGGCCTCGATGCATGAAGTCTTGCTATTGCACTGTGTTCATTTGAGTTTTCTTACTGGTCTTTGTGGCTTTGAGAAGGATGGATTTTCATGGTTCTGACTGTGGAGCTGAGTCCCTTATGGCAAACCTGCCTTAGATCCAGAGCTGGTAAATTCACCTTTAGGACCTGGTGAGGTGGATTTTTCTTTTAGAGTAAAATTGTTTGTTTCAGCTGGGGCCAAAAGGTTAGACTTTGAAAAACTGTTTAAGACTGTTCGTCATCTAGGCATGCTGGAAGTGTCGGGACTTTGAGGATGTCAGCGTCTGGATCAGTTCAGGGTAAGCTCTGGGTTTCCTTGGGGCAGTTCCAAATTAACAGAGATGTGTAATATCTCTGCCAGTATGCATGATGTTGGAGCTGGGTCTGACCCAGCTGTCCCGTGTAGAGGGGTTTGTGGATTTGAGGTGGGGACTGTGTCTGGCCATGTTGTCTGTAGGGATCAGGTGAGGTCCTGGTTGGTCAACATGTGGTGCTGGCACTAAGTGTTCATGGTGACTCTACATGTAGCTTACAGAAGAGATGCTTCAAGGGAACTTGATATCAGTATTGCAGATAATTAGGAAGCTCAAATTTAGGGTGGTCTTGTAACTTGACTTACCTGCAGATCCAGACATAGGAAATGGCCCTATTGCAAGTAATAACATGTGATGAGTATTTCTGGGCTGCCTTTGGGAATAATGTGTAGAATGACCAGTTCAACACAGGTACTGAGCTCGTGAGATATTTACAGACTTGTAGAAAGGTTTTGTGGCCTTCCACTGCACTCCTCCATCCTTGAAGGACCTAGGAGTTGGCAGCTGTGGCTTTGAGACCTGCCACAAGAGGAACATTTTATGTCATGTGGTGGTGATTTCTGGAGGTCACTGGCCATTACCCAGCCTTTGGTGCAGTTGTCAGAGACAGCAGGTGGAAGGTTTTGAATGGTTATGTGACAGGGTCAGGCCTGGGAGTTCACAGTGTCAAAGAAAAGCTGCAGTTGGATCTGGTGCTGCAGTGATCGAAAACACTGTCCTCTTCTAAACCAAGGGGAAACTTACCCTCTTGTTGAAAAGAAAAATTATTCCTGGTGTAGAGGTGAGTCCTGGTAGGATCTGAACTGAATTCTTTAGCTGGGAATTATGAAGACTTTTAATTGACAGTAATGTATTGCATCCTACTTTATGGCTTCTGCTTTTTGGACCTCTACTTGAGTAAGTTGTGTGCCAGCACATGCTTGGTTTGGTTAGGACTCGAGCACCTTTCTTGTCTCCTTCTTCCAGCAGTTGAACAGTATTTGCATGCTTGCTGGGTTGCTGGCTGGCCTTGTAAAGGATGCTTGGTAGGTCACTTGTATTCAAGGGTTTGGCCTTATGTCTTGAATGGAATTTGGTGAGTAAGACTGGTGTCAATGAAATTGATGAAGTATATAAAAGGCTACTAAATGTGCTCTATTTGCCGTTTTTCTATACAGGGAATTTTTTGTACCATCCCCTGCATGACATCATCAAAAGCAGATGAGGAAGAAAAAGAACGTGTGTCCCTGGCCTTGGAATGGTCAGAAGTCGTTCTTATGAGTGTTCAGACCCCTCATGCTCGCTCCTGCATTTTAGGACCAGAGGGATGCAGTATCACTGTTTGCCCATTTTTCAGAATACTGCAATGGCTTGGGATCAGAGACAAAGTTCTGTCTTTGCCGTCATGCAGCTGTTGTGACACTGAAAGGCTTATCTTTGCATGAGTCCTTTTCAATGTCTTTGGCAGATGTTTTGTGGTGAAACTTAGTTGCGAGCTTTATTAACTGCCTGTTGGTTTTGTGGGGGTTCTCTGTATGTCTTACAGACCCAGATAGCAGAGCTGTTGCTGATGGCGGCCCAGCTGGATGTGCAGAGTAGGTGCAGCCATCTACAGCCTGGCATGCCCCAAGTCCCCTTCCCATGGGGTAGGAGGTTGAGCCGGTTTCCTGGGGAGACTCTTGCGAAGTTGTTTGTGCAAGGAGAGAGTAATGTGAGCTGGTCAGTGTCTTGAGGACAGGACACATGTGGAGTCTGCTTTGTCAAATCCTCGTGGAGATCTGTCATTAAATTAAATTAATTATTAACATGATGGGGAGAAATGAACCTTGCTCTTCTTCCCTACAGACATCTGCCTTAGTCTGTGTGGTCCCAGACCTGCTCTGGAGGTGTCTGGCTGGCAGAAAGGTGGTCCCAGAGCATAGGGCGAGGCTGTTTGTGCTGGCAGCTGAGGATGAGGGGATGCTGGTGAGCAGACTGCTCTGTCCTTCCCCAGGTGTGGACATCCAAGCTTTCAGACTCTGTTTCCCACCCTCCCCCTCTTCCCGATTTCCCCCTCTTCTCCTCTCCTTGCTCTCCCGCTGAGTTGATGCTTTTCCAGGAATGAGCTGTACTGCTGGCCCAGCACATTCCACAGCAGCAGCGCTTTCTTGGCAGGAGCCTCGTTTGCTGTTAGAAAAAGCAGGACTGACTTGGTGTCCCTCAGCTGAGGGCCAGAAAAGGAAGGCCTGGTCCTGCATTCCTCATGGTGCATGAGGTGCCTTCACAGGCATCATGGCCTTCTCCTTTGGTTCTGGTGTGTGTACAAATGTCATGCTGTCCCCCCAGCGGCCCCTTCGGGCTCTTTACAGCTCCTCACTGTTGTCTTAACCAGCGTGAAGTCCCTAGACATTGCAGGGGAGGCTGTTGCTCTTCTAGCCAGCCTAGAAAGCTGGGAGTGACTTCTCACTCATAGGGAATTGCAAAGAGCTCCCTGTGGGGCCCAAACACCTCATTCACAAGCTTCTTGATAAGCCAGTGTTCTCTTCTTTGTGTTTTCTTACCAGCAGTAGCCAGATAAACTCTTTGTCCACCTCTCTGCACTTTTTTCACCTCTTTGCCTTTCTCTCTGTTGTCAGGAGCTGGTGTTTTGCAGCTCTGTCTTGTGGGCTCTTCCTGCTGTCTGTGTCCAGATGGAGCTAAGCGTCACAGCAGACCAAGCCTCCTTCCTCTGGTGCGCTTGCAGTCTCACATTAGTGTGAACCACAGCAACCGCATCAGGATTTTACTCTCTCATACACATCTCTGGCTGGGGCCTCTTCAGGCCTGTTTCCTCTCCCACCTTGAATACAAGCCCAGCTTTTGGCCACTGTTATATCTGTGGAATTGTCTCCATTCCCTGAAGGTCATTTCTGCAGATGTTTAACCTCAAATCTTTCTTTCTCACGGTGAGTCCTTGTCTTGTATCCTTGTGTTGGGCTGTGCCAGCTCTTAGAGTTACTGAGGAGCTGAAACTGAGCTAGCAGGGTGAAGAGCCTGACTGGGCTTCTGCTGGAAGTTCCCGTTTGTCCTGATTTCCAATTCAAAGAGACTGAAAGTGTCACTGAACCTTCGGGGGCCTGCAGAATGCTTCCTTTGATGATGTCTGTAAATGTCCTTCCGGAGGTTGGAAGCATCGTTTGGGTAGGGCAGGATTAATTAGCGTGGAGGTGCCTCCTGCAGTCCCCGTGCAGCTTCCTGCTGCCGGTGGGTCGGTGGAGGACAGGTCTGTCGGGCTTGTTTGCAGAGCAGGGCTGCAGCCAGATGGTCACTCTGGGATCACGGTGGGAGGGGCTGCCAGGGCTCTGGGCTCACCATGAAATCATGGTGATCACTTTGCTTTGATAAGTGCTGCTCCTGGGCAGGCTTCTGAGGCTAGGTGGCTCCTTCCTAAATACCATTCCTTTTCCAGTCTTTGGACTAGGTGAACAGGAGGTCTGTCCTCTGTCATCTCCCACCCAGTGATGCCTGCAGGACTGAGCACAGGTCCAGCTGGAGCCAAGTGTTGCCTGGACTTGAGGTCTCTGGTTGTCCTGGTATTTGTCTAGTGGAGTGATTGCAAACGTGTTGATGAGGAGTTCTCAGGGAAAACAGTTGGCATCTTGGACGTCTGTTCAGCCGTCACCTGATTGACCATGGGGAGAAAGCACAGCAATATAGGGGTTGTGCATGGGGAGGCTGTAGGGCAGCAGAAGAGAGCATGGTTGAGGAAGGCTCCAGGCCTGTAGCCAGGGAATTGGAACTAAATGGTCTTTAAGGTCCTTTCCAACCTACACAATTCTCTACAAACTAAAGAGCCTGCTCTTGAGGAGCATGGATAGTAGCTTGAAATGGGATGACCTTTGAAGAGCCCTTGTGATGCTCCCTGGACTTGTTAGGAGGGCAGGGGTGGCCTTTCCTGCTCAGATGCAGAGGTGTGTTATTGCTGTGGTAGTAGGACAGCTGCTAAGAGGTGGTTTGTGCTTCTTGATTCTTAAAAAGTGCACCAGGTAAAGAGAGAGCTGCAAAGGAGCTCACATTCACATGGGGTGCAGGGACAGACAGGAGTACAGCAGCTCCTCTGGGGAGAAAGGTCTGACAGAGCTAAACCATCTATAAATCTGTGTGTCCCTTTTTACCCTGTGTTGCAGCATAAAGGAGCAGTGCAGAATACCCTGTCTGGGGACTTGGGAGGGAAATTAAATGGGAGAGTGACAGTCTGTTTATGGTCAGAGAGCCCTTCTCACCCTAGTGTTGTGCAAGTTGTACTCCTCTTTGCACAGAAGGTGAAAATACAGCGAAGGAGACCCA
This sequence comes from Pardalotus punctatus, assembly GCA_013400915.1. Taxonomy (NCBI): domain Eukaryota; kingdom Metazoa; phylum Chordata; class Aves; order Passeriformes; family Pardalotidae; genus Pardalotus; species Pardalotus punctatus. The sequence continues at coordinate 53,951 of VZTX01011113.1, forward strand.
AAGAGTGCCTTGGCTTACAGAGACAGACAGCTCAAATCCTCTAATCCTGTTTGATGCGTCCTGTTTGCCTGCAAAGCCCGGGGTCTCTCCAGTACACGTGTGATCGCTGCCATGTATTCTTTGGTTGGACCTGTAGCCTTTGGGTGAATTGTATCCCCGTGGGAAGCACACATATCATGTCTGGGCTTAGTCTAACAGGCACATATTTCCCAGCTGAAATCCCAACTCTCCTGGAGAATTGCCCTGTCCAGTTTTCTATTCTGGTGAAATGGCTGCAGAGCTCATCCCTGTGGCCTCAGCATTCTCTTGCAGAAGAGATGAGGATTTTGCTCTGGAGCCAGGAGCTGCTCACATTTGGGTAGTAAAACATGAAGGTGCTTCCTTTTGCTATGCAGCATTATTAATCTATACAATCATTTGGAAGCGAGACATCCCTGCCCTAAGGGGAATGTACTATGGGTCTTGAAAATGAGATCACATTTCTAATGTGTAAATCCCTGAAGCTTGTGCTATTGGGTAGAAGTGTCTCCTGATGTTTTTTTGCTTGGTTGGGCTTTTCTCTTCCTTTGTGAGCTGTAGGAGATGGGGGCTGTGAAGGTTACAGGAATGACCAACCTAATTGTGTACTTCTGGAATGTTGTAACAGAAGATTGTTTATAATTGAATTTCTGGGCTTTGCACTGTTGGAAAAAACATTGCTGTTCTGTAAAGGTCTTTCCTCTTAATAATTGAACTAAACAGAGGAGGTTATCTTACTTTTTTCATCTGCTCTACTAATTTTGCATCTTTTTAGTGTGAAATTGTCACTGTTCAGTTGTCTTCTCAATCTTTGCACATCCCCTGTTTTTCATCCTGGCTGTCAAGCTGTCCGACATGCTTGAGGGGTCCCTATCCCTACCTCCCTTCTTGGTACTGACCCTTCTAATGCCACGTTCAGCTTTTCCATTTGCCACCATATCTGTGATATCTTCTTTCCGAGTACCTGCTGCAAGCCCTTAGATAGGCAAGTTAGGGGACAGGACTGCCAGAGACAAGCTGTAATTGCTGCTGAGCTCCAGCTTCCCTCCGAATTTGGGGTTCAAATCCTGTAGAAGCCTTTGTCCATGCTTCTTGGATTTCTTGCTTCTCTGGGCTTGTATTACTCCATCCGAATTCTTTGCAGGGACCTCGCCGTGGCTAGCAGATGCTGCTCGGGGGAGACCAGAGCCGGCTGAAGCTAGAAACTCGCTTGTATCCACAGCCTCAGCCAGGCTGGAGGCCACGGAGGGGAAATGAGGAGGCTGGAGCACAGCAGCTGCGCTGGTGATGTGTGCGCAGCCGGGGTCTGACATGGCGCAGCCGTCTCCGCGGCTTGGGGTTTATGGCCTCCTTTCTCTCCTGTGCACACTCTCTTGTTCCCCACCTTCCCTTCATTCCTAGGACATGACTCTGTGATATAAAATACCCTCTAATTTCCTGAGCCGGGCTGGAGCTCCCCGGAGAAGGCAGCGTCTGCCTGCCTGTCCCTCACCCGCCTCTGCATCCATGTTCCAGGCTGCCAGCTGCTCCCGCTGGCGAGGCAGTGGGAAGGAAGCTGCGAGCGTGGCATCTTCCCAGGCTCTGGGGAGAGGGTCTGCTGGCTCCTACGGAGAAGCTGGTGGGAGGGTAGGGATGGAGCCAGGGTTGGAGCTAGGTTTCCTTTGCTTCCCTCCCTGCTGCCGGGGCTGTCCCTTCCCCTCCCCCAGCTGCATGGGAGCAGATGTGCTGCTTGTGTCAGCTCTGGGAGCCCCCTCCGCACACCCCAGCCGCGCTCCTGCGCAAGCCAGAGCCTTGTCCCCTCCTCCTCTTCCTCCTCCTCCCCCCTGCTTGGCCTCGTGTCGCTGGGGATGGCGGTGGAATCATCCGCCCACTCGCCCTGCCTCCCCTGTAACCCTCCCTCCTTCATCCCTCCCGCAGGTCTCTTTGTTGGAAAATTCAAGGCAGATGAGTGCTGGGGAGCGCTGGGCCTGCGGGCCAGGCGCTGAGCTGCAGCTTGGCCTCGGCATGTCTGCTGGCCCCAGGATGGGAAGGGGGCCAGTGAGTGCCTGGCTGCAGGGCGATTCTCTGGGCAGAGCAGCAGCACCGAGGGGCCTGGATTCATGCTCGGCTGGGCAAGGCTCGCGTTGCCTTCACATAAAATGTTTTTTTCCTGGCCACCATTCTCAGCTGTGTTGTACCCAGCCCCCAGCAGGACATGGGAGCATTCAAAACCTGACAGTAAACTCAAAGCAGTCCCCCTGAAATCAGCCTCGGGCAGATGTTTTCCCTGGGCTCTGGTGGGTCAGCCAAAAGGAAAGGCTTGGTGAGAACCGAGAGGGCCTGAACTCCTTCTGTGTCTGCTCTTTCAGGATTCTCGGGATCAGACCCCATCAAATGGGGGCTGTTCCCAGCACATTCACAGGATGGTTTTCCCTGCATGCACATCCGCGGGACAGTTTCATCTCATGGCTGCCTCCCCGTGCGAGCTCGGAGCAGAAACGTGGCACTGCTCACAGCTCCCCCAGAGGCTGCTTGCTCGGTGGCTTCTGACGTGTGAACCTGCGGTCGTGTCCGTGCGAGAAGTGTGACTGGAAGAGTGGTGAGAGGTGGGAGGAGGAAGACTGCAGTTCAGGCTGAGGCTGGAAAGGAATGCAGGACACGAATAGCTGGGATGGTGTGAGGGGTGACGGATGTGAGCAGTGCTGCAGAGATATTCTTGCTCGGCATGTGCCTGACTCCAGCACTATCAGTTTTTGCTCTGTGGTGTTTAAATATATAATCCATTGTGCTCTGGCATCTGGGTGATAAATAGTGATAAATAATGTAGTGGCTGGGAAAGGAGGGAGAAAACTGCTCTGGGGTGGAGCTGACCCCTGGGATGTCTGGGGCAGCCACAGGGTAAAAAGAGTGAGGAGGGCCCAGCTCTCGGGACAGAGGGAGCTTGTTCTCCATCAGGCATTGCAGCTAAAACTGAATGGGCGGGTCTTGGGGTTGGTTTCCTCTGTCCCCACTGAAAGTGGAATAGTTCACTTGTGCTGAGCAGTCGGTTACCTTGACCCAGCAAATATATCACCGTGTCCCTTCACCCACAGGCAGGGCTCTGTGTCCCTGAGCAGGCAGCATGTAGCACTGAAAATTGGCTCTGCCTGAAGTTCTCTCTAGGAATTGGATGCAGTCCAGGCTGCTGGCGACAGTATGAATGGATGCTAGTGCAGCCAGGCCAGGGTGCATGTGTGTGTGCACTTGGAAGTGAGAAGAGGACAACTTGCCTGCATTGGAAAGGGCTGGTGTGGGAACCAAAGGGGGTGGGTCCTGGGGGGACTGCCTGTGTTTGGCATTCATCTGGGCTGCGGGGGCTTTGGGCAGAGGCTGGCACAGAACATGCTGAAGAAGCATTAAACCAGCAGGGTTTTAATCCATCGTCACTGCTCCTTTCCTGCTTTTCCTGCTTCTCCATCTGTGCAAGAGGAATTAACACACATCCTGGGAGTGGATTAGACTGCTCAAACCGTGACCTCCTCATCTGTGCCTTCTGGGGATAGGTAGCCTTTGTGCAGCCCCTTTGCTGGCTCTCCAGTTTTGTCAGGGATTGTGAGTGCCAGCTGCCAGCGAAGGCCTAGCGACATGCTGCCCTTTACCCCGTGGGACAGCCCTTTACTGAGCATTTGTGACACCGGTGCAACCAGTGGGGCTGGCAGGGTGGAGCAAGCCTGCTCCCCAGGTTTGGGCTTCCAGCACTGTTCATTTGCCTTTTGCTGATGCTGTGTGAGTGTTGGCAAGCCTTGCGTCCTGTTTTCAGGGACAGTTGGGGCAGCTGTTGGCACACCAGGGAGTGCAGCCAGGAGCCCAGAGTACCTGTTCCTCCAAGCCCCAGTGTGCTGCGAGTTGATGGCACTCTGGGGGCAATGGGTCACAGCTCCGTGTCCCACCTTTGCATTCTCTTCGATTCTCCGTGAGTTGGGGACTGGCTTGGGGACCCTTCAGAGCTGTTGATAGGATTCCACTTCTGAGTATTGTTAGATACTTATAATCTGCTTACTTTTAATACATAATTTCTCTTGAGTTCACACTTGTTACTTTGTTCTTTTTCTGCTGGATGTTTTCCCCCCTCTCCCACATAATTTATTCACTAGTTACTACATATCTTAAGCACAATATGTGTTGAACTGCCTTAGACATAGCTTGGAAGGGGGAACATAGTATGACAAACTAATTGTAGCATATCTTTGTATTAAATAAGAGTGCTTAAAATGTTGTCATTGAGTAGAAAAGGAAATGAGCTTGTTAAAGCCTATTTTGCTATTTGATTTTTCAAAGATAGTATTAATTAAATCTTTTGAATTTGCACATTGTTTTGATTGCAGATTCTCTGTGGCAAAAGTATTTAAGGGTCCAATGATGTTTAAAATTTAAAAAAAACTTACTCTCCGAAGAAAACTGATTTGTCTTTTTTCTTTTTTCTTTTTTTTCTTTTTTACTCAGGGAAAAAACAAAGTTAGTGCTTCTTTCACTGTGAAGGTTAATAATAATGTAGCTGTTTGTGTAATGCAGGGACATGACATTATGGCACAACTATAAAGCTTGAAGTGATGTTGAAATATTATGTATGTAATTAAAAAGCAACAGTATCATTTGGTAGGCAGCATGTTTAATGTATTTCACTTTCATCTATTAGAAATCTCTGGCATAGTTTGTGATTCTTTCAGATCATTATAAAGAGACTTAAATTATGTATTTCTTTAGAAATAAGTGAACTGGTGGAAATATGTCTGCTGGAAATACAGTACAGCAGAAACAGTCTGGGAGGTTGCTGGAGTGTGTGTAAGAACTTCCTGATACAGTGGGTGAGGGAGCCTGCTAGGGAAGGCACCCGCTGGACCTGTTGTTTGTGAACAGAGAAAAACTGGTGCATGATGTGATGGCTGGAGGGCTGTCTTGTGCACAGCAATCACAAAATTATAAGAGCTTTTGATTCTCAGAGGAGTAAGGAGTGGGGTCAGCAGAACTGCCGCCTTGGACTTGCAGAGGGCAGACTTTGGCCTGATTAGGGACTTGGTTGACAGAGTCCTTGAGAGGCAGTCCTGAAAGGCAAAGGAGCCCAGGAAGGCTGGACATTCTTCAAGAAGGAAATCTAAAAGATGCAGGAACAGCCCATCCCCATGTGCTGAAAGACAAGCTAGTGGGGAAGAAGAGTGGCCTGATTGAGCAGCTAGCTTTGGCTCAAACTCGGGATAAAAGAGTATTTTACCTTTGGAAGAAGGGGGAGGCAACTCAGGAAGGCTGCAAGGATGTTGTGATGTTACACAGGGAGAACTAGAAGGGCCAAAGCCCAACTGGAACTTATCTGGTGGCTACTGCTGTAAAGGACCATAAAAATGCTTTTACAGATAATGCCAGCAACAAAAGGAGGGCTAAGGATAATGTCCATCCTTTATTGGATGTGCAGGGAAACAGTGACAAAGGATGAGGAAAAGGCTGGGGTACTTAATGTCTTCTTTGCCTCAGTCTTTAATAGCAAGACCAGCTGTTCTCGGGGGGCCCAGCCCCCTGAGCTGGGAGACAGAGATAGGGACCAGAATGAAGCCCATGTAATCCAAGAGGAAATAAATGGTCAGCAACCTGCTATGCCACTTAGACACACAGAAGTCTGTGGGGTCAGATGGGATCCACCCAAGGATACTGAGGGAACTGGTGTAAATGCTCACTGAGTCACTCTGTCATTTGTCAGCAGTCCTGGTTACCCAGGGAGGTCCCAGGTGACTGAAAGTTGGCAAATGTGATGCCTATCTACAAGGAGGGCCAGAAAGAGAATTTAGGGAACTGCAGGCCTATCAGCCTGACCTCAGTGCCAGGGAAGGTCATGGGGCAGATCATCTTGAGTGCCATCATGGGGCAGGTACAGAACAGCCAGGCAATCAGACCCAGCTGGCATGGATTTAGGGAAGGCAGGTCCTGCTTGCCCAACCTGATTTCCTGTGACAAGGTGGCACAGTTAGGGGATGAAGGAGACTGGTTGTTATCTACCTGGACTTTACTAAAGCCTTTGACACTGTTTCCCACTGCATTCTCCAGGAGGAACTGGCTGCTCATGGCTTGGAGAGGTGGTCTATTCCCTGGGTAGAAAACTGGATGTCTGGGCCCAGGGAGTTGTGGGGAGTGGAGCTACATGCATTGGCTGCTCACAGTGGTGTTCCCCAGGGCTCATCACTGGGGCCAGTCCTGTTTAATATCTTTATCAGTGGTCTGGTCATGAGGAGTGAGGGCACACTCAGTTCACATTTGACTAAGTTGGGTGGGAGTGCTGATATGCTGGAGGGTAGGAAGCTCTGCAGGGAGATCTGGACAGTCTGGATCAAGGCCAGTTGTATGAGGTTTGACAAAGCCAAGTGCTGGGTCCTGCACCTGGGTCACAGCAACCCCACACAACTCTGCAGGGTGGAGGGAAGAGTGGCTGGAAAGCTGCCAGGCAGGCAAGGACTTGTGAGTTCTGGTTGACAGTGGCTGAACATAAGGCAGTGTGTACCCAGGTGGCCAAGAAAGTCAATGGCATCATGGCTTGTGCCAGCAATAGTGTGGCCAGCAGGACCAGGGCAGTAACTGTCCCCTGTACTTGGGACTGGTGAGGTCACACCTCAAACCCTGTGTTCAGTTTTGGGCCCCTCACTACAAGGCAGGCATTGAGGTGCTGGAGCGTGTCCAGAAAAAGGGAACAGAGGTGGTGAAGGCTGGAACACAAGGTCTGTGAGGAGCAGCTGGTGGAGCTGGGGTTGTTTAGCCTGGAGAAAAGGAGGCACAAGGGGGACCTTCTCACTCTTTGCAACTCCCTAAAAGGAGGTTGGAGCCAGCCAGGGATTGGCCTCTTCTCCCAGACAGGAAGCAACAGAACAAGTGGGAATAGCCTCAATTTGTGCCAGGGGAGGTTTAGATTGAAAATTAGGAGCATTTGTTCACCAAAAGGGTTGTCAAGCACTGAAACACACTACCCAGGGGAGTGGTGGAGTCACCATCCCTGGAGGTATTTAAAAGTCATGCAGATGTGGCACCTGGGGACATGGTTTGGTGGTGGCCTTGGCAGTGCTGGGGTAATGCTTGGACTTGATGATTGTAAAGGTCTTTTCCAACTTAAATGATTCTATGATATGCACCTGAATTTTGGTTTTACTGATTAAAATGTGAACTCAGGAATGAAACAGCTGCATGCACATGGAAAGGCTGTTCTGCCTTTGGCTTCTCTCCAGGCTGCCAGTCATGGCTGTGGGCATAGCAACCTGTGGTCTGGCAGCAGGAGAGAGATGCCAGTCCTCTCCTGCTCCCTCCCCAAGCCTGGGCTGCGTGTTGTGTGCAAATAGCCATCTGGGAAAGTCTCCTTTTCTTTTGATGTCCTGGTCCCAGCTCTGACTGCCTTCTCTCCCCTCTGCAGGGTGGTGAAAGAAGAGATTTCAGATGACAATGCCAAGCTTCCCTGCTTCAACGGCCGAGTGGTGTCATGGGTAAGCAAGCCCCTTTGGTATCTCTCTGCCTGTTTGTGCCATCTCTGAAAAACACCATTTGGATGTGTAGTGCCAAGTAAGGCACAGGGACTGCTCCGTACTGTTGGTGTGCTGGCTGCTCACGAAGCTGATGAGCTGGATCCCCACACTGCAGTCTCTCAGCTGGAGAGGGGGCTCGGTGATGCTGGGTCCCCTGTGCCAGGGAAGATGTCGGGTACCTCTATGAAGAGCTCATGGTAATTCATGCCTGGCAGAGATCGTAGTCATGGCCTGTCCACAGCATAACCCCTGTGCCCCTATGGCAGGGTCAGCTTCCAAGAAAAGTCCCACTCCAGTGACTGGCGCTTAAGTGACTTTAGTGCTGGTGAAGCGGACTGGATTTGACTGCCCTGAAGACTAAAGGTACTGCCTGGGCAGCTGCAGAACAAGCTTTTCCGTCAGTACCATGCCATGCACATGCTCTGTTCCCTGCCCGCATGCTTCCCTCTGTTAGTGGGGGGTGAGCCTCCACAGCCCGTCATCTGGTTTTGCCTCTGCTGAGCTGCAATTTGTGCTGATGGGGGGTGTGTGGATCTACACCAGAAGCAGAGCCAAGACCCAAGTGCCTTTTTCCAGAGGCCCTCCAAATAGCCCCTAAACAGTCAAAATCCTCAGCAAATCAGACTAGGTCAGACCTAGTTCTGCTTCTATCCCTGCACCAAACGGTGATGGGGCAGGCAGGTGCCACGCTCACGGCCCAGCTGCCCCTGGGATTCCAGCCGGGGGAGCAGGGTACAGGCTGGAGCAGGGAGGAAAGGCTGCGCTGGGCTCTCACACAAAGAGCTGGGGCCGGACGCCTGCCGTCCTCCCTCTAGCGGTTATCCAGGCCCTTCGGAAAACAGCCTGTGTCCGGCTCTTGGCCACCATACATTCCTCTGCATCCATCCTGCTGCTGCTACATCTGCCCCAAGATGTCTCCCCACCCCACCCTTTCCATCTGCTTTTTGCTTTCACCTGCTCTGTGGGGAGTTCCAGAATCTTTAAAACCTTTCCAGTGCTCCATTTTTACCTGGTGTGCTTTTCCGTGTGATCCATATGTCCATGCAGCTGCTGGCTTTCCTCGTAGGGGCTCTCTGGTTGTTCAGTGTGAGTGGCACGGATCTGCTGTGGGTCTGTCTGGTGTGACCACCATGCTGCTGTTCTGCTGGGCTGGATCCTTGTAGGGAAATTGTGCCTGGAGTGAGCATTGCTGCCAGCTCGTTTGCACAAAGGGTGATGGCAGTCCCAGTGCACCTGATGATTCCTTTTTCTACCTCTGCTGAAAGTCTCCTTGTCCATGGGTGGTTTGGGGGCTGAGAGGGGAGCACTTGCTTTGCTGCTTCTGACAGACAGGCTGGGATGAGGCTATTTTTGGAACTCAGCACTAATTTTAGCAACAGGGAAAGACGAGGGCTTGAATCCAAGTGAGTATTTCCTGACAGTGTAAGAAGCAGGAAAAGTGCAGGATGGTTATCAAAACCTTCCTGGGAGGAAAGCCCAGCCTTGGGAGTGTTAGAGGAAGACAGCATCAATCCCGCCTGCTCGGGAACACCCCCTCAACTCTCCTCACTGCTGTTTGACAGCTGCCTGTGGCTAGTTCCCTCTGTCTAGATCTATTTGCTTGATGTTGCCTTGAGATTTTCGAGCATAAAGTGTTATATGACTTTTCCCTAGGCAATGCTGGCCACTTCCAGCATCTTTTCTACCCTGTGCTCCCAGGCAGTGGCTTCCAGAGCAGGGATGTGGCCCTCAGGGAGTGGGATATGTCCTAGGAAGACAAGTCACCAGCAAGGTGCCAGGAGCAGAGCCAGGCATGTGCCTGGGGCTTGCTGGAGGGAGAGAAGCTGACCTGAGCATGAGACAAGAGCTGGTTAGACAGTTGTAAGAGCAGCAGCTGTTGGGCTTGTCCTGGGGCTTGTGGGACAAGCTCTGCGGCTTTTGACACCCCAGGCTGCTCTCTGCCCTATCTGCTGCCTTGGCTCCAGCTTTTTTAAGTCTGTTCTGTCTTCCTTGCCCCAGCTTCATCCCTGTCTCTGTTACCAATGTCTCTGGCAGTAGACCTCTCGTCTGCTACCCTGATGATGATCTGTGGTGTGTATCCCCCCCTTATCAGGGTTTCCCCAGTTCTTGAAGGTGGTCAGGGCACAGCTCTTTCATTAGTGATGCTGGGAAGCACTCAAGACCTGTATAAATAGGCTGTGCCTCCAGCATCCAAGTTGGCATCTGCTCCTGGCTCCATGCAGATGTGGTTCCCTCACCAGCAAGCAGTAGTGCTGCCTCTGCATTTACACTGGGTGTTATGGTTTGGACAGCAGTTATCAGCTTCTTTCCAGCCCATGTTTCGTGTTTCTTCTGTCCTGAGCAACAGTGGGCATCCCTCATCTCTGTTAGATCCTTTCTGGGCCCTGTCACCTCTGCTCTGGAGGTCCCTGAATGCCTCTGTCAAGGAAGAGGCGCTCTTGTTGCTTTCTTGCTTGGCTCTATTGGGATTAGCCCAGTTCATTACAGCTTGAAAGTAAGGGAGAGTGTAAACCTGGATAGGGAGCAATACTGGGGAATAGCTCATTTGTATTATCCTCTGTTTCATTCCACTGGTGAGCCCATGGTTTGTGGGAGAGTCTCCACCTCATTCCCTGAGCCCTGAAATTGGTGGTTTATTATAGAGCCCGAACCATAGATGTTGGTGTGCCTGGGCTGACCCACAGCATGACTGGTATAAAGAGTTTCTGGGGTTTAATCCTTCCTTGAATTTCTGTACTGGGGAATCTGTTGAGCATCCCAGAGGTTGGCTGAAAGTTATGCTCATGCCAATAAGATGAACGCAATCTGAAAGTTTGCAAAGTATATATGGAAGCCAGAAAAAGAGCCTGTTTCAGGAGTCTATTTCAAAGAGCTCTGAGCTCTGTTACCCCCAGCTTCCAAGGATTGGGAAGGTGAAAGTCCTGCTGGGTCCCACAGCTTGAAGGCAGAAGTGTAGAGGCTGCTAGAACTGAGGAAAGGAATGACTGGTAACTGCCTCTCACAGTGTGAAAACGGGCAATCCACTCCTTGCTACAGGTTGTGTGCCAAAGGTTACCTGAGTGTGTGGTCTGGGTGTGCAGGTGATGTCAGAGTGTCCAAGCAGGGCTGTCACCCACCCGGGCTTCACTGCTGGGTCAGGAATTCCTGAGCCACAAATAGCCAGTGTCTGGGAAGGCTTCGAGGGGGAATGTTGCTACATGCTTGGCCTGTTCATACCCGCTCCTGGGCATCTGCTGTTGTCAACTGCCAGAGATGAGATCCTGGGCCAGGCAGGCTTTTGGCCGGCTCCTTTGGCCACTCTTATAAATGTTTTCTCAGCTTGCTTCTCTGTCTCTCGTCCCTCCAGCTGGTGTCTGCAGAGGGTTCCCATTCAGATGCTGGCTCGGTCTGTGCTGATAACCAGACAGAGCTGCCACCTTCCATGGAGCGCACAGGAGGAATTGGAGACTCCAGGCCCCCCTCTTTCCAGTAAGTTACGTGGACATCTGTTCTGATTTCCAAGGGACACACAGTGGGTTTGCTGTAATCCAGACCGGTGTCCCAGACCAGGCTGGCACACTCTTACCCAAATTGTCAGGAATGCCAGCAAGAGGGGAGGAGAATGAGGCTGGGAGCAGATTTGAAGTGGAGCTGCATAATTCAACAAACAAGGGCATGCTGAAAATATTGCAGGGAAAGAGCCGGCACAACATCCCCAGTCCTTTGCCCGGCACCCGTATATGTGCTGTTGTTGTTCCTGTCCCTCAAGAAGGAGACAGCTGATGGTTGAAACCTTGTGTTGGTCAGGACAGAGGTAGAGAGAGCCTTGTCAAGTTGTTCCCTGTTGAACATATTTGTTGCTTTTATCTCATCACAGCCCTAACACTGGGGGGAGTCGGGAAAACTTGGACAATGAGACAGAAACAGACTCAGTGGTGTCGTCGCAGAGGGAACGACCTCGTCGGACAGATGGGCCTGAGCATGGTGAGTGTTGGTAACATGGTGAGAGCTCTGCAGGGAGTGGCTGGGGCATGGTGGCAGCACCAGCTCCAGGCTTGAGTCAGCTTTCTCTGCTCTGCAGAACCTTCCCAGCTTGGAAAGGCTATTCTGTGGCTTTTAGAAGGGCCATAGGCTCTTGGAGGCAGGAGCTAATATCTGTGTTGCATCAGAGCTTGGTGTTGAACACTTTGGGGTCAAAGGAGGTATCTGCTGTAAAGCCTCAAGAGCAAGAGACAGTTGTGCCTCTGTCTTCTTAGGTGAGAAGCAGAGTGTGGTTTAGCCTTGCCACTCCGTGCTGCTTCTTGTTCTACCAAGGAACCAGCTGCAAGTCTTCCACAAGTTTAGCAGCATTTTTCTTCTTGGCCCATCAGCCTCTTTGCCACCCTGTAGTGATAGAAGAGGTATGCCACAGAAGATGGATCTGATCCCAGGGTAGACTGGTAGTTAGCTGGCACTAGATGGGACTCACTGATGGCCAGATTTGTTCTGAGGAGGTTGCCATGAGCCCACATAGGGGAAGGGGTTGTCTCAAGTCCACTGAGTCTTGTCTTTTCATAGCACCCAGGGTGAATGGGACAGTGAAGGGAGAGCGACGCCGAGACTTGGGTGGGTACGAGAGTTCCTCTACGCTCATGAGCAGCGAGTTGGAGACCACCAGCTTCTTCGATTCAGATGAAGATGACTCCACCAGCAGGTAGGAGAGCTTAGATCTTGGGGAAACATTAACTTCCCCCCTGCCTCCCAGAACAGAGAGATACCTTTGCAGGGCTCAGACCTGCTTCTGTCTCACCCAGCAGCCCCCTCTGCCACTGTCTGTCCCCCATGTGCATGTTCTCCCCTCTGCCCCTGCAGTCCTCTATTCCCTGTGCCATTTCGATGGCTCTCTTGCTGCCAGAGCCTCCACTGTGGCAGCAGAAGAGCTGACTCTCACTTTTGCCTGCAGGTTTAGCAGTTCAACAGAGCAAAGCAGTGCTTCCCGTCTAATGAGGAGGCACAAGCGGCGCCGGCGGAAACAGAAGGCTCCACGCATTGAGCGGGTACCCAGGGAGGGGCTGGGTATCCTGGGGAGGGCAGTGTAGGTCAGGGTGGGCTCTCAGGGATTCAGCTGTTTTTACTGTGGGCATGGCTTCAGACAGGTGTCCAAGTGCTGAGACTTTATAAAGTGCTGTAAACCTTTTTCAGGCAAATATAGCCTCTAGAGCTGGGATCACAAACCTTGTCCTGGCCGTTGAGAGGTTGTAAGGACCATGGCTGATGTTCTCTGGCTCTGCAAATCTCTCTTAAAGCATAAGACTGGAGTTGTGGGTGGCAGCTGTCATGCCACAAGGAGTGGCAGGCAGGAAAGGACAAGTGGAGGAAGCTAGGGCTGGGAATGTTACTGAGGCACAGAAGGGTATCTCATGTTTCACTTACGTTGCAGTCATCGTCCTTCAGCAGCATCACAGACTCCACCATGTCCCTGAACATCATCACCGTCACGCTAAATATGGGTGAGTGGGAGGTGTGCATGGAGCCTGCAGTCCTTCCAGAGCAAGATTGGGTCATGGAGAGGGAACTGGGGAGGGGACAAAGAGAATGAATGGGGGAGGAGTGAGAAGATGGATTCTGTAGGAGATTGGCTTCTCCTGTAGCAATGGTCTCTCAAGAGTTTGGGTGTCCCAGGACATGTCTCTGGGACAGGGGTGCAAATCACCATCATTAGTACATGGTTTGTCCGAGGTTAGGGCTGCTTGTGCCTGCTGCTTTGGGGTAACTTACTTCTTTCTCTTTCCATCCCTACAGAGAAATACAACTTTCTGGGCATTTCTATTGTGGGACAGAGCAATGAGCGTGGGGATGGAGGCATTTACATTGGCTCTATCATGAAAGGCGGTGCTGTGGCAGCTGATGGCAGGATTGAGCCAGGAGACATGCTCTTGCAGGTACTTCACGCCCACATATCTCCATCTTTGGGCCTGGGAAAGCAGTAAGAAAAGACCCAGAAGCCTCTGTGAGAACTTTGGCAGGCTAAACCCAGGAAGCTGTGCTTGGAAGAGGGAAGCTGAGTCACTGCTGAGCTGAGTGGGGAGCTCAGCCTCTGGTCACATCTCTGGGACTCACCTCTTTGTGTTGTTTGCAGGTAAATGACATCAACTTTGAGAACATGAGTAACGATGATGCTGTGCGCGTGCTGAGGGAGATTGTGCACAAGCCGGGGTGAGTACTCGGGTTGTTTCTTCCGTCCAGGGACATCTGCATGGTGTGTGCTTGGGGTGTGTGAGTCCTGTGTTCCAGCTACCTCTGCCACTGCTTCTGCAGAAGCTCACAGCTTAGGGTTTTGGTGTTGCTTTGATTCCTGGGTTTTCATCCCCAAAGCAAGAATTGCAACCAACAGAATTGTGGAGAACTGGGATCTGTGCCCCTTTTCTTTGTGGGGATGCTGTGTCTGCTCATTGCAGGGCAGTTGGGCTAGATGACCTTTAAAGGTCCTTTCCTAAGTAAACTGTACTGTGATTCTCTGATTCTATTTGGGTCATCAGCAACCCTCAGCAGGGTCACAGCATTTTGTTCATGCCACTAGGGAAACCCATAGCTGGAGTGGGGAATAAGGTTGCTTTGCTGGCAGCTTCTTCCTGTCTCCCAGGAGAGAGCCAGCACACAGCATCTGCCCATCATGCAGGAGTTTGTGCTACTGTGCTCTGGTTCTAACACTCACCTTTTTGTTGCAGGCCCATCACCCTGACAGTGGCCAAGTGCTGGGACCCCAGCCCGCGGGGCTGCTTCTCGTTACCCAGGAGTAAGTGGATAGCTGACCCACCCTTAGCGCTGGTGCCCAGCTCATGTGAGAGCCCTGCCTTAAGCACTTACTTGGTTGTTGTCTTGTTCCTCCCCTGTGTGTGTGACTCCATGTGGCACTGAATTGGGGTTTGATGGAGTTTTTTTCAGCTCTCCTTTTAGGAGGCTGCTTTGTTCTATTCCCAGACCAAAATGCCCATAAGCCCAGCCCTCTTTCCCACATCACGCTGGGGACGCGTTTCACTGGGGCAGGGAGGTCACTTGCTCGGGGCGCCAGAGGAAAGAGAAACCCCCCTTAAGCCATAGGGGGATCTCTCCCTCTGCACCTCTCCTGCTGACCCTCCCTCTCTTCTTTCTCTCCCAGTTGCTCCCCAGCGGATCTGGGCTGGGCCAGACTCTCCATGCTCCGATCCGGGTGAGTCCCGGCAAATACTGGGGATGGAATGGGCTGTGCTGAGTCCCTGTCCCTCCCCAGAGGTTGTTTTGATGAGGTGATAATTTCTTACAGCCACTGACTGACTCTTTCTTCAATGCAGGTGAGCCCATCCGGCCCATCGACCCAGCAGCCTGGGTGTCTCACACGGCAGCGATGACTGGCACCTACCCAGCGTACGGTATGAGTCCATCCATGAGCACAATCACTTCCACCAGCTCCTCCATCACCAGCTCCATCCCAGAGACTGAACGTAAGTCCTTGTGCCTCCGTGCTGCACCCGCTGCACGGCCTCCTCACCTTCACTGCGCTGTGAAGGGAGCAATACATCTGCCCAGGGACAGCTGGGCTGGGCCAGATCTGCCCTGCCAAGGGACTGGGAGGGAGGCAGCTCTCGCCAGGCTGGCACTTGCATCAGTGGGAGTTCTGCCTGGAGGAATTAATATCATGTTTTTCAGCCTTCTATGTGAGGAGAGTAGAGGAGCCTGGGTGCAATGAGGAGCTGTGGCAGGTGCAGAGGAAAGGCTCAGACCAGTCAGGGGTTAGTGGGTGAGAATGTGGGTCCAGAGGGATTCAGCGTGTCCCTGGAACAACTGAAAGCTCCTCCCAGACAACAGATAGGGCAGGTTGGAGGAGGCAGCTGGGAGCACAGAGCCTTGTGGTGGGGCCACGTCCTGCTGAGCACAGGGCTCTTGGTTGCTTTCTGAAGGTTTGGGGTGATTCGATATACAGAGCCGTGAACCCAGAATTTGGAGAGCTTGGGTGAGGCAACAAGCCAGGAGTTTGTTGTAAGTTTGTGACTCTTGCCTGGGCTTTGCCCAAGAGGAAACGGCTGACATGTGAAGGATAACATGGGAAAGCTGGAAGGGGGGGTTACACAGCATGCACGCCAAGGCTGTCTGCGATGTATTGTTCCCTGGCCCATTCCTCCCGTGTGTGATGCTTGCATGTGGCCCTCTTGTCTCTTCTGTCCTCTCTTACCTCTGCCTCCCTTCCTTCATCCACACTACAGGCCTCGATGACTTTCACCTGTCCATCCACAGTGACATGGCCACCATTGTCAAAGCCATGGCCTCACCAGAGTCAGGCCTTGAGGTGCGGGACCGCATGTGGCTGAAGATCACCATACCCAACGCCTTCATTGGTAAGAGATGGTGCTGCCTACGGCAGAGGCAGGGACTGGGGAATGGGTGGCCCGTTTTCAAGCAGATGTTCAAGGGAGCATCTTTGTCACCATAAGCAAACTGTTGACTAGGCAAGAGTCACAAATTGAACCTTTTGGCCCACTTTGTCATGGCTCCAGTGTGGCTCACTGCTTCAAGGCCCACCATCTCCCTTGCTCTTGCCAAACTTAACTCTGTATTTGGTGGCAGGTTCGGATGTGGTGGATTGGCTCTATCACCATGTGGAGGGCTTTACAGACCGCCGTGAATCCCGCAAATATGCCAGCAATCTGCTGAAGGCTGGCTACATCCGACACACCGTGAACAAGATCACCTTCTCGGAGCAGTGCTATTACATCTTCGGGGACCTCTGTGGAAGTACGGCTCTTGGCATGGGTGGGAGGGAGAGGAGAGACAGGTAGAGGTCCTGCAGAGCCCTGCTGACACCATGGGGACACACCTACAGCCACTGCCATCAGGCTGGGCCCCTTGTTCTACAGACCCTGTTAGGGGAGCGATGAAGAATATCTCAGCTCCCTTGTCCTGCAGCTGGGCTAGTGAAGTTGGAAGCAGCATTGACAATGTGATCTTCTCTTCTGGGCAGTCATAGCAGTCTTAGTCTTTACTGACTGTCTTCAGGCTCTGAACTCACAGTCCTGGCAAGGGCTTGGTGTTCAGGCAACTGGGTTCTGCTCAAGTAAGAGGGATGGGGGAAGGAATTGGCAGGGTGAGCTGTAGCTCTTATGTGGTCCTTTCCCACCAAGCTGGTCTCTATTACAGTGGCAGCTTGGACTCCCACAGCCTGGCAGTTGTTCAGCCAGGATGCACAAATGGTGGCATTGACTAGCAGAGAGAGTGTCTTCCTTGTGTCTCCTTGCGTATCTCATCCTTGTCAATCAGCAAGAATGGATGGAAAGCTGCTTCACCACATGTGGTTGTTTTTCTGCTTGGATTAACCCCTGTTCTCTGCTTTCTTGCAGACATGGCTAATCTGTCTCTTCATGATCATGATGGCTCCAGTGGTGCCTCCGATCAGGACACTTTGGCTCCGCTCCCCCACCCAGGAGCTGCACCCTGGCCTATGGCTTTCCCATATCAGTATCCACCACCTCATCCATACAACCCCCACCCCGGCTTCCCTGACCCGGGCTACAGCTATGGAGGGGGCAGTGCAGGCAGCCAGCACAGTGAAGGTGAGTGAAAAGGACTAAAATATGCCTGCAGACGGGCAGATGTCCTGTTCAGCACAGGGAAGCAGCAAGAAAAGGTTGCTTAGGCAAGGCCCTATGTGGGGGAGCCAGGGCAAAAGCATCTCAGAAGGGTCAGGGGACTTGCAACTGAAAGGAGACTGAGAGCACAGACTGTGGTGGTTCCTGGCTGTACTGGAGTGTGCTTCAGTCCTCCTTTGGATAGAGGAGCATCCGTTCTTCCTGGCTTGTCCGAGCTGGTGCCTAACCTTGTCTTGTGTACTTCGCAGGGAGCCGGAGCAGCGGTTCCAATCGCAGTGGCAGCGAGAGGAGGAAGGAGAGAGAGAAGACTGGGGAGTCGAAGTCAGGCGGCAGTGGGAGCGAGTCAGACCACACCACGAGGAGCAGCATGCGGCGTGAGCGTGCGGCCAGCGAGCGCTCAGTGCCAGCCAGCCAGCACAGCCAGCGCAGCCAGCACTCCCTGGCTCACAGCATCCGCAGCCACCACAGCCAGCAGTCGTACGGGCCGCCTGGCCTCCCCCCTCTCTTCAGCCCCCCCATGTTGCTGATGCCTCCACCACCGTCAGCCATGGGGCCCCCCGGGGCGCCGCCGGGCCGTGACCTGGCCTCTGTGCCCCCCGAACTGACAGCCAGTAGACAGTCCTTCCGAATGGCCATGGGCAACCCCAGTGAGTTCTTTGTGGATGTAATGTGAAGCGCCCATCCCCTGTCTGTCTGCTGTCCCTCCTTCCCCCTTCCATCCCTGTTGTTTGTTTCCTAGGACCAGCCCTGGCTTCACCCCTTGTTTTTTTGGGGTTTTTTTGTTTCTTTTTTTTTTGTCTTGATAACGAAAAGAAAAAAAAGGGAAAAAAATAATAAATGGAACTAAACTTTGATTCTAATCCCTCCTCGAGCGGGCCTGCTGAGTGCTGCCAGCCCATCCCGCCACCAGACTTGTGTATTGCCGATGGTAATTCCCTCCTGCCATCCTCTCTAACCCCATTAATCCGCATCCGTCCCAGCACCCTGTGCTGCTTGCCCGTGTGTCACTGCTGCCTCAGTCCTTCCACCCTAAACATCTCTTCTTTCTTTTCACCCTTTTGTGTTTCTTCTGTCAAGCAGCAAAGAATTACGGGGTGTTTGACTTTCTCTGAGCCTGCCGCCCATGGGGGGGAGAGCTGGAGCATGGTGTGGCCCGACAGCAGGACACGGAGCTCCAGGGGCGCTGGGCACGCATGGCGCTGAAGATGGCTTCTTTCCTCCCCCTCGCGGAAGATGCCCTGCCCTTTCCACAGCCCTGAGAGGGGAGCAGGGACCAGCCTTATATATGTATTTTAAATCCCGTTGTAGTTGCCTTTTGGCTAATGCATGAATGTTCCAGGGCTTCAGTGCCTCCAGGGAGTGGAGAGATGCTGCCACTTCCCTCTTGCCCATGTATTGGGCCAGGTCCGAGCCTGATACTGCCCCAGGGCGGGACCCTCCTTCACCTTGGCCAGGCCTCAGGGGTGGGGCTGTACCTCTGCACCCAGCCCAGAGTGGTGGCAAGTGCCTGTGTGCAGTCTCTTGCATGACTCAGTGCTCTACACCTGCCCTAGGGTACTTTGGGGGGATTTAAGGGCAGAGCTCTGCTCCTTCCATCCTGCTCTTTGCCCTCCTGCCTGCAATGTGCTGTTGCCTGTCCTGTGTGTAGGGCCTGTCCCATGCTTGGGGCTGGCAGTGGCAGCTGTGGCCTTCTCCCTCCTGCTGTCGCGCTGCTGCTCAGCTGTGTGATGCCTTCAAGGGCCTGGACAGAGTTAGAAGGCAAGGGAGGGGCTCAACTGGCTCACTTTCATTCTTTGGAGAAGCGTGGATGTCCCCTGTATTTGCCCTGTGAAGGGCCTGAGTCTGTCTCCTTCTCTGCCCGGTGCTGCTGGCCTGGCTGCTGGGAAGGACAAACCTCTGGGACAGCCCTGCTCCCTCTGGGCTGTGAGCAGTGCCTGGTGGCAACAGGAGCTCTCCAGGGACAAGACTGCAGCCTGAACCAAGCCCTCTGGGCTCAATGCCCCCAGATATGCTGGGACAGTTGAGTCTGCTCCAGTCCTCCTTGCCTTTCTTCCTTCCACTTCTGGGTACTTAGAGACGTGCCTGGGGCTGGGGAAGCCCTTTCCCCATGCCCAAGGCCAAGCACGGTACAGTATGGACACGTTCAACCCTGCTGCTCTTGGTGCTGGCGCCCCGGCGCCCTCTCCTCCTGCCCCATACTGTGACTTTCTCCATAAGTGTTGCCTCCTTTGGTCTTTCTTGTGTTCGCGGTTTTTATACGATGGAGTTGAAATGTATTTTGCTCCTTGGGAGTCTGCATTGCCCCTGCAGCCCCTCTGCCAGCTCTCATGCACCATCAGTTCATCTCCCTGACTCCCTAAAGCCTCTCCTTCCCCTCTGCCTGCTGGAGTCAGACTGTCCTCAGCAGCGTCCCTGGCCATTGCTCACCCCTTGCCCTGCCCTACCCGCTGGGTTTTATAAAAACACCACCACTCTCCTTGTTTTTATTTATAAACATAGTTTTATTGGACTCCTGCCTTGTGTCGTTCGTTTATTCTTTTCCCCAAAGCCTCCTCTATCCTGTAGCCTTTTACTCTAAAGTGAGATCCCAGCAGGATCAGGGCATGCTGTGCTAGTGTTACAGCCGTCTTTTCCCGGGACGCCCAGGGCGGCTGCGGGCTGAGTCTCTCCGGAGCGGGGCCTGGGCGGGGGCTCTCGGGGCTCCCTGGGTCCCCGTTTCCAGCGGCAGCACTGCGAGGAGAACACGAGGCCAGTGCAACTGCGGGCTCTGGCCCTTGGCGCAGGGCTGCGGGGGGAGGAGCGGGGCTGTCTGTGCGCAAAGGCAGCGGGAGCTATGAGCCCCGTGGAAGGGCGTGGCAACCTCAGGATTCTGCATGGCGAGTGCGGCCTCCTTCCCGGGCGCACCCCCAGTTCAGCCGCTCGCTGAGCGCAGCTGCCATGGTGTCCTCGCCCCGCCATAGACTACAACTCCCAATATGCTCTGCGCGGGTCCTGCCCACCTGTGCTCGCCGCGCGGTCCGTCCGTGGAGGCGCATGCGCAGTGGCTGCACGCGGGCGGGGCGCGCGCGCGGCGTCTCTGCAGTGCGCGGGGGGGCGCGGGGTGAGGGGGGGCGGCGCCGCCATCT
>VZTX01011115.1:0-44892 GCA_013400915.1 Pardalotus punctatus
CGAATAACAGAAAGCAAACCATACAACCAAGCAAAAAATCAACAAAAAAACCCTAAAAAATTTCTTTCACATCCAAAATGACTTAACTGAAAATTAGAATTCATCAAGTATTGATCAGCAATTTTACAATATGTATCACATTCCACATGCAAAATTGAAAGCAGAAAGCCTATTCTCAAACTGGGAATCCTTATCTGAGAAAGTGCAGCCTACATGTCAAATAATAAGTTTGTGTACCTCTATATTTTTGCCTCTACAGAAGTAAATAAGCATTATCATAAATTATTCCAGAGGTATACAAGTATATTGAAAAATTTATTAAACGCAGGAAAATTATGTCCATATTACCCTCAAGCATCTAAGGAAAACATGAAAATATCTTCATTTATTAAGAATGGAGCAAAATGTTACAAAGAGTTTTATTTACCATTGATATATTATTTGCTTTTTATTAAACCATTTGGGGGGGGGGGGGGGGGAATTAATTTTTCAGAGTCAATCCAAACCAAAATTTTTTCAAAGACTAGTTCACACTCCTTTTCACACTTTTCTAAAGTTTCTTTACCTCATGACTACAACTCTTTAATTGAGAGAAGTGATTTTATTCAGAAGTAGTTAGAGTTTTTTTATTAAAGCACTGCATGGATGGCTTGTATCTCACTATTTCTAAAAACTGAATACAAAAACAAATACATCAGGTACAGAATTTTCTATTATTGTGTTTATTTTTCCCTTGCAGCTCCTCAAAGATAATTTGTATTTAAGAATTACTTCTGTTTAGAAGATTAGAATGCGAACTTCTGGTACACTAAAAACTTATCCCAATTTCCAGATGAAAACAAATGCTCACCTGCAGAACTTCAGGTGCATCAAATGTTTGAATTTTCAGTCAGCTTGCATTGAATGTGTTGCAAACATATGAGAGCATGTAAATAGATACAGCAAACCTAAGGTTAAGATGTTTACAGAATCCTGTTTAAGGGATACACTAAGTAAATCTGAGCAAACCTAATAAAAGAGACACAGTGCAATGTATGAATTTGAGCTTGAAAACAGAAGGATCAGGGCCTTTGTGTTTCACATCATTAGCAACTCCAACAAACCTTGTTAGGACTCTGTATACTTTTGGATAATTTAGAAGAGTGTTTCTGTTCATAATTCAGAGTCTCTGAGACCCTCCTGATTAATGATTAATTATAACTGCTACTGAATTGCAGTATTTTTATTTTGTCATGCCAATATAATAACAGTGTCTTACGTACCCAAGAACAGTATTTCAATCTTCATTTTTTCATGCAAATACTGCTGGATTCTAAGGACATGGGCAACAAAAGCCATTTATAATTGCTTTAGTTTTGACAAGTTTAACCACTGAAATGGAAAGATTATAAGCTGATTTTTTGCCTTCAGTCAAACAGTCTGAAAAATGTCAGATACACATTTACCCAGAATGAGGTTAACAGCCGGGGTAGAGAGGAGAGAAGGGGGAAAGACATGTCAAAAGAAGATGGTGGTGGAACTAACTAAGCTGAAATATGAGAAAAATGGCAGCAGAGGGGTCAGCAAGAAAGGAGCAGGCTGGTGGGAGATGTGAGGTGGGGAAAAGAAAATTAAAAATTGGGGAAAGATATTGAGACTGGAAAAGTTATTAGTTAAGCCCTGGCTTGTGAAGACCTATGGGGAGAAAGCATAAAGAAGAACAACCTAAGTGCACGCACAGTTTGCAAAGGCAGCCTTTATTTCTAAAAGTAAACACAATTTCTGAGTGCTCATAACTGGAGGTGTTCAGCATTTATTCTGCCATAAACTGTACACAGACTGGAGTCAGGACCTTTGTGGAGGATTTTCATTGAAAATTAAGTGTTTTAGCTGCACAGCTCTCAGTCAAGCTCTTACATATCATTTGGATGGTGGCATCCTGTGCTTTAACAGTTCTGTCATTCTGTGGAGAAGTAGATTCTGCATGGATGGGGTTTTTGGCAGTAGGAAATGATCCGTGCTTATGACTGGCCACAGCACACACGGAAGTTTGCTGACAAAAGATTAGTATGAGATAAAACTTTATCCCTTTTCCTTCCTCAACAGCCGTTAAGTCACCATCACTCCCTGAACCCTCAAATCTTTACACAGCAGGGTAAAGACAGCCTAAGATTACTGGCATTTCCTTCATTCATTCATGGCGTGTCTCTCCTGAAACAGGAAAATGGCCTCACATTCCTATAGTGTTCCTATATATTCCTATAGTGCTCCTACAGGTATTTTCCTATGGTGTTCCTAAAGGGTCCTCTAGTCTGCCTCCCCACAAACCAGGAAATGTTTCCCTAAGATTAGATTGGCACGTTAGATTCCTGTCCTAATTGATCAGCATAAGGCAGTATGGGAAAAAAACCCAATCATACTGCAAATAGCAAATATGTTATAAATCAAGTGACAGTACTGTAGAGTCTAACAATGTCACTGAGCTGCAGCTACCAAAAAAATTGTAGAAAAATACACATTGCTCTGTCATGCTGGTTTTAGTCTTTTAGCGTACTGACGGTGTATTTCTTAACGAGTTACTTATTCGCAAACTAAGCAGGCCCTCCAGGCAGAATTAATTCACAAGCAATGCCACATAATTGTGAAAGCCAACTGAAAAGCTTTGTGATCTCTCTACCCTCTGACTTCAATATTTCAACACTCATCACTTCATTATGAACAGCCAAACCACAAGTTTATATCTTTTCCAGACAAGCACTTCACCTTAGCTACCAGTTCAGTCACAATCAGACCTCGACAGAGATAATCAGGCTTCCTGTTTTCCAAATATCACTATGTAGTGTGCCATTTCGAGTCCAAGTCTTCATAACACTGCTTGGCCTCAGCCTATGCAGCATTGTTTTGCACTGTCATTCCTGAAAACTCTAGCCATTCAGCCCCACAACAAGCCCAGCTGGCCACTATTTGGGAGCAGTTACACAAGGAAGAAAACGACGTCGTTAACTTGAGTGCAGGCTTTTGTTTGTTCAATTATTGACTGAGCAGGCTGGTACAAATTTTAATGAAGACTGAAGTGATTAAAGTGTAAGAAAACTGGTATTTGCAATGATGAGATCAAATGGCTTAATATGGGTTGCAATAATAAATTAACAAAATTAGTAGCTAACCTTATCAAAGTGCAGTTTCTCATCTAACTGTAAGAATATTGGCATTTTTCCAGACTGACCTCAAATTAATGTTTAAAGGAGTGAATTTGCATAATACATTGCACAGCACATACACAGAGTTACAAACAGCTTGTTTAAACCATCGTGTTTTCTCACTTAGGCAGAAGCAGAACAGCAGCTGCTTGCATACTAAACTCCATGCTTGGTACTCTGTTACTGCAGCTGCATGTGGGGAACCAATTTAGCTTCCTCTGAAAGGCAGAGGTAGGGGTGACCTGTTGATTAACTCAGTTCATTCCAAGGTATATTTGTTTCAGTAAATGTGTATAAGCAATGACATTAGTGAACTTGATCTATTAAATGATAACAGTACTGTAACATCCATCTCATTTTATGTTATTACTGAGATGCAATAGACTATTGTGCTGGTTTTGGCTGGGGTAGAGTTAATTTTCCTCATAGTTGCTAACATGGGGCTGTGTTTTTCTTTTGTGCTGGAAAAGTGTTGATAAAAAAGGATGTTTTAGTTACTGTTGAACAGGGCTTGCACCGAACCAAGGCCTTTCCTGCCTCTAACCCCACTCCAACAGTGAGCAGGATGGGGATGCAGAAAGACTTAGGAGGGAACACAGCCAAGAAAGCTGACCCCAGTGGACCAAAGGGATACTTCATACCATATGGCATGAGCATTTAAACCTGAGGAAGAAGACAGAAGGGGAAGACATTCAGGGTGGTGACCATTGTCTTCTCAAGTTACTCTTGGGTGTGACAAAGCATTGATTTCCTGGAGATGGCTGAAGACCTGCCTGCCCATGGGAAGGGGTGAAAGAATTCCTCCTTTTCCTTTGCTTGCATGTGTGGTCTTTGCTTTACCTGTTAAACTGTCTGTATCAACCCATGACACATGCTTTTCTCCCCCATCCCTCTGGTGGGAGGTTTAAGTGAGCAGCTGTGTGGTAGCTAAGTTGGTGGCTGGGGTTAAACAAAAACAGCTGCAGCATGAAATAGAGAAATGCTCTTTATTGGGTCAAAACATATTACGTGTGGTTTTTATACCTTCCTGGATATTTTTTTAGCACCATGTTGTCTTCATTTTCCTTGAATACTGTTGGCAACTCCTTCTTTCCTCTTGAAATTTGTCCTTTTTATGACACAGTGGTCAGTGTTGTGAATAGGGCCATGCTGGGACACAGAGAGGGGGTGTAAGGGCAACATCCACAGCTCCTCATTTTCCTGTCATGTAGGGACCTGGTACTTCAGAGTTGCACTAAGAACTAAAGAAATGAAAGAGGAAAGCACTTTAAATTACAAGTTTCTGCACAGTGTTAATGTAGTGCTGCAAGGAATATAAAGTAAGAAAGAGTTTAAACGTATGATCATATGCCATCTTTTTCATAGGGATCTCTGATTCATTCACAACACAGAATGGACGATACTTATTTCAAAAGAAGCTGTTTAATTTTTTTTTCCTCATTGTTTTCATGTAGTTATAACATTATTGAAGCCCTGCTCTGAAAACAGAATTTCTAATTTCCCTTTGGGCTCCTTTAGAGCAATCAGCACTAAATACTTAAATTTCAGATTGAGTGAATGTATTTATTTTCATAAGATCTTTGTAAGGTGAAAGCTTGGATAACTTTGTTTAGCAGACAAACCTATATCTTAAGTCCATTGATGTCTAGGTAGCCCAACTTGATTCTGCAATCCCCAATCACACACTCAAGCCCTTGGCTACCCATTCCTGCCTTCTGGCTACTTTTCTTTCTGGTTCAAGTGTCCACATGGGGATTATTCCTTAACACATGCAGGTGGCTGTGAAGAATCTGTGTGGCATATCTACAGGCTTTTCCAACAAAGATCTGAAAAAAAAACTACCTTAACCTACTGAAAATATATCTTTTTTTTTCTGGCAGAAAAATCTACAGATCTAGACCACGTCAGAACTATTGCTCTTGGACAAGCTTTTTGTGGGCATGATAAAGCGAATTTCTCACAGCTGCAACATTAAGTAAAGTTGCTTTGTGGCTAGAAGCACTTAAAATTGACTTTGTAATAACCTGAAGGATATGAAGTAATCCATGAAGCAGCTTTTAAAGTATATCAAAATACCAAAGAAATGGCCGTTTGTAGGCAGGTCCGACAGATCCTGCACTCTGTCATCCTGCCTAAAATTTAAACTTTGAGAGTTTTCTCATTCAAGACAGCAAAAAAACAACCAGGAAACCTGAGCTTGTGGCAAGAATTTATTCCTCATGTGTGAGGAAACAGCTGCACACTCTCATACCATTAAGCCACAACAAGATCCTGCAGTATTCAGTGAGAAGAGGTCAGTTTTCAGTTGTCTTCAGGGACTTAGAGGTGTTCCATCCTCTCACTGCTTTAATTTCTATCTAGGGAACGCAGAGTGATGGAATATTCTCATAGATATAACCCAGTCAACAGTTATCTCTTAGGCTTTTTCCATAAAACATGTCACAGGGCCACAAGACAGACCCAACTTAAACCATGCCATTAGTACATCCCTGTGTAACTAAAAGCCAAAGAGCTTTTAAATGACTGTTTCTTTTCCTAAGAGGAGATATTTGTAAAACTCTCCATAAGATGCACGTTGAATTCTCCTGTAAGTATTAAAACACTGTTCCTTAAAAGCCTCCATGGCCTGAACTTTACACATGGATAGTTTTCATTAAATAACTAAAGACAAGATAGCCACTGTAACATGACTGCTCACTGTACTGGGCAGTGGAGTAGTGTTCATGTATCATGTGGATTTTGAAACTGAGGGGGGACATGGCTTCATTGTGATGAAATTATTTGAATTCTTGAAGGTTCTTGCTCTCCTCCTGA
The DNA here is from genome assembly GCA_013400915.1 of Pardalotus punctatus. Classification (NCBI taxonomy): domain Eukaryota; kingdom Metazoa; phylum Chordata; class Aves; order Passeriformes; family Pardalotidae; genus Pardalotus; species Pardalotus punctatus. The sequence goes on from VZTX01011115.1 coordinate 5,994, forward strand.
CTTGGCACTGCTCACAAATATAAGAACTGTTCCTTCACTTCCATCATCTATATCAAAATGAAAATATTGACCAGTACATTACCCAGGATATTCCCTCGCAGAATCCTACTCAATAAATCCTTTCATTAGGCTATGAAATATTAGTAATTTTAACAAACTTCTGGCCAATCAACAAATCACATCTTTCAAAAAAAGAACTGTCAACCATTTGACCATATATTTACTAGAGGCATTACTTACTTTCTACTTCATAGAACTCATGATACAGTATAACTTCCCTCATTCTAGCAGTTGTAGAGAAGTTCCCAGTGTTAGGAATCAGGGAAGTTATATCTGACTGATGCACAGAGACAGCAGGAGCCAGAAGTGGTTGTAGTGTGCTATCTTGAGCCAGGCTGTTTCCCAGGGTGGAATTCAATACTGTAGGGTAGGATTCCTCTGTTGCAAACCAGTGACTAATCTGCCAGTCTGTCTGGAAAAGTGGGCAGCACTGATCTGCAGCAGAAGTGCTGAACAGCTTGTGGCTTTTCCATATTCATCTACCTTAAATTCATGCTTTTCTAAAAGCACAGCTGCCAGAATGTTGAGTAACTCGTACTGATGCTTATTGTAGCAGCAATTCCCAAAGCTAACTCTCCAGGTAGGAACATCACTCTTGGCAAAGTGAATCTGCAGTTCCTGGGTGTGCTCAGGGACATCTGGGAAGATGGAATGCATGTCCAGACACTTCTCCCTGTTATGTATCCTGTTTCTTCCCAGGAAGAAACTTTCCATCCTGTTTCTTCTTCTTTCTACCAAATTAGTAGTAATAGCAATAATGCATCTGTATCAGTAAATATATTTCAATAGAGATTTACTACCACAGAGGACAACAGTGGCACTAAGGTCCTGGTATTAATTTTAAATTATTTCAAAAAATACTGAATGACTTTGTTCAACTAAAGGAAGGGGACTACATGGACAGTCAAATTGAGCTAAACCTGTCAAAAGAAATTAAAACAGAGATTCCTCCACTTACCCCATTCTTATAATTGAAAAGAAGAAAAACTGAAGGGAGAGAGAGAAGAAAAGGCAAGGATATGATTTATGATTTATGATATGATCTATTGATATGATTTATTAGCTTTGAAGATTTGAAGGGTCAGTGGCTTCAGAGCAGCATGTATAGTGTGGCTGTCTGAAACTGATGCTAGAAACAACGGAAGTCAGACAAAAAGATAATATTTTTTCTGAGTTTGTTGCTATTAATAAAAAGATTAAAGTTCTATTTATAGGAAATTACAAGAAAAACATGAAGATGTAAAGCAAGTATGACTTCAAAAATCAACATTTTGCGTGAGTTTAAGACACATAATACTTTTTAATGTATAAACAAAAGCACAAATAAATTATTTAGGGTGTTGGTTTGTGTTTTTTTTCCACTAGGGAGCAGGATTTTTTTTATTCCAGAATTCTGAAGGAGTTGGGAAATGAAACCACATATCAAGCAGTGAGAATTTACAATGGATCTTTCACCCTGAGAAAGGTACCGTCAATCTGGAAACCAGAACACGGCTGAATAGAATATTAATATATGTTCAGAAAAGAAGGAGTACAAGGGGAAATGAGTTGGGAAAAAACTCACTTGGGCAAGAGTCAAGTCTCTGTAATAGTTAGGGCTTAAATTACTCTTTACTGAAAGAAAAATGTGGGTTAGTTGGAAATAGACTAAACATGCAACAGGGTGAGAATGACAGGTTATCTCAGCAGACATTTTTCATATAAAAATATAAATAGTATTCTGGATGAGGAAAATGCTCTGCACCTCTTACCTTTGGAATGCTTTGGAATTTGACACAATGCCATGTAAGAAGTTCGTGTTCCATGTGAAAATGATGAGAATTAGTACAAGGATAAAGGGATGAACTTTTGCCTATAGAGAGGTTAACAAAACCAAAAAATTCTCCCATGAGGATGCATTTTAGTGGACTCCATAGAAATGCTGGAAACCAACCTGGCGTCAGTATTTTTGCTGATGATCTCAGCATAGTATGTTGTTGTGTGTTTCTGAAGAAAGGTTCAGAGATACTGTAAGTAAAAAAGAGGAATAAAATAGAGCTCAAAACCTAAGATAAAGACACTTCTGTTACTGTAAAAGTGCCCAAAGAATTCCAAACTCTCTTGAAGTTATTGCTGAACCCATCAAGAATTTGAATAGGTCTAATCACTTAGAGGGTGGGGGAGGAGTGATGGGATTGTTAGAAATACTGAGAAAGTGTATATCAGAATGTTGTGGATAGATTTAAAAAAAAAAAAAAAAAAAGTCCTGAACCAGAAAATGTATGCATTGCTGTTCTTTTTTAAAAACAAAGGTCAGCCACATGGTTTTTCTGCAGATTTTAGTGCAAACTCAAGATTAATACTTGAGGAACAAGAAATGAGCATGCCAGAAGCATGAAACAATTCAAATTTCTTCATGTCTACCATTGGAGATATGTGTGTACCTCAGGCTAGAATGAGAGAATAATCAGCAACACGACTCTGCAACTCTGATCTGGGTAAGTATTTGGAGTCATGTAAAATTAGGAGCATTGCTGTTTCCTTCCCCCCCTGTCACTGCAAATGTACTTGTTTAGGGTTTAAACACACTCTTAATTACTTCTGTGTATGAAGAAGCAGAGCAGAAAGGCGTTTTCTTGGCTCTAAAAAGGTGTAAAGAAAGGAAGTTATGATTTTACAGTCTTGACTTACATAATTTCCTTTGCAAATGTTGTCTTGTGCAATTCAGTTAGAAATTGTGTACATACACACATTCCCAGGGTGAAAAGGTCCAGAGTATATCTGTAGCTTCACTAGGCTGCATGCAGGAATCATCTGGCACCCCACTGCAGAGCTGTTATTATGTTCTGTTTGCGAAGTTAAATCAGAAACAGTTTAGAAATCTGCAGCTAATAAGTCGAGATACCGATTTAGCCATATTATAGCTTGGACTTCAGGAATATTCTAGCAAATATGAAATAAAAAATAAAAAATAATCACTATTGTTGACACATCACACAGTGTTACATCAAATTCATTAACATAGGTCCTCCCTGACAGAGGAGCAGTCTGTAGAGAGCGCATGGCTGCAAAAGTGAAGTTGATACTCTTTCTGTTTTGATTTGTTGGTGGTGATGATCATGATGATGATGATGATGGTGACAATGACGATGATGATTGTCATTGCCATTGTTGTTGTTGTAGTCGTTGTTATTGTTATTATTGTTACTGCTGGTAAGCAGAATGGAGTCAAGGATTCTTCACTGGAAATTAAAGGAAAACATTTTATGTTTATTTTGTTGTGTGGAAAATGGAACCACCAAACAACCACCAGTAACCACCAAACAACCTGAAAGTCTTACTGCCATATTTGCCAGACTTTGTTCAGTCTGTGACTTCTTGCTGCTGTTATAGTTTCAAAGAGGTTGATTCAAAAGTATTACACCAAAATCACACAGAGATCAAGAGAAACACCACTGTCATGTGCTACTATATTCAATTACCCAACATAAAAATGCAAAACTGTATGCAAGCAAGACATATGAGAATAATTAGGTATTTAATAAATTATTTAAAGTTTTTAAGACGTTTTACAATTGCAGATAGGCCATGCTACCAGAATATACTCTGGTGGACAGGTGAGAAACGCCTCCAAGCATAAATAGCCACTCTTCAATGGAAGGAAAGAAATCTCTCTTTGATGCTGCCTTACTTTTTGAAAAACAATCAGCAAATCCAAAGTATCCTTCATTGCTAATACTAAATTTGTATTGACAGGAGATTTATAGTGCTTTTCCGCTGTGATGTGTTACAGAAGAGCTGCCTCATCACTCTACATATTTTTTCTGTTTGAATTTCCTTCTCTATTTTTTTACTTCATTACTACTTCCCCCCACAGCTTGTACTCTCAGACATTCTTTAAATGGAATTTCAATTTTCCTTTAATTCATACAGAAGAATTTGTGCTGTATGGACAATTACTTTCAGACTCATGACAGGGGTTTTAGTCCTGTGAGCCCCTGTTCACACAATTTTATTTCTTGATCTGTCATGTTATCAATATTTTCCTTTATAAGTCCTTTTGACAACAGGCATATCTATACTGTTTGGTATGTCAGCTGTATTTAAAACACAAATCCATAAACACTATTACAAAACTACCAAGCAGACCATATTTTATAACTTGTACTCTAACAATAAAGTAATTTCTGCCATTGCAGTTTGAATGTACAACATGATAGTTCAATGAACTCTGAAAGCTGGAAGGGATAAACATGAAATTACTGCACAGTCATGTCCTAAGAAGTAATAAAACACTGCCATAAACAGGCAGTCAGAAACATGCTCAAACAAGGTAAGAAAAGTATCTACCACTTAGCTTGCATTCACAGTATTATATATTATGCATTTTAACTACTACAAAATCATTTTTAAAAAAATCTAGAATTTCCGAGCATATCTGAAGGATCATCTGTGAGAGAACGCTAGGTAAAATGTCAAACTTGAAGAAAGGAGACGTTCTTCTCCTTCTCACTTTGTACTCTGCCAGAGCAAACATCTTGTATTTGATCCACAATTTGTAAAGCTCCTTTGACATCTTGGTTGTGAATACTAGCTGTGAACATCACAGCTGCACTCAAGACACAAATTAACACCCTCAAGGTCAGGCAGCTGTGGGGACAACTCATGCACTATCATTGCTTACCTGCAGAGTAGCCTTCTAAAAAAATCTTTTTTCTGCAGATAATGTGTATAAGCAAGTAATTTAAATTTCTTTTCCAATCTAACATTTCTAATGCTACTTGCTATGTTACAGTTGAGCTTAAAACTGTCTCATTCAGTGAAGGATTTTTCAGTCACTCTGGCCATGCTTTGAACAAGGTCCCCAGGCTGAACAGCTGCAGAACTTAATCTGGCTTCTCAGTAATGAATTCATTCACCTCATTCACACGCAAGTCATGCATAAGTACCACAACTTTAAAGTAAGACCAAAACCAATCTTTTTTAATCAAGTGAATGTACAGTAGACTTGAACTGAAGAAGCTGGCACAGAATTCACAAAGGATTTGCTGTGTTAGTGAATAAGCTGCGCACATTGCTGTTAGAGAAAATTCCTTTCAGGGTTGCCATCTAATTCTCTTTCTGACTTACAAATATATCAGTCATTGCTGTTGCTTGGGCAGAGAGATGAGGAGCTTACATCCAACAGCATCCTTTAAAACCAGGCACTTTGAGGAGGCCTGCAGTGCAGCCACAGGTATAAGGACAAGTTGCTTCTTGCATGCCCTCTAACCTGGATGTTAAAGTGCCAACTGAGCCCTTTTTTGGGAGTCTCCCAAAAAGTTGTCAATGCATCCTTGCGGCATCTGTCCAGCACACTGCATTTCAGCTGAGCGATCTGCATTGTGGGTAACCTGAGTCTGGTGCAAAACAGCCACTAACACAAGGAGGATCTCTGCAACCAACATGCTGAACTGCCATCAAGCCTAGAGTTTTCCTATTTTTTGTTGCTAGGGCAGAGAAATTGGAAGAAAAAAATTGTTGGAAGTAGGTAGGAAAAGAATGCCACTATGGACAGTCCAACGCTGGCATTACACATTTTATATTTGGCCTTTCTTCTGGGGATGATTTTGTTATTTCATGTGTCACACAGTGCTTTGTAATCGTCAGATCAATCAAGAGTGTGTTAACAGGGATTGTGGCATAAATAGTCCTTCAATGCCATTCTGCTCTGCACTAGACATACAGCTGAATATACCTGTATGAAACGCATCTTTTCTCTTTTTGTTGTTGTCACTGGTTTAGAACGAAAATAACTAAAATTGAAAAATCAATTGCACGAGTCCTACATCATTCCTTTGTACCACTCATAGAACCATAGTGTGGGGCACCTCATTGTTTTGCCAGACATTTATATTGGGATATCTATGACTACTCTTAAAAGAACTTGTGAAGAAAATGCAGATGTCTGAGTGCTTTTGTTGCTGTAGGTGCTAATACACTAGGCAAGAGCAGTGTTTTACTTTAAATGTATTTTTTTGAAGAGCTGTAACTTCTTGACCTCATAAGAACTTGATTCTGCAAACTGGGGTTTGTGCTTTGTAGGAGACACTCTTGTCGAGTTTTTAATTCACAGCCAAAGCTATCTACTTGAAAAAAACTCTGAATTGAAGACAAGAAGGCATTTGAAAAATTATGCTTGTTGAGTCCATTCCACATATGCAAGTGTTGCTTTGCTGCATGTTCCAAAAATCCTCTAATATATTTCTCAGCAACATATTTTTTTTCAAGTGTAGGGCCTCACATATTTAAACAACTGTTTGAACAAATACTAGAATGGATAGTCATTGTCATTCTGATGGGATACAGCAGTGTCTATGTGGCTTTTGTTTGTCAGAAGTGCCAGTGTTGCCAGGAGACTCTGAGGGAAGATGTCAAAAGGCAACAAACTGAAAGGACAGACTATCTGGACTATGCTGAAACCTGCCTCTTGCATGCTAACAAATTTAACCAGTGTTCCTTTCCTCACTGACTTCAATGAGAACAAAATTGGGTTGCTGGTTTCACTTAGGGACAAGTTGGAAAGGATCCCATGAGGCATTGTTACATTTCTGACACCAAAGAAGCAGCTAAGCTATCTCTGCTTCCAGTAGCTTTTACTCTTTCTTTGGATGTAGCTAAATCACCCTTGCAAGAAGCTTATAAATGTTGCTTACCTTCTGAACAGACTCTGCTGTGTGGTGTTTTCCTGAAGCAAGATCCCTAGAAAGTGTAGCTGTAAGACCTTCTTAAGTAGTGTAGATATTGATCAGGTTTTGTTGTTATAACAGGACACAGTTTAGGTCTTCATGCTGCGCCCTCACCTTAATGTGCAAGCACACCAGTCTCTCAAGGGCACAGCGGCATTAAAAAGGAGATTACCCAAATTCAGATCAGAAATATGATAGAAATTTAGCTGACAGCAGCATAACTCTTACTACGACTTTCATAAAGATACGTGTGAAAGCACCTTTGACTGAAAGAGGACCACTGGATTTTGTTATCAAAGTGACACCCAGAGCTCAGAGGCAGCCAGCTGTTTTTGTCATTGATGCTGGTGAATCACAGTATAACAGATGGCCTTCCTTGCAGCTGGCTCTCAGCAGGGCCACAGAGAGGATGTGCCCAGCTGTGCTGTCATACCCACTGATTTATATTCAACTGTCTGTACTGTGGATCCTCTCTCATTTTCTCTTTACCTACGACTCATTTCCTCCATGCTAAATCTCTCTGCCTTCATGTGCTGCTCCCACACACACTCACACAAGAGCCACTTGCAAGCCACTGAAATGATCTCTCCTTGCCCAGACCTTGACTGCAGATCTCACACCCAGACCCTCCCCAGCTCCACGTACGGTCCTGCAGCCTGGTCCTGGCAGGGTCTGCAGCCACCGCATCCCCCTCTGTGCTGGCACAGCCACGTTTCACACTTGCGAGGTGTGGAGCATCCTCATTGCTCCTTCCCCTCCCAGAAAAGGAGCTCCTGGTTGCCGGTGCCTCTGCACTCCCTGCTCCCTGCTGAAGGCAGTTGTCAGCAAAGGCAGCCCAGAGCCTGGGTGCTTGACAGGTTGGCTCCCACTGCAGCCACCAGCCACCACAGAGCCACTCCTCTGTGCCTGCGTCAGGGATAACCCTGGTATTTGTGCGCCTCTGTTACGGGCTGTGGGCTGAGGGAGAGCGTGGTGAGCACACTGTGCCAGCCCCAGGCTTCCCAGGGAATCGAGGTCTCTTCTTCTCCATCTCATTTATGAGTGGTGAGGGGTGGACACCATGCAGTGTTGTCGTGTCATCAAAACAGATTTCAGAAAGAGGCTGCAAATGTTACTGGATGGTGCCCTCGAGATTACACAGTTTGTGTGGCAAGAAGGCACCTTTCTTTGTTTTGATCATAAGAAAGTATTTTTTTTTCAGCAAGCATCCACACCTCTCTCCATCTTCTGTGGAGAAAAAACAGTCTAAGGTACAAGATGCTTATCACAGATGGAGTAAAAACATTTAAGGGCATGTGAAGTAAGAAAAAAAACCTAGACAAGAATAATACCAACACTACCATATTTTTACTCTCTTTCCCATAGTTAGTAGAATAAAGCAAATCTATTTATTTGAATGAGTGAGAAAGAATCATTTGTTAAAGGTGGCAATAATTGCCCTCTATTTAAGTATAGTACTACCATTTAAGAGGGTGATTCATTAGTATGTGTCTCTCATTCATCATAAAGAATAATCTCGGCTTCAAAACAGAATGTCATCGTAAAGCTTCATCTAAACCTCATTGAGAACAGTAGAAAGATTTATTCTGCTTACTGAGCCTTGTGTCAAACTTCATAATGAAAAAAATCAAACCACTTTTTAGACTTCCTACTCTGTGTTATTCAAGCCATCTTATACAGTTTATTTAATATGAAAAAATTACATTCTCAAACAGAACGTCATAATATTCACATTGGGGCCATTCATTGACATTTTTAATAACTTGTTTTATATATGCATAGCAGTGTAAGATTTGGTGTTGCTTAATATGTGGGTTTGAGACATTCAAAGTAGGTAAGGAAGCTGGTAAAACACATTTAAAAGAATCCCTTTTTTTCTCAGTCTTAATTGAAAATATAATTCAGAGAAATGCAGAAGTGTCTGTGTACAATATAGATTGGTAGCTGTATAATGCTGCATTTAAAACTAAAATTGGGACCTTCACGGTGATTTCTAGGCTATCATTAACCAACCAGACTAACTAGAATATTAAGTCAGTTTTGACATTAATATTCTGTACACTCTTGTTGTTCATGTGTTATGTCAGTACAGATCAAGGGACTTCACTTCTGCTGCTGTGTCAATAAATTCTGTTTCTGCATGCAAAATTCAAAGGCTCCAGGTTGCTTAGAAGTTGCAATTCTTTTTGGTAAAAGACTTAAATATTAATGTATGACATGACAAAAATTACATAAGATACTATAGAAAACTACTGTCCTGACTGAAAACTATCTGAAGCTAAAATGCCTGTGAAATTTAACTTACAAAATGTCAGTGTGACAACCTATAGAAGTTGGAGCAGAACTATGCACTGGGCATCTGGAGCTTAAGATCCTGTCTTTTACAGGCTCAGCTATTATGATTGCTAGATGGTTACTAGCCCCTTGCAAATGTGAACATTTTCAGGAACTGTGATTGCACATGGCAAAATTTATTAGTATCAGAGGCCAAATTACAAAGTTAACAGAGGAAAGAACAGCTTTGAAATTCAGAGTCTCAGATGGCTCCAAGGCCACAAAAATAAATAAATCATAGCCCAGCCACCACCCTAAAGTAGTTTTTGTGCCTCATTTCTTGCAGCCCCAGCTATGTTTAGAAATTAAATATGGAAAGAAAACATTTTGTTAGTATAGACCTAAGGGTATGTCTGCATCATGGAAAGCAGTGTGTCCTGGGCAAATGTGGCATAAACAAACTTCAGAAACAACTTGTGCAGTCCCTCCAGATCAAGGCTGTGCCAAAGCTCATGAACATTCTGCTGTGCTCTGTTGGCAGTCCAGCCCATCAGGCACCGAGCTGGCAGCTGGAGCCCTGTGCTCCGTACTGCCTTTCAGAGTCACACCCAAAAGGCATCCGCTGCTTTAAAGCATCTACAGCTGAAGAGGTAAAACCTGATTTTTCAGTTTAACGTCATTCTGCCAGTGCTTTCAGAGCCAAAGGGTGTTACTAGCGTGCTCAACTTTTAGTACATTTATTGTACAGTCAATTAATTACTATGACTCATTTGATAAAATGCTGTTCAGGGTGAGATGGGCACAATTAACAGGAAACATATTTTATGTGGCTTCATATCTTAATTATTTTATTAAACCCTAGCCATTTACAGAGTGATGTCAATATGACTATCTGAATGTGGTGCACAAAACTGTCAATTCCAATTCCCTATATGCACAGGAATGCTCAAGACTGTGCGCTGTAAGAAGAGCAAAGCAAAAAAAAAAAAAAAAAAGGAAACAGCAGAATAAAAGAAAACAAAACTTCTTAATTTAAATCCACATCTTGGAAGTAAAGTTTGAAAGCTTATGTTATATTGGGCTACATAAAAATATATAACATTTGAAATTTGCTGGCTAAAGTGCAAGTTAGCGTCAGATAACCTGCTGTAATGAATATTTTTCCCTGAATCCCCAAAGACGCACATTACTCTTCTAAACAATCTTTTAAAAATACCTCTGTGCTATCTATCTATCTAATCTAATACTATCTATTAAAAAGACTAAAAAATAAAACCAGATTTCTGGGAACAATTAAACAGAAAATGAGAAACCTAAGTTTTTATTTTGTTTATGGTTTGTTATGGATCTTTGCATCCTTAGAATCCAGATCGAGAAGAAATTTTACATTACATAAATGCATGCCTTTAAGTGTCATGCTAGAAGCTAAACCTGAGAAAGATTAAGAAGCAATTGCAAGAGCACATACTGTCGCACTGGAAGGAGAGAGATGACTTCAGCAGCATGGAACAAGGCACGAGCTGCCGGGATGAGGACAGGAAAAGAGTGCTAAGCTTCAACAGATGCTGACTTTATAGCACTTTTTAAATACTACTCAGAGGGTTATTTAAATATTCTCTGCAGTTCACCCATACTTCTCACCAGTCTCTCACCATTTGCTCAATTTTTTTTTCCTTTTTTTTCCTTGCTGCTTTCAAAGCTCACAGTTTCTTTTCTCCCCTGCATTCCAGTTTCTGTTTTCAAACACTAAAAGGTTCCCAAACATCACCTGGACACCTTCCTGTGGTTCTTGCTCAAGCTTTGGGCCAGCACTGTCCCAAAACTGAGCTTATTCCATCCATGCTTTCTGACACCATCACCCTTCTCCATGCAGTTTCCTTCTTTACTTTCTTCATCCCTTTTGTATTTTGTCCTGTACCCTTCTCTCTGAGGTTTTGGACTGCATGCTCTACCTCCAACATGATTCCTAATTACTGTTTCTGAAGAGCTGAGACATTCATGACGTTTCATGTTCCTCTTTGCTGCCATTCCTGGATCACTATGACATGTACTCTGACATAGAGTTGACCTTAATTTTTCTCATACAGAGAATAATTTAGCGACCAAGTATCTCCATCTCATTCCCTACATTGTCACCTTTGGATTGGTGGCTTCCTCCCTTCTTAGAGCAGCAACTTCAAAGCAGTTTTTCTCCATTTGTTCTCATATCAAATGTACCCAGCCATCAACCTGTTTTCTGGACTTCCAGAGTTTCCCGGTCTTTTGTCTTTTCTGATAGTCTGTTGAATTCATCTATGATGATGCCAGCCTTCAAGTCAATGATCAGTCCATCCCCTGGTCTGCACATTACCTCATCCTCTTATTTTAAATAATGATGAGTCTTGGATCTAAATCCACCCTAAAAAAGTGATTATTTAGTTGCAATCTTCATCATGTACTATTTTAACTGGTCTTTTGCTGCATTTCTCCATTTCTTTGACTTCCTGTTTTACACCATTCATGACTTTTCTGTTCTCAACCCATCTTTCCTTATTTTAGCTCATAAGAGATTCATTGGGTCTCCCAGTGCTTCGTGTTTATCTGTCCACAACTCCTGTTCATCTCGCCCATTGGAAAGCCCAGAGGATGAGCCCCTGCCTCACAGACCCATCTCGTGCTCTGCTCTTGCCCTTGCTGTGGAAATCCTTTAAACAATGTTGATTCCTCTATGCCAGCTTCGTTTTCTCCTCGGCTTCTGCTTATCCCATCTCCTTCTGGATGATAATCCAGCTTCCTGAGCAAGGTGGTAAAACATACAAAGAATAGAAAATGTTATTTCTAAAAATTATTATAATAGGTCAATATAACAAAGAATTTTTACAGTCAATATCTGTCAGTAATACTCCTTCCTCTTCAAGACACATCTGATAATTTTTTTAACTTCCTTTTTTTTCAATAAAGTCCCTGCTTTTGGTTTCCTTTGCAGGATATAGAAACAAAGATAACAAAAGATTAACAGGTTTGTTGAATGTGGGCAAAGGCTTACTAATAGTTGTTGGGTGACTTCATAGTATTTCAAATAGCATTTAAATCTTGAAATAAATATATTGTGAGACTTAATTATGGGCAGAGACAAAATGGGTCATTTTTCTTACATTAACAATGAAGCAGAAATAACATTGTTTTTATTTATATACACACATATCAGCCTAAATAGCGTCCCTTCCAAATCACTAGTATTAAATTCTGATCAGCCTTTGATGAGGAAATAATTCTGTGTCAACCTCAACCCTGATAACACATGTTTGAAAGGCATACTGAAAAAAACCTTAAAGCCTAAGTAGGTTTGCAAAGCTTACTTTTACAAAGCTTTACTTCCAAAAGTAAGATGGAATGAATTGCACAGTTCACATTAACCACAGAATGTAAGATAACAAAGAGGAAGATCAGATTATGCATTGCAGTAATTGGAGTTGAAATGTTTGCAAAACTCTTGACCATGAATTAAGGATTTTATAAACAGAAAATTGTCCTGGTATTTTTATTGGAGAGTATCTAAAGGAACTTAGTTACAGGAGGACCTCTGCCCTCTCATTCCTGCATTATCACAGCTGCTAAATCTTTCAAAAAGCTTTTCTAAAACAACATTCACTATTCATTGATAGACAAGGCAAATGGTTCTGTGAAAGATCAAATTCTCTGTGAAAGATCAAAGAAAACAAAAGCACTGCATTTTGCCTGCTTCTTTTTCCCAATTACAGGTATAAGAGAAATAGCATCTGAAGCCACTGTCCAGCCTGCACAGGTGAGAAAGCAATCATGGCAATGACTTTTGAGGGAGAACTTTTATAATTTTCTGCCAATAGAAGCAAAATAAGTGATTCAGATGGAAAACATGAAAATGCTGAATGATCTGGCAAGCCTGCAGAATGTCTGCAACCAGGTAGGAAACCCAAGTTCAGCGCTAAAGACAGAAACTGTTCTGCTGAAGATAAGTATAAAAGATGTTATTTCTGCCCTTTTCATAAGTACCATTTTGTGAATCAGCTCTGTTTTTTAGAGGAGATGGATGTTCCTATGCACCTAAAAGATTAGGTCTTTTTTAGACATAAGGGACTCATTGATTCATTCCAGTGACTGTCTGGAGCTGAGTAATTTCTCACAAGAACAGATGCTCCAAGCACTAGTCAGGTGATTATCTTCAAGTGTCTGAAGTGCTCTGACATTGATACCAGAGGCATTCAGCTTCTCCATGCGTGGCTTGTGATATTTTTCCTTGCAGCTTTAAATGAACGTGTTGTGTTTCTGAGATCTGATCAGGGGTCAGCTTTGCTGACAAGCTCACTCTGGGCTCCCATTCAGGAACACTGAGTGCAATTCTATGTCTGCTTGGGGTCCTGTCTCTACTAAATCTTCTCTGCCTTCATCACCCTGTTGAACTTATTCAACCTTTGTTATAGCTCCCTAAAGCTTGACAAGGCAAGCAGAGTTTGAGCTCAATTATAAGCTGTACATGCGTTAAAAGTTTTGGTGTATAATGGCTTTTGACAGACAGAAATTCAGCAATTAGTTTTCAAACAGGAAGGATGCTGAATTTTATTGGGTACCTTCTTTGAAAATTATAATTTTAACAGTGTCACCTGATAGGTAACTTGCAGCTATCAATTTTATTAATTTCCATTACTTTTCCTGAAAGATGGGTTCCTCTCCCATCTCAGAGGGGCACATAATTTTGTATTTCATTACAAATTTAATATGCATCTTGAAAGGATTTCTGAAGATCTTTCATAACAATACATAATTTTGGCATAGAAAACATTTTCATTTGGTCTCCAAACACTGATAAACTGTAATGAACTGAAATTCACAAATTCAATAAATACAAACTTTTTGTTTTGCAGAGGACAGTTGCATAAAGAAAAGTTTAGAAATTTGACAAAAATCCCAAATTCAATTGTTAGTCCCATTTCTTACTCTTTAACCATCCTTCCCAGTTCTGATCACTGTGATTTCATGGGCTATGCACTTCTTTGATGAGGTTTTAATTTTCCTCCTTCTGAAATATTGTATTACTAGCAGAAAAGATGATACATGAATATGTTGTTTAATATTACTCAGTTCCTAGGAAGTCAAACTCTTAAAAATTTATCTAGAAACAAAAAAGAATATAGAGAAAAAATGAGATTTAGAAAGCCTCTTGAGAGAACTTAAAGGTTGTCATCATCATCATCATCACCATTATCATCAGCGTAATTTTTAAGAAATAAACCACTATTTTGGTTCCTCATAATCTTCTGCAAGAAATAACCATTTTACAGAATACACTTTCTCATAATTCTTCATTAACTCTGAAAAGTTCTTCAAAACATTGTAAAACATCATGCCAGAAAAGACTGTATGCACCTTATCTGATCTCTATAAAAGGGCCTGACTTTCCAATGCTGTCTTGTCAAGGGTCCAGACATTTAGACTGCTTGGCAGAAAAGTGCTGTCTCTTCTCAGTTCAGTATGGAGAACACGAATTTCCGCATTAATAAGAGATTTAAGGTGGATAAGGTATCAAATTGTAGTAACAGGTTTTATACAGCACTAGGCCTTTATATTTGTTCAGTTTATCAGCTTTCCTTCCCTCATGAATTAGTATAAAATACAAAAACTTTACAGATGATGGTACTATTACATTTATTCAGCAATACAAAAGACCATACTTCCATGTAATTTACATGCAATAAAGCTTTTTCACACAAGAAATGTCAGTTTCTGGTCCAATTAGTGAATCTGAAGAGGAAGAGCTTTATATGCACTTTCCAGTCTTGCAGTGCCATCCATGAAATGCAGACGTCCCTTGTGGTAATTAGTTTGCACCTGAAGCAAGAATCTTGATTACCTCTACATAATTAAGTTAATTATGGCTACAAATGTAATTAATGGTCTGAATGTTTTCCTGTATTTGTGGGAAAAGAAAAAAAAAAAGGAAAATAAGAAAAAAAGGCAACATTGTAAACCAGTGATCTCCCCCGGGCTGATTGCAGTGTACATAGGACAGAATCATAGGATCCTAGAATCATTTAGATCAGAAAAGACCTTTGAGGTCAAATCGCGATGATCAGCCTGCTAAAACACCACAAAGTTGTGTCCCAATGTGCCACATTTATGGATCTTCTGAGTACCTCAAGGAATGGCGACACCATCTCTTCCCTGGGCAGCCTGGTTGAGTGTTTGACCTCCCTTTCCAGCTTCAAAACAAGCCTGGTGAATTGTATTAAGAAAATTAAATGGAAAGATACAAGATTTTTCTTGGTCCCCTGTACTACATCCACGTCTAATAATTACTTTGGTTGAGTTTAATTTTACGACAGCAAGTCATAAAATCCCTATTAGAGGAACAGCAAGTAATTTAACAGCACAGATTTCAGACATGTAAACACTATGCTGCTTCTGTGGTCACTTATTGGTCAAAAAGAGTTTATCAAAATTATTTTAAATTATCTAATCCTGCATATTGATCAGCTGCAGGATTCTTCTCTGAAAAATTTAGCTAATACACATTTACTAGTGATAACTCCTTTTGATACAATATCTTCACAGAAAGAAATAAAATAAATTAGCCAAGCTTTCCAAGTATTTACACAAATAGGATGCAGTTAGGATTGTTCTATGACCATACGAGAAATTGTTGAATTTTGAAGTTGTCTTTCAAGTAGGAACAGTGCACTGACTGTATTTGCAGCTGATTTGTTCTCATTTTTTAACTTGATTTTAGTTTTCAAAGGAAGATAAAAAACCCTAGAGCAGGCAAGCTGCCTGCTTTAGTTTATCAAGGCTTCTTCTCATCAAAGTGTGATTTAATTCATCAGTCTTGATACTGCAAACAAACATAATTGATAACATTAAAAATATTCCATTTCCAGAAAAAATAAATCTTCCCTTGCCTTCAGGGAGCAAAACAGCCTATCTGCCCCTTTGTAAGGAAAATCTTTGTTAATCTTTGATTTTAAATTACTGGGAAAAGTCCTCTGAGTCATCATCTTAAAGAGAGCATTCTTTCTGGAATATCATAATACAAACTAAAGTACATTCCACAAAGCAAATGGAAGGTTAAATTAACAGTTTACTTCAGTGAGCAATGTTATAGCATGGAATTCAATGGTGGTTTTTTTTGTTGTTTTGGGGTTTTTTTTACAGAAATGCCTCAAGTAAATACCTTCAGATCTAGGAGAAATACTACTGAATTTTAGTCTGCCTATAGATTTCTGGTGTGTAATAGTTTTTGCTTCACTATGCAGAAGTAATCTAAAAAAAATAAAGATCAGAGCTTTATGGATATGGTTTAGTGCTCATCCTGGGCAAATTAAATTAAACCTCTGTCATATGATGAAAAGTTTGTTTCACCTAATTGAGCACCTAATGAGTATGGATAAATTTAAGCTACTCACAGAAATTTTGTTTTTCAAAGCTTTACTGATTAGCATCCATTCAGATGGAGAAAGAAACACATCGCATTTACATACACATAAGATTCGGAAGAAAGGCTCTGGTAAAATTCTTATCTCTTCATTAGGTTTCACTTCAAATTGTACTGTCCTGTATTGACAACTGCAGTTGTTACCAGAATACACTGGCTCACTTTTCCTTTTGATTCTTACAATTGCTTCTTCTTATTTCTGCGGGCTTTTCTGTACAATAGTGTGTACATTCACCAGGAAGCTGTGCTCTTCATAAGCTTTTCATCTGATCAAACTAACGTGTTCGTTTTTTCCCCCTAGAATATGCACCTGGAATCTAGACACAGATTTTTTACCATTAAAATGTCAAGCAACCAAGGGAAGGGGTGGATAAAATTTTGGGCTCTTTTGAGATTCCTGAAAGCTTTATACCTTTGACCTTTTTCCATTTGATGGTATTCGTGTATGAATTCTTCATCTTACCAGCATTGCAAAAGCCTGAGATGGGCATTTTATTCTTTTTTTACTCATTATTACACATGAATAAAGTACTGGACCCATCTTGTCTTTTGGGTTAGGATAAAGGAAGAAATTCTTGTAAAGTAAAAGTCAAATATATTTATACTAGAAATCTTCTCATTTTTGTGGAAACCCACAGGCTTTTAGACAAAGGATTTTGAATGAAGAGATTGTGTCCAAAGAAAGCTCACAGCCAGTTTTTCACACCACACAGCTTGGTCACAGTTCCATTACTAAGAGCTCATGTGGTTATCTACACTTGTTTCCTTCAATTGCACATTTAAAAAGCCCCCCAAAAAACCACTTGTACAGCAAAAACCAGATTTGACTGTGTCTTTTTGAAGTTTGCACCAGCTTTTTCTCTTAAAAATATTTTGTTCTGTCTTCCCCTTCCTTTTAAATCACTACACTTTGTGATCTTGCTTACATCCAGACCCTAATCCCTTCTTGCATCACCCTACTGCTTTTGTTTGTTTAGGCTTTTCTTACTATTTCCTTTGTCTAGAGCTAGGTGCTTTCATTTAATGACTTTATACCATTTATCCATTTACCCTATGCCTGCACTGAATTTGAAGATGTAATTGATGTACATGGAGGCATACCCATACAAGACTTAATCTACCTGATTCTGTAATGAGATTTTTCCCTTCAGTGCAAACCTGTCAATAATTTGAGTGACCTGCTCAAGATGTGAGTCCCTTAACCCTGAAATTTGAGTCCGCTTCTCCCCTTCACTGCTCCAAAATTGCCTGGTTTAGTGCTAGCACTGATATCTATCTTAAAGTGTGCCAGTCATCTTAATTCTGGCAGCATAGATTCCCTTATAGTGCATTTTTAACCCAGAGAAATATGTGCCTTATTTCACTGGAATGGTTGTATTCCTCACCCAGAGAAGAATTTGTCTCTGTGTCCTGCTTCCACATGATCTCAGACTACGGTTTCTTTGGCTAAGATTTCTATACACACTTATGCTGTTCCTATATACATTTCTGAAAGTTCCTTGTGTCATTTGCTGACAAAATAAGGTTTATTTCTATTCTCAGCAAAAGATCACATATTACACATGGCTCATTGATGTCCCATGTTTCTGAGTTTCAAAGCATTTGGTAGCTGAAGACACAGGTGGGAATTCAACTACTTAACCACTGCTGGCTTTTGCTGTGATGAGTTCTGTAGGCAGTGGGTTGTGCTCCACCTTCTCCAAGTTGCTGGTATGGTCTAGAGCATGTGAATATTTTCTCACAGAAATGTGAAACACTAAATCTAAATAAATTTATATTTTGTTTACTATAGCGGATGATTTTCCAATGGAATGTGTGAAGTCTGTGAGACCAAGATTATGGGGTTTTTTATTTCTACCAAACAAGTTAACCAGTATTATATGTGGACTTTTCTTCACTACATAACTCATATTCCCAAAGGGCTCCAGCTCCTTCCAAGTGTCTTGTATCCTTTCTGATATTTTAAATTACAATATTGACAATAAATGACATACTATGGACTAGGAAAAGTTTTCAGAGATGGAGATAGGCTTCCAATGTAGTAGTTGGGAACCACTTTCATATTGAATGTTTTTGTACTCATTGATTTTAAGAACCCTTGTCAGCCTGTAAATATGGAAATAACAAACAACAACAAACTCTGTCTATTTTCTCTGGGTGAGCAAATAGAGAAGAGTAAGAGTGCAAGTCTCCAGGACCCCTGCTGGCAATAATAGTTTCAGATATTTGCTCCATTTCGGGTAATGCTTGCCTCCCATACAGACCGAAAGTTTTATGTATTTAGAGAGTTCCTCTGCGTCAAAGATGCTTCCTCTCTGATGCTTGCCTCATGCACAGACAAATGGTCTGCAGTTTTTAAGCAGCAATTTTCGCACTGTCAGAAATATGATTGTGTTAATACTCCCTTTGGAGTCATTTGGAAATAACCAAAATTGTTCTTCCTGGTGTTGTCCCTGACCACTGCTATTTCCTCGAGTAACTTCTTCAGCCACTTCTATTTTGTGGCAAGGTTTTCATTGAGTCCAGAGCAGCATCCTCAGATCACTGTGCTGAACAGATAATTAGGCACAATTCTTACAAAGGGTATTACTCCAAGGGATATTTGCTGGAGCAAAAGTATTATTGATGGCAACAACTGCACTCCCTTCTACTCCTAGGCTTTCTTCTCTTGGGGAGATTTTTGTCATTTGTATGCTTTCCTTTACAGAATTAGCTGTGCAACCAGGTCTGTTTTTGTCATTATTATTAAGTACCACTTCTGGCAGCACACTCTTTTGAACATCAGTGTCCAGCTTAAAATTATTTAATAACTTATTGCCTTTCGGGTTTTTATGGAGAATTTGACCATGAAGTGATTGGCACATTTTACAATGTTGTGCATATTATGCAAACCCTTGCAAAGTATTGCAAAATGATGTGATTAAGTTTCTTGCAAAATTTATATACAAGCTGAGATTTGTCTTGATTCCAGTATCCTACTGAGCAGTTGTTAGAGCTCTGTCTTTCTAAATTAGGTATGTTTGCATGAGATATTTCAGAATTATTTATTTAAATCATTCTTGTTACTCTAGAGAGACATCTACATTTTATATACTTCATTCTGGTCTGGACTATTTCTGATACATGACGAACTTCTTTGTCAAAAATCAGACTGAGATTTTTGGGGCTTTCTTTCATTTCTTTTCCCCTCACCCAGTTCTTTTGTTCCATGCTTAATCAAGGTCGAGTCCACTTTCTAGGCTATTGATCATCTCTTAATTCTTAAATAAAGTCACTGGCTTTTTGCAGTTTCATTATTTTTAAATACAACACCCCCAAAGTCTTTCCTGTTACATGAAATTAAAAAATACTCCTTGAACTTTTTCTGTGGCTTCAGCTAGCTTCCTAGCTAGCTTAACTGCTATGTATCAGAGTTAGCCATTTGGTAGAAATATGAGTAATAATCAAAGTATCTTTTGATTCTTGCAGATACAGAGTGCATCACCAGCAGTATTTTTCCATCCTCCCAACCTCCATACATGTTATGGCTATTGAGTTCTTCAGCCTTTTGTTCTGGCTCCATTTTAATTCATTGCCCTGTGGGATTCAGTAGTTGTCCAGTGTTTCTAGCACTTTATCCTCTGTAGACTAAGCTTCAGGTCTGAAACCAGGACGCAAATTTCTGCATTCAAACCCCCCAACTGTGGATGAAGTGAACCCTTGCTATTGTAGAAACTCTTTAACTTTTAAGTGGGTAGTGAAGAGCAAGTTGCCATCTTCAGGCAGGGATATCAGCTGATGCTACACCAATCTCAGTGCTGTGCTCTAAAAGGTTCAGAAATTTCCCAAACTTCTTCCCTTCTGGGTGGAGCATAGAAGGATCTCACATGGGACATCACCAAGCCACATCAATTCATTCATAAGGAGAACATATGTCCAAAATATTTCTCTTCAGAGCATGGTCTCTTTGGCCTCTTGTTCTGTAGCTTTGGATACACAATAAAAACTAAGAGCTTTTAAAAAACAACCATGTTAAACCGCTATTTTCAAACGAAAATAAATACAAATTGTCTGCTCTTTCCAGACTGGAAACTTGTAGGTAGGAAAACAATTACATGTTATCTAGGTTGCTGAATGAGTATAAGGAGATATTCTTACTCAAGAACTCTTTTTTATTTTATTTCTGAATTTCAAATACTTGTGGAAATAAGATAACTTTCTTCTCTTGAATGAGTAATTTCATTAACAAAGATCCAGCAAATATGGTCTTATTTATAAGCTATGAGAAAAGTTTGTCTGTAAATTCCAAATTATCACTTAAATGTCAAGCTAAAATCAGTGAAATTTGATTGAGTATATCACAACATCTTTTTAAATCACACTTATTTTGGGGCTTAGAGAGCTACTAATCCACTCTGCTGGAGGAACTTCAGAAGAGCACAAAACATAAAACATTAGGTTCATATGTCCTTATGAGGCAATATGTCTGATCTTATAAAATGTCCTTGAGAAGTACCTACATTTTTGTTTCATCAAATTTCTCTGTAAGAATATTTCTTTTGTGCAAGCATATAATTTAATGCCAAATATGTCTGCTTAAAAAAAATTACCTTCTTGCACAAAATATTGGTAAGTTTTTAAAGAGTTAGGATTCTGATTTTAAAACTGGTTTCTATGAATTGAAGCAGAACATAAACTGATTTTCTGTTCAAACCTTCAAAGAAATAGCTCTTAATAAAAAAATGATCTCTCTTTATGTAAGCTAAGATGCAACTAACCTCCTACACATTCCTCCTACAAAATGTTCAGTTTCAATTTTGCCAGTGACTTGCACTCTAATTTGAAGACTTCCATCTCAACACAGAAGAATCCCCCCAGTTTTCAAGGCACTGTTTTCAGCACAAACTGCACAACCACCAGCCAAAGCTGAGAAGATTCTGACATGGTTTTTCTTATAATTACATCTCTATGTTTTTGTCCATATGTGCACAGAAAGGGATGCTTTTTTGTGTTTAGTGTTTAACATGAAGCCATTCATTATTTCATGAATTTCAGACTGGGGCTTGTAGTTCTTTATTAAATGATTGACAAATATTTGAATGTTATTGAACAAAGACATTAATATGGAGACTAATCTGTTTCCTTTCTTGTAGGACTTTCATTTACGAAGTGTTCCCTTCTTCAGTTAGTCTCCATGAATTCATTGTTTAATGTATAACAAGTCTTGAACTTGTTCTTTTCTTCCTAATGGGAAAACGAAAGTTAATTTTTGTGCTTATGTTGCACATTTATCAAAAGATGATATTTTCAAAACATGTACAGCAGCTTCTCCTCAGAAGTACACATAAGTCAATTTTATTTATAAGCATGCAGACTTCTACCCTGTTTCCTGTGAATAAAAAACCCCAAACAAACATCTCCATCAATACACAGTTTTTCCCTCCTAGCTGTAGGAATTATGTTCCCATGTGCTGCATTAAAGTAGGTTAAAACATATCACTTAGGTTGGAAGGTCTAAGCTTCTGGCAAAAAGGAAGAGAAAACCAGCAATAATGGATTATTTTTCTGTAGAGGGCACACAGAAATAATAGATGTAAAGGTCTGTGATCTGTTTATTTGCTACCGGAGCTATATTTTAACCAAGTAGCACAGCATCTGTGCCATACAATTACTTGAAATGTGTCTGAACTTCACCTCGAGGCCTTTTGGGAATACAAGAAAAAATCACCCTTTGTTAGCGCCCTAGTTCAATATATACATTTTTCCAAGGGACTTTTGCCCTGTAAAGGTGAGAAATGATAGAGTCATTCAGAACGTGATTTTGCATCTTTTGTATTTAACTTCCACTGACTTTTAACAAACCTTTAGTAAAAGGTTTACCAAACACAAAAATCATATTTAGTATTCTGGAGTTGTAAAGCAAAATGAGGGGATAAAGGTAAAAGTAATCATATAAACAGTATCAAGTCCTTCTTATAAAATCAGCTACCCAAGGGCTGCAGATCCTCATCTACAAAAAAATATAGTTTGCTGACCATATTTAGAGCTATAACATAGCTGCTGAGACAGTGACTAAGAAACAGCATAAATTCAAACTATTGCATAAATTTTGAAAGGATTTTTTCCCTCAAACATGCGCTATCCAAATACCTCCAAGCCTACCAGGATCACTTCTGTCACTAGTACCATTTTTTTTCATACGCAGATGCCATGGGTTTGTTTCACTGGATGAGGTAGAGATGGAATCTGCCTCTCTCTCTCCTGTGCCAGCTTTGTTTTGTGCCCCAAGACACAGAAGAGCTTCATGTGCCAGTAGGAGGATGGAAGAGATTCAACTCCATTCACTCAAGTTCACCCACAGAATTATTCAAATATTCTGAGCACTGGGCTTTTGATGTCCCAGTCCCTAATCTTGAGTACTTTTTAGTAAGCACATAATGTCATTAACCAAAATGAGCTATATTTTCTGAATTTCCTCTCATTTCAAGAATAGAGGGTTGACTTTTTTTTTAATTTTGTTTTGTTTTGCTTTACTTGTGATGATTTTCAGCAATTACTAATGGGTTATATTAAGTTTAGTTAAATCCCTTGACACGTGTGCTCAAGCAGAATAGCAGTCTTGTAGCTTAACATAACACAAAGAAGCTTTTCTCATCATTTGGGGACAGAAAAATAAATAACAGTGTATAAATGTCTATAATTGATTAAATTAAACAGCCTGAAAGTACACAATGTTAGTGAGCACTGGGAATTCATATATGAACTTAAAAAACTGGTTGAGGAACTGCCTGAAAGGGAGATGGCAAAGAGCTCTGATGAAAGAACTGGTGTTCTGGAGAAAGGCAGTTAGGGAATTTTTTGAGTGCTGGTTCTAGAACGGATGGTATTTAAATGTTTTCCTCCATGACCTTGGCAAACAGAGTAGGAGTGTGCTGTTTCAATGTGCCAGTACCATGTATTCCATGTTTTTTCAGGTCATGGCTACATTCCAGCTGAAATATATAAAAGGCCATATGGATTTCTTTTCATTACATGATAATCTGTTACTGCCAAAACAGCTTGGCTTTTGGCCCACTCCACACCACTGTTCTTCCCAAGCATGTGGAAAAAAGAGTGCAAACCTGGGGACTGTTTTGGCAAGGCTGAGTGACTATCCTGGGAAGGCTGCAGCCTCTTCCCTATTGTTAGCTTTTCCAAGGGTCTCTTGCTGTCCTTATCTTGACACAATCATGTGTCTGTGTCACCTGAATAAGCTCGGTTACTTAATTATCCCTGGTTACACACCAGACACACCCATCAAGGAATGGCAGCATGCATGGATTCAGGACACGTGGGTTTAAAGGGTGTGAGAGTTCTGATTTATGACCTACAGAGAGGCTAGGAGAAGATGTTCATGTCAAGGCAAAGGAAGAAATCCTGTGCTCGCCTAAACTTCCTCCGTTCCCAAAAACTAAATAAGTTAAGCTACCTACTAAGATTTAAGGGGATCTTTGAGGACCCAAGAAAAACATGTTGCTATTTTATCAGATGATGCTTTTCAAGTTTCCAAGTTTAAAATTATGAATAATCAGAAACAGAAGGGGGAAAACCAGTAATTCCTTTTTTCAGGCTTTAAAAATAACTATGTATCTTTTTTCCTCTGCATTTTTAGGTATCTCATTTTCTTTAAACTAAAGATTCAGAAATGTCTGGAGTAATATCTCTGTTCTGGAAACTATTGTTTGTACTTATTCCAAATTTCAGTGGGAAGTTGGGTGAGCTTGACTGGCATGATACACAGCATGGTTACTCTACACCAATGCTCTTATGCTTATTTATAAATTTTTATCCATGTATCTGAATTGCACCTATTTTCTTACAATCATCATTTCAGTAGACTCTTGCCTGATAATTACTCTGCATAATTCTGTATAAATGAGTGCTATTGATAAGAATAGTCATACAATGGTGTGGGGAAAGAAATACATGTTTTACCTCTGGTTGTAAAAGCTTTTCATAATAATTGATCAGATTGGTCAGGTTTGGACTGTATGTAGTATAACAAACAGTGGCCAATACATTATTTTTAACAAGGGTACTACTACAGGACCACTACAAAACACTCCTTACCCAACTTTGCTCTCTTGACTACCAACAACAAAAGGCTCAGGGATTTCCAGAACTTTGCTCAGGCTCTTGTTTTTAACAGCCATCAGATTACCTTCTGAATTTTTCTTACATCTTTGTGAAGCTATTTAATCTTTTTTTGTGTGTGTGTTGAGGAGTCTCAGCTTTTTACTCTTTTTACTCTCAATCTCATATGGAAGCCATTCTAATCATCCCTGTCCTGCATCCACTATTTTCTCTAGTTCTACTATAACATTTTAAAAATGAAATTATTAGAATTGCAGACAATATTCAATACAGGAATCTACTGTTGATTTGTGCAAATTCTCAACAATATTTTCTGATATGTTTGGTGTGGTTTTGTGTTTTTTTTTCCTTTTCTCTCCTTCTAAGAATAAAATCCGATGCTGTAGTTTTCTTCTTACCTACCACTGAGCACTGGATCTGACATTTTCAGCGACATGCACAATTTTTTTTCAGTAATAGTTTCTTTATCACCCATAATTTTTTGTGTATAAATAACTTCCCATATTCTGAAATTAATTTCCCAGTCCATTTGTCCTGTCTCTGGTGTATATACATATATATGTATATGTAGCAGTGCTTAATCCTGAAATGTATGTGCAGTTCCAAAATAATATAAGCCCATAAAAATTAAATAAAAAACTTCAGTAGATATATACATGTACAAAATTAGACATATTTCTGATTAAAAACATTTACATGTCATTAGAGAAGACATGTTCGAGGGGAGATGCTGAAGTGTCAAGTCTACTAAAATAGTTGGAATTTTAGTTAAACTCTGGACAAAGTGGTACAGCAAACACCAGAATTATTTCACAGAAGAGATTCAAAGATATCCAAAGACCATGGAAATACCAACAGGATTTTATTCTTCATGCAGGCCTGAAGCTACTGAAAGCTAAGAGTATTCAAACCAGAAAGATATGAGATCAGAGGAATAACACCAAATCAGAAAAATGAGGGAAGGATGTTTTCCTTTGCAAGACAATCCAGAGAACTTCCTATACCACAAGAGTGAGTTGAAATTAAAACCTTTCAGACAAATTACAGTCAAAAGAGATCAATTCCATCAAACTTTAATCTGCATACAGGGAAGTAAGAGCACCATCATAAAAACCATTAGCTTTGCAGTCTCTCTGTTGGTCAGGTGATGCAAATATTGGTATGAATCATGCAGGAAGCCTTTGGGAAAACTAATGAATGTTTCATATGATAAATGAGGTATTGCCCTTTCTCTTCTTTCAAATCTTTTCCTAAGACTAATTGCTAGCTAGATGTCTACAAAAACATTAGCAGATATGTTTTACTAGGTTATAGATCAATCATAGACAAGAGCTATTGCTTATTTATGACTCTAAAATGATGAACTTGGAAATAACCAGTAGTGAATCTAACAGAAATAGAACTGCCCTGTAATAATTTCTGAATATGATTAATTTGGTACTAGGGTATTTTCTTTTTGAACATACAGGTCTTGTCTAATGACGAATAGACACAGAGATTGAAAGAAAAAGGACAGAGAAAAAAGATAAGGAAAAAGAAATCAAAATAAATTCTTCCCATCTCATTAGAAATAAACAGTTAAGAGAAAACCTTATGAAAGGCCAAGGGGGTTGATATAATAGACCAGAAAATCTACTGCAATTCTTTTTTGTTTTCTAAAGGAAAAGAAGTTAAGTGCTATTGGTAACTTTTGTAACAGACCAGACAAATGCACAGAGACCTTTTGGAGGATCTGAAGATGGTAAGATTTCCCGGAAATAGGAGGATAGATGTATATACAACAGTCTCTGTGCTTTGTCCTTACTGTTAAAGTAAGCCAAACCTTGCATTTGTATCCATTTCTATACATCTGTGCTGTGGGTAAAAGTGCACAGACAGTTTTGAGCAGAAACTTTAACACTCTCATCCTGGAGCAATAAAGCCTCCTGCCCTTATTTCCAATGTATACAGAAACATAAATATGAAGATTTCCTAATAGTTTCCTCTCAGTCCAAGAATCTGGAGTCAGAATCTGAGGAAGAAAGACAGAAAAATAAGTTATGAATGTACATATTGTAAACATCTCTAAAGAGATAGCAGCCATTCTTTTTCTTTTCTTTCTTTGAGTGATCATCTCCGGATGTATTCACATCAGGGAAGATCCCAAATCTTCTGGGTAGAGCTAGGACTTACTGGTATTAAACCACTTTTTTTTAGAAATTATGGATTGGTTTCAGTCTCCCAATAAATTGATATTGGAGGATTTTTTGTGGCAAAAAGACAGGCACTTGTTGATGTTATCTAACATATCTTCAATATCTTGATATTATTGTTTATTTGATCTACTACATCAGGCTGATGGCAAGTATAAAACTGGGGAGAGAAAAAACCTGCTAAGAAATAGCATTTAAAAATCAGAAAAACCTGAAGAAAGCAAAAAAATATGGCATCAATAGCAGTACTGATGATAGGGTGAGTTTCAAACAAATATCTAAGGAGAACTGAATGATGTCACAGTGCAAGGAGATAATTTTACATTCTGCATACTCTGTAGAACGAAGCAAACAAGCCATGTAGGCAGCTGATACCAGGCTGATATGTAGCAGCTCACTTTTGGATGTTAATCCTGTCCCCAACAAGTCAGGATCAACTGTGTTCAGTAGCAACTCAGAGAAAGCCACTTGAAGAGGTCACCCACATTTTAGTGTAATAGAGAATTAATTTTTCACCACAGCTCAAGCAGAGTATGAAAAATAACAACAGAGGTAACTGACAGACACTGGACCCTTCCAGGCAGAAACCCTTTGGCACCAGAGATCAGACTTATTTTGTCACTTCTTCCTACAGCAGAAAAACCCAACTCACCAGTCTAGTAGAAGGAAAATAAGAATTACCCATTCTATATCTCAATATGCCGTCATTAATTTGTGTCATTGTCTCAGACTCAGCATTCAAGGACCTGCAACACAAACACTCCACCTAAATTGGATGGTTAGTAAACAAGTGCATATCTTAACAATCCATGTCACATCAGCTAAAATTATAGTAAATACAGATGATAGCCAAGGGATACTTGGACTGCTGAAGACCAGAGTCTTGTGGTAAATACACACAAGTATAACACATTTATAAATTTATTTTAGCTTACATTCATTTTCTAGTATATATCTTACTTATTATATTCCTCTATAACCATCCTGCTGGCCAGCACAAACTGTCATAGAACAGATTTTTCAATAATATATCAATATTGTATAAAAACCTTCCTGAGAGCCATACAACTGGCTGTTATTTCCAGCCCAGTTGATGTAATTTTTTGTATGTCATTGTTTTCAACAGCTGCAAGATGAAATGAAGCAGGGACATTTTTTACATTTTTAAATTTTATATATTTTGAAACTCCAGTCCCAGGAAAATATTCATGAGCCAAGTATCTCTTTTGAATATTCATCTAGAGGTAGAAAAATTTACAAATTTGGATCTCTGACCCAGCCATTTGACCCAGAATGCCTTCCACAGTTGTGCTACATATGCACATTTGTTTGTTATATTACTCTCTTTCCCCTGCAAGCCTAAAGCAACCCTGTGTATTCCCAGCTAAGGAGCAGATGTGGTTTGTCATTTACAACAGGCAATATTCTAACTTGAAATGACAAAAAATTAAAGCTTGACTGTCTAACTGCTTAATATTAATAGATACTATTTACAAAGTCAGTAAGAAAAAAATACCAAGGTTTGCAATGGATGTCAATTTACACCTGGTTCTGCACAGCCAAAAGTTGCTTTGTTTTGGAAAGTAAGATATTCCAAGAAAGGGAAGAGTCAATTGAATCTGCAAAATCATCAGTGTTTTCCAAGTTCTGTGTAACTGTTTTCAGGTATCAGACAGGCTGACAGAGCTGTTAGAGGTTTGTATACTGGAAAAGAGGTGGTATTTTATTGATGTGTAGAGAAGGAACCTTGAAATTCAGTCTAACATCCTTTCTCCTAACACTAGTGGCTCACTGGAAACCAAATTCCTCTAAGTGTGGCATTTCTGTTATCTTGTTCATCTTAATATAAATTAATAAATATATAAGAATGTTTACTAGACAATTATTACTACTTGCATCAAAAATTAGTTCTTCACAAAATCTAAAAATATATTCTGTATTTAATATATAATGGAATGATTTGCCAGAAAGATATTGTTTCTTGCTAAAAAATATTCCTTTGGTAAAGCCTAGATCAGTTTTATGGTGTAATTTCCACTTGTATTCATAAAGGAGATTAGCAGAATCAAATTTATTATAGAGCCCTCGGAAAAGCAGAATGAATAGTGAGAATTAAGTTTTTGAGACAACTAAACCGATTTGTAGGGTTTTACCGTTTACTTACCCCTATAGCTCTTAAAGTCGAGTGTCCACATGTGAATCCCTGGAAATTCCAGCAGGCCACTTGAGAGGAAATTAGATTCCACATATCTATTTCAAGACAGCCTAGACAGCTAGAGAATCCTAAAATCACAGAGGGTTGGTTGAAATAGGGGAACGCCTACAATTTATACTTATTATTGACTGATGTGTACATAAAACTGAAGTATCCCTCTGGAAAGTGACTTGAAGCTTCTCACAAAAACCTCCAAACCAAACAGTGCAGACTCTTTAGGGTAAGGAAAAGCAGGCATACTCTCTCCAGACAATTTCCATAATGACCCAACCCCACAGTGCAACCTCCAGCAGAGCTGTAAGTGTCACCATGCAAGTTTTACAATGCTTGAAAATATAGCAGTAGAGGCTGCATCATCTTGAAAGATTGGGATCTGTAAGGAAGAACAAATCTAAACTTAGCAGAAACCCAGAAAACCTTCATGCTAAAGAACAATAGTGTCAGCCTCTCATTTCTTTGAGGGGCAGCATGTTCCCATTCTGCAGTTTGTAAAAGATTACATCAGATTTCATTTTGGAGAGGATATAACTAGCCATCCCAACTTACCATTTTTCCAACACAGGAAATGACAGAGCTGTTTGCAGGACATTGAATGGATGTGCCAAATGCACCCAACATTCTTTGAACCAGAACTGACTCATTGTAATGCAAATAATGCAAGTGGCTATGATCATAATACACAGGGCCTTTCTGGCATTATTATGGCAAACTAGTGGTTTTAGGTATATTTTCCAATCTATGCAATCAGATACAGCAATATAAAAGTGATTTGGAAGCCAGATTTTTCTGTTTCTGTTGGAAGTGAACAGAAGGTTAATGGCAATGTTTTTACACTACATATCCTCTCTGTGAATCCATCAGCATCTCGTGGTGATAGCTGCAAGCAGTAATTATTATTCTTAAACCCTCAAACAAGTTCCAGGATGATTTATATCTAAATTAGGTGAATTTTTTTTTACATAGGTGGTTTAACTTATAAAACTTTCTTACAAACATTTTGGCAACTGATAATAAAAATTCCCATTATTTGCTATTGAAAGGACTATAATGGTGTTAGTTGTACTGAACGTTACTATTAAGAAGATTCAGAGACTTCTGCCAGTGAAATATAACACTACTTGATAAAATAAAAATAAAAAAAACCCCACAAACCAAAACAACAAGAACAACAAAAAACAAACAAACAAAAAACCCACAAAAAACAAACAAACAAAAAACCCACAAAAACAAAAACTCTTAAGACAATGAAGAAGAAATGGTGACCCTTTATCTCCTAAACTTGCTGCTGTATTTACAGCCTCAGAGTAAACAGCAAGAGAATGATTAGAGATGTGTTTTTTTCAGATGCAATGATGATATTGCTTGTGCAGATGAACAGAAATATTTAAATGGTGAACAATGGAGAAAATTAGCTGGAACTGCAAATCTCTCTATTGTCTGAAGTGTCAACACCAGGACACTGAACTTAGAGCTTCAGTAATGTAAAGGACATTTTATTTTGGCCTGTTGGCTTCAGACACAAACCTCATCATGTGTAAAATTATGGTGGAAACCATCAAAATTCACCCACATGAACCGAACTTCTGAACTAAATCAATTTTCTTACAAAAGCAGAGATGTGTAGTTAGACAAACTTGTCCATGTGTAGGCCTACGCTTAAAGAAATCTTGCATTCATAACTTTCCCTCAGTTGTATTTGAGGGCATACTTACAAGCATGCACGTTTTCTTATCTTGTTTGTTGTTAGTCTTCTATTAGCCTTATCTTATCTTCCTTCATGTAAGGAATTTGGAACAAGGCTGAGCATCAGGCTTGGAGAACGAAAGCAAGCCATTCCAAGCACAAAACAGGGACTAAAGCCATTGTCATGGCAACAGGAATCAAATGTCAATGCTCCTGTTGCCTATATTCTAGCACACAGGTAAGATAATATAAGTTTAAACTGGAGGAGCAACATTCCTTGATTCCACCTCTAAATTGTAAATTAATGCATATAAATTTCAAGGGAAAAATATTTAAACTGATTTGTGCACTAACAAATCTAAATATCTCATAATTTGCAACAATGTGAAACCCTTCAGAGATATTATATAAAAATCAAATATTTATTTTTTTTTCAAATAAACCACTATGAACTGTTGTCCCACGATAGTTTAAGCTGAGAAAATATTCTATTTTCCAGACAGTCTGTCCTAAATAAAATTATTTCCTGAATATCAAAACACAAACCAAAAATATATTCCCTTGCATGCAATAATACGTAAAGCCACAAACTGAAAAGAGATCACTCTAGTCACTAAATCTAACAGGTACATCATTTTTAATGGTGCTTTTTCCCTTCGTTATTTCAAAAGAAGACTACAAAAATTCGAAAAGGCTTTCCAAAAAGCACAGATCCAGTGGTCCTGTACTACAATCAACATTTGGAGAACAAGTGAATCTTGTGCTTACTTCCACACCTGTGCATCACCTGGGAAAACAGTGTGTAAACAAATTTATTGGAATTCGTACACACAGACTATCTTCTGGCAATGATCTTGCAGCTTTCACTGACACTAAATTGTTATAGCACAACTTCCAAAAATAACTTTTTTTTTGCTGTTGTGGTTTTGGTTGTTTTTTTTCTTATAAGATATCATTTTGGCTTCAAGACTGGTGTGTCCAATCTGTTTGATCTTTTTAAGTGAGGTCATATTCCAGTGATAAATCTGAGCCCCAAGTGATTAATTTCCATATAAGCATCATAGAAAGAGCTATGCAGGGAATGTTTCAGTGCACCTAAGAGCAGAATTATCTGAGTCACTCTGAAGACCTTTTTACACTTCTTGAATGCAGAAAAACAAAAGAAAATTCCTCTTGTGGCTACAGTCTCCCTTTCTGCACTGGTCTGCATGGCTGCTGCCATGGAGTATCCTCCTGCATGAGATTACTGAATGTTTTAATACTTCTGCTTTTTTTGCAAAGTCTGCCACAAATGCATCAAAACACTTCCTCTGTCTTATGCACTGTGCCCTTATATCACAGGGAAATATGTTCAAGGTCTCAGTTCTAATTTCCAAAATTCCAATGACTTCAAATAATATATCTAAATAAATTATTTCGATGGGAATATGATTGTATTAAGAAACTTGTAATGTCAATCAAGATGAAACATTCAAACACCTAATGGAGAGTAGACCAAGCTCCTTCTGGTTTTAATTTTCAATCTAAGTAATCATTCAAAGAAAAACTGAGGAAGATTGGGGTTTTTTTAAAGTCTTCTTTTTCTGTCTTTTTTGTTTGAATTCACAGGTACAAATTTTTGGCTTTCAGTAGCATTGCCCTTATGTTAGAAAAATCCTTAATCAGACTTAAATTGAAGATATTTAGATAAACCCTTGAGATTTATGTTCAATTTAGACACTGTTTTGCTACCTCAGTGAGAACAATTAAGGTTTTTTTTCTCCCATTTTCAGATAGGAGCTTGTATAAGTTGCCATTCTCAGAGTGAAACAAATCAAATAGCCCCTTTTTGTAAAGGGCTTCTCCATTTGGCTTGCCAGAAGTCAGAGTCACATTTTCTCTTCTCAAACCACAACCATTATCAGCTTGCATTGGCGGGACCCACACACTGGTCCAATGACAGAAATCCACTTGTGCTTTCCAAGATCTCCAAACAAGAGTTTTGTAGGGTTGTCTGCTGCTGCCTAGCTATGGGAAATGATGCTGTTTGTCAATCAAAGTGATACTGGCTATTTTTAGTCAAGCAGATGCTGTAAACTGATCTCATCTTTATGTGAATAGCTCACAAAAGCCATCATGCCAATCCCCACTGTCCCCTCCATATTGGTAGAAGACTGAATGTTTCTTAAAATAGTATGAATTTTTAGATTCCAAATATCTCACCTTGCCAAGGAACTTCAGGTTCACATTTTCCCCTTGGCCTCTAATAGACGTGACAATGTGCATTTATTAGAAACTTTTCTTTATTCTTGCTAGGTCTCAGTCTTACACAACTCCAAGCCACAGATATGTTGACACCAATGTACTTTACTGCTCTCCCAGTGACCTAGTCTTGGCTAGATGCTGTCTCAGTCCCATTATCTGCACATTTCCCACTGCCAAATTTCCCTATTCCCCAGTTTATTTCTGTATTACTGTGACTGTATATTTTAGAATAGTAGAATATGCAACAATTTAAAAAAATGAAATAGTCTTAAGAGCTTCCTCTGAGTGTGATGAGCAGTGGAGCCATGCTCTGATCATCATCTGTTGTGTCTCTCCCCTGTCAAATACTATACTTTTGAAATTCAATCATTCTCTGTGTGATCAGGAAGAATTTATCACGTATTTGAAAGTGAACTCTATTTCTAGAATGGATCCTTGACTGTTAATTTTCCAATTCCATAAATCCACTCAATTATCTCTTTACTGTAAAAATATCAGCTGCCTTGAGTGCAAGATATCCTATACCCCTTTCCCATCAGTAGAAATTCAAGTATTTCTTTATTCTAATCATTGGAGCAGAGACATAGGTCTTCCAGAGCAAAGCAAATCTTTTTCACAGGAAATGTGTTGCTATTTTCCAGAGTAATAAAACAAAGACTGAATTCAAAACGAATACAGTAGAATTTCAGATTTGCTGATTAGCAACTGTTTACTTGTCCATTAGACTGAACCAAAGTAACTGCAGACTTTCTCCCACAGTAACAACAATACACACAGAAGGGAAAATTACTATATACTTGATTGTCTCACTAAGTTCTTAAAGTAGCTTCTGTGCTCCTGAACCAATGTCCAGAAAGACAAAATAGGTAGATGAGTATATGAATAGCCCCTGCAATTTTTCCAACCCTGACTGCTATGATATACTTTGGTGTTTCTTTTCTAATCCAAAAAGGTCTTCTGGAAAACCGACAAATCCATAAGCAGATGATGTGTAATAGGAGCAAAGTCCAACAAAACTTGTTTCATCTATGGATGTCTGCTGTCTCACTTTTATTTCTGTTCATGGAAATTTCTCTTTGTTGATTGCCAGTTGATAATAAATGAATTTAAAAAAAATTATTCACATTTTTTCACATTTGATCATACTGACAACCTTGTATTTTCACAGATCAGTTGAAACTTTGTTGATAGTTATTCAGACTGCAACATGTACCAAGACAACATCTTTCAGCAAACAAGCAAGAGCCTTCAAAACATGGTTTGAAGCATTATTTAAGACAAAAGAAATCACTTTGCACTGTCATAGCTCTGCCATTACTACAAAAATGTTTTCCCTCTGCCCTTTGGATTAGTTTTCATTTACCACTACCTATTTTTATAGCCAAGTGTAGAACGTAAAATTAAACCAAACACTGGTGCCAAGTTATTGTGCATCAATGCCAATTGTTAAAAATTCTTTTAATCTCAGTTTTCAACTTGATCCATATGT
This sequence comes from Pardalotus punctatus, assembly GCA_013400915.1. Classification (NCBI taxonomy): domain Eukaryota; kingdom Metazoa; phylum Chordata; class Aves; order Passeriformes; family Pardalotidae; genus Pardalotus; species Pardalotus punctatus. The sequence continues at coordinate 40,414 of VZTX01011115.1, forward strand.
AAGGCAGCATTTAATTAGTGATTGCTCTCACTTTTCGAGGAACTGTAAACTCACACTCTTACCACCCACAGTTCCACACCTCCCATCACAACATAGCCAGCATCTTTTCAACCCTTTTCCTCGGTGACCTGCATATCCAAAATACAGCCTGTCACCACAGTCACAAGGCTTTGGGCACATAATGCCTTAGGCAGTGCCAATGTGAAAACAGTCTGACTAGAAAGCCCAATAAAACTTGTATTTTTATCACAGTTTGCAATATAAAATTGAACTGGAATTCTATAGACATTATAGTGCCAAATTTTAAAAACCATGACAGAGATGACATGGCATTTCTCAGAGTCTGGATGTGTGTTGGGGGTGGTGAGGCAGGGGCCTGCTTGATGTTTTTAATTGAAACAGGGGAAAATGACAAGGGCCCCTGCAAGATGTGTCACACTTAGACTTCTAACAAACTCTTGCTCGGTCAGTGAAACACAGTTCTTTTTCTTGGATTTGGAAGTATGCTCTTGAATCCTCCCTTGGAAGAGCTGTTTTGTTCTCCCCAATTAAACTTATATCATCATCAAGGAATGATTTTCAGCAGCAAGGACAGAATGCTTTTCCTTCTTGACTAGCACTTACTTGATTCACTGTTATATATTTAATATATATTAAAAACAAAATATCCTACCATCTGGGTAAGACCAATCAAAAACATTCAGAAAATGAACAGAGATCCATTTCTGATCCACATCTGCAGGAGCTTTAATGGCTAAAATCTTCCAAGCTATAGGTTTCACATTTCAGCTATGCTTCATATGTTCTATCTGGAAAGCTACTAATAGCTGCAAATCATGAGTTTTGCATAGACTGTACCTTTAAAAATGAACTCAAATTGTAAGGTACCTTTCCTATTACCAATGACACATGTATTAGCTATATTAAAATCCAACACAATGTAATTGTCTCAGCTTATCTTCCAAAGGCCCAATAGCTGATGAATGAAAATTCACAACTTATTTTGTGAATTTGAATACCGATTGGGCTAATAGGTTGTGGATCCTTGTGTTAAAACCATTTGAGTAAGTCTGCCTTACAGTGACATTTGAGCTTTCACAGATTCTTCCCCATGTCTACCAGCCAAGTGAGTAGAATTCACTTACCAAGATACAAGAAAAAGCAGTGGGACTGATTTGGTCACTGTCAAAACAGATAAATCCCTTTTGGCACACAAACCTTAATTCTTTATCTGGGTGAAGGACTTTTACTAACATGCTCCATTAAGAATGCTTCTAACAGCTGTGTTCAATCCTTTGACACCATCGCTGTCAATCTGAATTGCTTCCACCAAACCCATACTGTTTATTTTAGCTTGTAAAATAAACACTGCTTTAAATAATTCAAAGCATAAGAGAACACAGATAATACCTCTTTTCACTGTCACAGTTATTAAAGTGCTTTGGGAAAAAAGGTCATCTTGTGTTTGCAAAACTGTGTGTGTCTACACTACTGCAAGTGATTCAGACAGCATGGCTTACTTAAGGTCTGTTTTGTCTTCATTAGGCATTTTAAACTGCAAGACAGGTAATTATGAATTCTGAACACATGCAGGACTTCTGGAAAGTAGGTTACAGGTGAACTTGTGGATGACCAAAAAGGTCCTGAAATGGAGAGCGTGTTATATCATGAAACTGAGGAAGAGAAAAACGGAAAATGGCAGCAGACCCGTTCAAGTGGATTTTCAGAGAGACAAAGATATGTATTTCTGAGGAACAAGCCAGTGATGGGAGGCAGCTGTGGCAAGCAAGCAGGGCATGTGCACCATTTGCATGATCATTGACACAGACGTAAAACATGTAGTTCTGGAAGAATCTATCACGTCTCTTGTTCTGGCTGACACTGCAGGCAGCCCAGCTCCAGAGAGCTCTGCAGGGTGCACTGGACACAGCTCGAGGGCCGTGTGGATGCTGGAGCTACAAATGCCCACACATTTAGCTGACATGCCAAGAATGGAGAAAGGACAAAAGGAGCAAGTTAAGATAGAAATAGACTATCTATCTTGGGAGACCACAAGATTTTGCAAGTTATGATTTGAGAGGAACAAAGGCATGTACTTTCCTGTATGGTGGATGTGTCTGATGCACAGGGAGTGGTGATGGTGGAGGTAAAACTGGGAATGAAGTCTCCAGTTTACTGATATCCATAATATGAATGATTTTTGTAGACTGTCAGTCAAAGGGCATCACACTCACAGGCACTGCATATCAGGAAATATGTGTTATATTGAAAACCTGAAGATCTGAAATGTATAATCAAAAGAGGCCTTGCCTTTGCAGTCCAAATAACATAAGTTAATACACATGATGGATATTTTTAAAAATTTAATGATTTTACTACTCTTAGTGCGATTAAATAATTTACCTAAAGGAGGGGAATAAAGGAAATAATGCATTACTGATGGTCCATAGCAATTCTGGCATACAAAGATTAGGTGATGCAACATGGACTTTAAAGATATCTCATATTCATAAAATATGTATATTGAAGGACTGACAGGTACACAATTTAATATTATAATTTACAGAGAAACTGGAGACAGAAAAACTTTGTGTCAGCAACAGCACTGTCTGAAAATCCCAATAGTTCTCCATGACCTGAGCTTTTTCTAAACAAGGTATTATTTTTGTATGTTTCCTCTTTTAGAAGACAAAATTAATACCTTTGGCTGATTTTTGAAATTCATTATATTATGACAGAGTAGTTATCCAAAAATAAAAAGGGACAATGATGAATCAGTGTTTTATATTTTATCACATATATATAACTCATCATGAGTCAAATAACCCACTACATCTGACCAATAGTGTTATTATCAGTAAAGTTGTATAGAGAGATCCAGCACGTTTTTTTAAACACAATGGACAGGCATACATCAAGTATACTTAGTATAATTCCATCCAGTGAAAGAATACACTACTGGTTACTGGAATTAGTGGAATATGTTCTGTCCACATGGCCAACATAAGTTGACTGCAAAACTGGATGACTTTAAAATGGTGAAGGGGTACTTTTAATTGGACCCACACCCATTGTTGCCTGTTAGATGTTACACACTTTCATCTTAAAAGAGCAGCTTTCAAATTGTGCGAATTTACTTGGTGTGTGTATAAGTTTGCTATTATATTTACATTTAAGACTATCCAGACAAACATCAAATAGCCACTGGCACTGACTGAAATTTATACTTTATTGTCTTTGCATTATGCTCAAGCTCCATCACCACTTTGGGAAGCAAACCTGTAAAACCTCTACACCTGCTTAACTTGCCCTGTGCAATTACAGAACATTATATTAGCATTATAAAACTTCTTTTAAAGTTTTCAGTCTAATTACAGTTGAACTGTTATTTTGACTTGCTATATTCTAATGGTGTTTGTTAACTTACAAGAACAGCTTCGATTTCATTGCTCCCAAATGCTTCAAAGATAAACATTAATTCAAGCAAAAAAAAAGTCTAGAATTTTACATTCTCTTTTCTATGAAGTCAGTGCAAGATTTCCTTTGCAAAAGAGCTGCCCATTTCCTTCCCACACTGTGCAATCTCACATGTTTACATCTCTGAAGTTAGCATCTATCCTCTTCTATTTGACAGCTGTGAAATAGATTGCACCTTTCATCAGGAGTTCATCTCACTACAGATAACTGTCATTCCCAACAGATACTGACATATGGACCTTTTCAAAGAAGTCATGTTTGTTGTTTCTCTCTATTTGGAAAAAAAAAAAAAAGTTACAGACAAGGCATTAATGACACTGACCACATCTCACAGTAACATTACCTTTTATTAGAGATCTTATTTTACATATCCCCATAAGATATAAAACCTTCTAGGAGAAAATATCAAAAACCTTCAGCTGAAATCACTTTATTTCAGACAATATGAGCAAGCAAACCAAAGAAAATGAAGATAAAGGAACGTGAAAAAAATCAAAACCATAAAATCAGAACAGGTACAACTCTGGTATGGAAAGTAATTAACAAGGTTTAAAACCATTTCTTATACAGCATTGTCATTAAAATCATACTGGCAAGGTAAAATGTTTGTTTTTCTTAACCAATAGCTACAAACCCAGCAGCTATAAAAACAGAAAAACCTCAAAATAATACAGTTTAATTAGATGGCCAATTCACAAAATTACGGCATAAGAATTCATTAAGACTTGTGGGAAAAAAACAAAACAAAAATCCAACAAAACCCCAAACCAATGAAAACACAACCTCATTGACAGCCACATTCTGAACCAATTCAAGCAAAAATTGTTTTGAGACTTTGACCGGAGTTTTGACTTAGTTAAAGATTTCAGGAAAGGATCTTGAATTGAAAGCTGTCATTAGATTAAAAAATGCAAAATAAGTAACAAATATTAAATCTGCTGGTTAAGGAAGATTCAGGCTTCATGATTGTACAGCTGATGATAAAAGAAAAGAATCAATGCT
>VZTX01011115.1:46749-156754 GCA_013400915.1 Pardalotus punctatus
AACATCCTTAGAAATTTCTTCACTTGTTGTATTAACCAATAATGATGTTGCTATTTTATGGGGGGAAAAAAAAACTGAACAAAAAAAAAAATTGCTTGTAGCATGGCTTTTCACTGTGTTGGTAAAAAAAAAAAAAAATAGAATGCATCTTTTTCTCACAGTATCCAGAAGCTGGAATAACATCAATGTGCTTTTTATTGCACGTGAAATGCAGAAGAGATACAATTGCAGATTCTTCTTCTCTGTCTGACTATTAAAGCAGGATTTCATCTCAGCCGAATCCGGAATGTGTTTATCTCCATAGGACCCATATTTATTTCACTTATACTTCTGGCATCTGGAGGTGAATGCATCAAAGATAAAGATGTGGGTGTAAGACTTTCCACTCTGAATTTGCTAAAGAGTTTATGCACCTTTATCTGGAGGGGAAAAAAAGAATAAAATCTACATTTAGCAGTATGTACCTTAAAACTGTACAGCTCCTTGCAGATACTAGCACAGTAATTCTCATGCCAAAGATTTTGAATATTTTTAATTATCACAGATCAAATACTGTACACTAATTTAGATCTTTTTAGACAGTATTCACTTACTACATTTCAACATGAGTTAAATCAGTACATTTAAAATAACCAGAAACATTTGGATTTGAACCCTTCTTGTTTCTAAACAAAATGATATTCACTTTTCTGCCTAAAGAAAATCCCAAACCTATTTTAAAATTTCATTGCAAATTTCCTACAGATTAATAACCATACCTTTCCCTGAGTAGTAGAACAGAGCAGACCCATGTCTTTGTTTGAAAATCTACAATCAAATCCCTTTCTGTGAAGAATCAGAGCAGCTTCATCAGATGGCTTCATATCTACCTACAAACAAACAATATAAAAGACTACTCATAAACTATCAGTTAGGAAGACATTTTAGGACACTGAAAAATTATCATTATCATACAGTGACAGAGCCATTAACATTTTTTAAAAATTTCAGCCTAGATTGAACTGTCATGGTTTTTAAAAATGTTATAAAGCTAAACATAGAAAGAACTAAATGGCAGGGAGTTTAAACATATAATGTACTACAGAATATAAATGTAAGTTGTAGAGTTTAAAGCTCAACAGATGCACTTGTACAGACTCAGGATTGAAGTGTAGCTATCAAAGTTGTATTAACTGGTTTCCCACAAAAATTATATGGCATGACAGAAAACAAACTAGAAATCATATGTTAACTACAATACTCATTTTTACATATGCAATGCGATTATGTTGAACAAGCTTTCATGTTGCAAAACTGTTCTCTAACTCATCTTAAGGTGTATAGAGAACTGAACACTGAAATACACATATTAAATAAATATAATGTTTATCTATAAGATATTCAGTGCTTTTAACCCTCTACAGACAATAAAAAGTAAGCTGCTCCTCATCAGATTTGTGTTCCAGATCCTCCCCCAGCTCCGCTGCCCACCGCTGCACACAGTCCTGCGTCTCAATGTCTTTCTTGTAGCTGTATCGCTACGCTCACCACAGTAATTTATTTACTATGATGCATTACTTTTTCTCTTTATTTATTGTTGTTTTAGTTTCTTCAGCTCTTCATCTTATTATATATACAATATATAAGAGCACAAAAAACATGGCTCTATTCAAGGCCATGCCAATTCTTCAGGCTATTTTTCTTTCATTTACTTCTGTTTTACTTGGTTTTGTACTGGTGCTCTTTTACAAAAGCCTGTGCCATGAGTTAGGTTCATTTCTGTACTTCAGAATGTATCTATTGCTTGGAGAAAGCTATGCCAACAAGCATTAGACACTTTGTGATGCATCAGCTCCTGAAGGTGTACCAAACAAGAGGTCTTAATCTAACAGACTTTCCACCTGAATGTCTTTTCATAAAGGAGAACATAGATCAGCTTGTACCAGATTCTTTGAAACGCAGCATGGCAAAGATTCAAAGTATAACAAATAAATAGTATAAAGTACTCACTCATATAAGAAAAACATTAAAAACTTTGTGGGTTTAAGTTCCTCATTTAAAATAGTAAAAATGTACACAATAGTATTTGGAGTCGAAATGATATACTTTTTAGTAAAACACTGATTGTTAGAAAATTTACATAGTTTACAAATTGTGAATAAAACTCAGCTTGAAAAGATTCTGTGAACACTAGCTTATAACCACCTAAAATCAACTTTTTAATTAATGAAGAGTGCTTATATTCAGCATATAAAACCAAGTTTCCAATATTTATTAGCATTGATGGCTAAAGAAGTTCTTATCCTGTTCGTGGAACAGCAGTACCACTTCCTACATGAAGTAAGGTGATAACTGTGATGTGACAGTATTATTTTCCCTCTCCTAATATGAAACACCTGACTTGGTTTTCATTGTCACTGATGTGACAGTGTTAGTCCTAGGTTACAACAGAGATGTATTTAAGTATTCTATTACCACCAGCAGTGGGGCAGTAGCTGTTATCTCCTGCTATGACTCACCCCTGATAACAGACAATGGGCCATCAAGAACCCACCACATGACTCATGGACTGACCTCATCCTATTGTGAGATGCTCCACCCAGGAGGGAGGAGCTGAGCATTCCCACCTGGGTATAACCTGACCTCAAAGTGCCCAAGGGAGCCCTGTCTGCTGGGTTCCCAGAGGATAAGAGTTACCACTGGATGTTCAGAAGAGCAGACCTTTCACAGGATCACTGCTTCAACTGAACCACTTCATTTAGACTGCTACCACCACCCTAACAGGGTGTCAGGTTGTATCTGACTTTGTCAGTGCTTTTCCTTGTATTATTGCACTTATTTTTTTTTTTTACTTTTCCTATTAAATTTTAATCCTTACTTGTGATCTCCCACTGGTTTGTTTTCAAACCAATAGTGTTGCACTTAAAAGTAGATATTTTTATGCACACAAAATAATACGATCTGCCTAAACACCAGATTAATGAAACATTAAAATTCATACTGAAAAAGCCTGACTTCCTATGGGGTAAATTAATGTTAAAAATGACAAGCCAGTAATGGGTATCAACACTTCCTTTAATTCACGTAAATTATCTTTTAGTAATCTGCATAAAAAATGCATGTATGCATTTCAAATGATGGCATGAATATTTCATCTCTCAATTTTTTAGAATTAAACATTATCTTAATTAAGATTCAAAAGATTTAAAACAAAAAGGTAACAAACAACTAATGATACCTTGGGTAAATGTGTTTTAGTAAGTATAAATATCTAGGATCCAGTACTCCACCTTCTACCATGCACATAACAACCATGTGTGAAAAATAAAGTTTTTCCAATCCATTATCAAAGCAGGTGTGAGACAGAGACAAGTTGGTACAGCCTCCACATCTACTTTAACGTACCTGTTCTTATATCATCTCTATGTAGATTCAGTTAAGTGCATTTAAGGCTAATGAATGTTGGAGCAAGGGGCAACTTAATTTTGCATCAAATACACCCTCTAAACACGACCATGGTAACTGCACGAACACCTGTAACTAAGTCCTCAGTCTTCTAGAAATAAAATCCTTAACCATGTAAAAGTTCACAGCACTGTTATTCAACAAAAAAATCCCTAAACACTGTGCTATCAAATCTCTGACTAGCTTTCTTAGAAGAGCTGCCAAAGTTTGATTTGATTTTGATCTCTGAGTATTAAAATGCAGCCTTACACTAGGCTATTAGATAGCCTTGATTTTTTTTTTTCCTTTCTCACAACCAGTATCCCAGGGCAATGCTGTTAAAATTTTGATGAGAAAGAAAAACCATTTAAACTATTTTAAAATTCAATTACTGTAAGCTAATGGACATACCTTCAAAAGTTTAAGAAATACAACAAAATTAAGTATTTATGCTTAGTATAAACAGACAAATGTATTCTGTTCTAGATCTTGAGGCCCAGTTTACTTACATCAGGTAAAATATATGTCAAATTTCTTAAAAGCTAGGGTTCTACTAAAAAAATCTTTAAGTGTTGTAATCGTAAGGGATTGGACTCTTCCATGACAAGATCAGATACCTTACAATAACAGCAATATTCTTTCTGATTTCTACATTAGATATTAACAATTTATTTTAATTTAGTACTCTTTTATGTGAAATTGTAATGGATTATGGAAGATCAACTTCAAAAGCTAAAGCAATGGAGAGGTGTAAATTTCTGGGGAAAAAGTTCTTTGTATTGATTAGCCAGAATTATGTCACTTGTCATTCACATTTTTGGAAGCAAGAGAAAGGAAGCAGAAAGTGAGGAGAAATTTTTGCTTGGGGGAAGAACATTCTGTATCTATAATGACAGTGCTCCTATCCTATGACTGCTGCAAGCTTTCACTTTGAAGTGGACATATTAATGCTGCAAGCTCAAGAGCTGTCAATCACTAATCAATGAAAAACAGCTGTGGACAGGGAGGAGCTCATAGCCTCAAACAGCTTTATACCAGTCGGGATAGTGGGGCTGGTACAGCCCTGATAACATCAGAAAACTCACAAGTAGTAACACTGAACTCAAAACGAAGACACTGAGCAAGCCTTTCTTTTCACAGCTTTCATACCCAGATGATACAAACAAGGGGGTGGATTTAAGCCTCAAAGAGGGAGAGGGAAGATGTTCATGAAGGTCTGCCCCTGAGCTTGGTGTGTTGAAGTAAACCTTTGATGATGAGCTGGCTGGGGAAGATGAAAATATTCACAGTGAAGTGTGAAATATTCACTTCACGTGAAGCTTTAATTTAGTATCAGCCTTCTTCCTAACTTTCCAAAGGCACAAAACCCACAAAACTGAGGAAGTTTTCCACTTTGAAATTCAAAATAAGAATCAGTCACAGCTGAAGGAGCTTACACGAGATTGAACTGCCTACAGTGAAAGCAAATATTCTTTAAGTTTATTTAAAATAAAGACTTTCAATGAAAAACAGATTAAACAGAAGATAATCTGATGTCAATACAGAGAAGCAGTTTTACCTCGGCCATTATGGAGACTTTAGGGAAAAAGGGATAAATAGTTTGTATCTAAGTATGGCAGAATTAAAAAGAGATTTCATTGTGGTAGTGGCAACGGTGAGTGCAATACAGCATGAAGTTAACATACTCACATTTTAAAATTAGTTGAAAAACTGGAAAGAATTTATAGAACAGTTGGCAGGAAAAGAATGCAAAATGAATTCCAGTCTTTCAGTTTATCAAACAGTAAATTAAATTCTGGTGGTTACATTCTTTCCATTGAAGGGAAAATACACTGAGAACGGAAGAGCCTTTTCTGTTTGAATTTTTTTCTTGTTTTTTTAATTTGTTGATTTGGTTTTTTGGTAGTGTTTAGTGGTGGTTCGTTGTTTGAGTTTTATTTGTTTGTTTTAGTTTTGGTTTTCCTACTAGAGAATGTTTTCACAGGAACCAATCAGTATAAGATGATGTAAGAATAATTAAATTAGATCTTGTAATTAAGCTTAAAAATATTTTAACAATAAAAGTTGCATTTAAAACTATATACTTTATTAAAAATACACTCAGAACAAAGTCTAATGATCTTACAATTCTTCTAGTACAGAAAAGGCTGAAGTGTATGAATGGTCCTCTCTTTGAGAACTCATTGAAGTGTGCTCTCTCCAGAGATAGAATCCTGTACTATGCATATTAACATGTTGTGAAAAACAATCCCTGCATTTCATGTTACTCAAACAGACCCAAGTTTACAGTTCTTGCAGAATTAACAAAAGCTAGTAACCACACAGTTTATCATATCATATAAATCTGCCCACAAAGTAAAAGAATAAATTTTCTGACTATATTAATAAGCTATATCATGTTTTCTCACAAAAAACAGTCTTTTGACCTTACCTTTGCTTGGACTGTCCTCAGATTGACCACATGCATGTCACAAGGCATGGATGACATCAGCGGAGAAAAAGTATTTATCAATTCTGGGACACCTGAATCTGCATTTGTTGTCATTGGAATTACAGGATGATTCAAGAAAAGAGAAGTCATATGGCTAAGAAGTGATGGAAAACTGACCGGTGCCTTCTCTTCATTCTGCAAAATACAAAAGAATGATTCGAGCTGACATACTATCATGTCTGAATTCTGAAACTCACTTACTTTATACATTATTGCAATAATTCCATAGAAAATTTTAATTTCTAGACTGCCCAATTACTTTTGGAAACTCTTGATCATCCACTAATTTTCTTCTATTAATAGATATACTTTCTGTTTTTATAAACCACTAGTACATTTTTCAAAAGGACGATGACACCTAATTCTACAACATTCCTTGGGTTTCTGTGTTAGCCCTTGACATGTAAACAGTACAGTTGGACAAATTAGCTACGACTTTAGCAAGTTGCTCCTATTTATTCAGTATCTATTTGTATATGGAGAGGTAGCTAGTATTTTTGCAGGCCTCCTTTTCCACATTCTTTTCTGACCTGTGTTTCCTGCCTTCTCCAACTTATAGCCTAAATCCCTCACACTATTTGCTGGGAGAAGTAGCAGCTAGCATCTTTGTCTTGGTCTGCATTGCAAAAGAGTTCTTCCAGAAGTTTTATTTCAATGCCACACCAGCAGGAACCAAAGGCAAATCTATCCAAAGACTTTACAAATTTTGTATGTTCTGAAGTTTTGTATTTTACTTGGCTGCAGAGGCTGCCTCACCAATCCTACATATTCACAAAAACAAGTTAAAGCTCCAGAGAAGCCAAGAAAAGAAAACAAGAGAACTTTAAAAAGGCAATTTCTGTTTTAGAATGTCAGTGAAGATAAGAGTAGAAATGGGTGAAAACTTCTTTTGCTCTTATATTTCCCTTGCATGCTCAATCAGATAAATACCTGCTTGTTTATAGTTAAAGAGGTGATATTTAGTGAAAACTTGGAAGAAAGTTTACTGAAAACATAGTATCTTAAACACTGATACATTAAATTTGCATTTTATGATATGCTGAAAACATGGAAATAAAAAACAAATGGGAGGCACATAAAGCAAAGTGGAGGATTATTTTTCAGCTTATAACAGACAACCATAACAGTAATTTCTGTTTTGGGATGTGTATGCATGAATGCATATTTATTTATACCTCTGCATTAGCACTAAATACAGCTGACAGTGAAGAATTTGAAAACATTCCAGGGCTGAATCAATGGAAGATGGTAATTTCTGTTTTATTCTTGTTGCTTCCCTTAGTAATAACTAACACTTTGCCTCTTTGGTATCTACTAAGCATTGAGGCTTAGAATTTTTAAGTATCTATTATGACCCCCAAATGATAACAGTTGATTGTTGTAGAGGGTTGCTCCTCCATGTGCCTCACTGCATTTACTTATATTGATATTCCATCTGCCACTTTGTGGCATCTTTAATCAGTCCTGAGTCTTCTAATTCCTCCGTTTAGCCTTGAGCTTTTTTTTTTTTTTATTACCTTGAAAAGTTCAGTATCACTGGTAGATTTCATTTCCACGATTTTCTTCTTTTCTTATTACAGTATGAGGAAGCTTGTTCTATGTACAGCTAGATCTAAAAGTCTTCTGTTCAAGTGCCTGCATACATGCTCTATAACCATAAAAAATGTGCATATCCATGTTCTTTCAAAGAAGAATTCATAATTTCACCCCAAAAGGAACACAGTTCACTCTGTCACCATAGATGTACTAAAGTCAGTCAAAACATTTAATTAACATTTATCTTCTCATCCCCCCGTAAAGGAAGTTGGTTGCTTACATCTGAGAACACTAGAAGAGGTCTTCTAAAATATCTTACAAATCACACATGTATGAGAAAAATAATCTATTCATCTTGTCATACTATCTAAAACAACACTGTAGAGAAGCACAGCCTTGAAGGACTGGCAAATGCTAGAACCAGAACTGACTCAACTTGGCTCATTTTTGCTCCCACTGTGTCTAGATGTGATACCACAGGCATAAACATTATCCTTAAGCAACATCCACTTTGGAACTAAGATTTAGGTGGAGATTTTACACTGCATCTTGTATTCCCACATCTGGAACAACAGTTAGTTCTGGATGACTGCACCAACAGAAAAAGTACAGTCATTCACTGAACCTGTGTAATAGCAACAGGAATGGAGAGTACAAAAGGTGTCAAAAGTTGCCAGGAGACCAAGGGAAAAAGGGTCTTGCGAACACAGTGAAGACAATGCTTTCACAGAAGATTGAGAAGGGGCTCTTCAAATCACACTCCCCCCTAGGTACATCACAATCATGGAAGGATTGCAGTATGTCTTTCCCCTCTAATCTAGTGATCCAAAATTGAAACAGGACTCTTTGGAAAGAGAGATGAGAAGGGTCTATACACAGAAACAATATAATGGGAAGAATAATTACTCTATACACACCTTCACTACGTGGACGGCTTTCAGCAGTACCCTGCTGATGCTGTGCCAGAGGATGTATTCCCACAGTCTCCATCTAATTAAAATATTGCTCTCTCAAAAGTGACATTATTTCCTCAATCTCCATGACAGAGTTTATCACTTAAAGCGTGACTGGAGCTCCTCTGGCTGCCTTACAAACATTAAGTACTGGCAAGAATCTGATGAATGCCAGATGATGATGATAGCCCTAATCTAAGCAAATACTGCCTTTTTAACCATCCTACAGTACATGCATATACAGTAATCCAGATGGAAACTGCGTTGAAACCCAATCTGAATGACTGTGCAATAGACAAATGGATCCTCTTATAGGATCTTTCCATGTCATCAAAAGTAACATGAATAGTTCTAAACTTTCAGTTTTGAGGAGAGAGAAACCATACTCAAATATCATATTAGCTTACATTTTGAAACAAGTTTTAAGAATAGCCTTATCCATAAAATGTGCCCTTGTATCAGAAATGAGCTATTTTATTAATAATCACAGGAATAACAGAAAGGCATGGGCTGGAAAGGACCTTAAAAGTCACCATGTTCCAAGCCCTCTGTCACAGGCAGGGATGCCACCTACCAGATCAGATTACTCAGGGCCCGATCCAACCTGGCCTTGAGCACTTCCAGGAATGCAGCACCCACAGCTGCTCTGAGTAACCTGTTCCAGTGCCTTCTTATCCTCTGAGTAAAGGTTTTGTTTCTAATATCCAATCTAATTCATGTCACTTTCAGTTTAAAACTGTTCCCCCTTGTATGAAACACTATCTGCCTGTTGAAGAAGTCACTCTGCCTCAAAGACTCAGTGGGTTTTCTGGTAAGAATTTAAATTAAGTAACTGAGGTCCTTAATTAGAGGGGGAAAATGCTAATTAGACTCTTCAGAAATCATTTAGTAACTGAACAGAAGAAAGAAATGGAAAATTCTGTAGAGAAGAAAGGAAAGCTGAAGGAACTGATAATTGGACATAAATTTAGCTAATGGAGAACCAATGAACTTTTCAACACAGATAAATAATCTAAAATTTCCCATATAAGATTAAGGAAGGAAAACTGAGACAGTATATCAAATCAGATATCTTGACTATTTATTCTTCCTCTAGACTCTTCTCTGCAATGACAAAGTCACAAAAAAAGAATTAATTATGGCAGTAAACTCCCAATGGCATCTGCACTACTTGATCTAACATGCTGAAACGCGCATGTTGACTCAGGGTGTAAACAAATACAAATAAAATCTGGAAATACATAGAATTCCAGGCCTGCCATATCAAGGGATGCAGACTAAAATAGTCTGATACCAAACCACTTGGATTATTGCTGGAATGAAAAAGTTTCTTATTCTCTCTCACATTGTGTGAGGAAACAATTTTTATCAAGTTTCTCGCTCACAGGTTCAGAAAAGGAATGGCCAGCACTCTTCAAAGGAGAATGTTTCTTAACTGAACAATCTAATCTGTGGAGCAAAATCACTTTTCAGAGCATCTTTATTACCAAAACATATGGAGATAATATTTTTAAATATCTTAATCATAAACTAGCTACTGACAGTAATCAAGAACGTGAATCAAAGAATCCAAAAGACAAATATGGAAAGAAAAGTTTGTTTCTTTCTGTATAATTCAAAGATCGACAATCCATCAGCATGTTTGATAAAATGCTACTTCTACATGAGAAATTGCTTCTGTGATACTGTGCTAGACTGCTTATAGGTGTGAAACAAACAGCAGACAACATCACTGATGATGCAAATAGCAGGTTTACAACACGTGAAAGGTAAGGGCACATGCCTAAGCTTTAAAATTACATACATTTTTCGTCAAATGCAAACAGCTTGAATCCTTAACTACATTGGGTCCCCACATGTGGAAGGTGGAGTCTCTAAACAGGCAGAGAGACAATTGTAGAACTTTCTATACACACATTGCCCTAAAGCTCATGACTCAGAAGAGAAATTCAGGTTTTATTTCAGACTGACACTAGTCAAGTTCATGAAATTGACATCAAGTAGTAAATGGCTTCAACATCGTAACAGGCTTTGCACGCAAGACTGACTGGCTGTTATCTTACCAACTGAAAATCAGATGCACTTGCTTTAAATTCATTCAAAGTTGCACACTGTAATACAAAAAGAATAATCAAAGTCTGACAAGTTCTGAAAGTCCTCCAGATATGGATAAATCATTCCCTCTCCTCCCAGGCTGATATCTGGAGCTAGATTTTTGCATGCCTGTAACAACTCCTAGTCATTTTGAGAAGGAAAGAAGAAAGATAATGGGTCTTACACCCTTAATGCAACAAATAGAAATTAATCACCAATGTAAACTGGATTAATTCTTCTGAGTTGAGTATTTCCTTTTCAGTGTCTAAGAGTGCAAGGTTAATGTAAGCATCTGTCAAACAAAACAGTGACCAACACTTCAAGCATCTTTGAAAATGGCTAGTGTTTGCAGAGGGAATTTCATATGAAAATCAAATAAGGTGATAGGAAGATCTTCTCTGTGAAGTGGGATTCAGAACATCTAAGACCTCAAAGCTGCACAAAAATCTTCAGCAGAACAATCCTCAGGTTATCTCTGTAAAAAAACCAAGCATGTCCTCTGCAACAAATTAGACTTTTAGGAAAGCCTGGGTAAGTTCTAACCAGAAATAACAGTCACAAATGCAAGTACTGAGCAGACAGATATCCTGGAATCTTAAAAACACTGTAAACAAGGATACTAATGCCAGATTGTTTTCTGCTATACCAGAGTATTTGGCTTTCCTGAAATGCTGGGGGGCAAAAATCCAGATAAATATAGGATTAGAATTGTTTGTATATACATTTTTGTCTACACTTAAAAATCCATCAGTTATGTTACATATGTGCACATCAAAGTTTGGGGGGTTTTTGGGGTTTTTTTGGGGTTTTTTTTGGGAGGTTTTTTTTTTTTTTTTTTTTTTTTTTTTTCGTGTTTAATTTTTTTTTTTTTGTTGGGGTTTTTTTTGGGGGGTTTTTTTTTTTTTTTTTTTTTTTTTTTCAATAGGTTTCAAGTCCTTTAATTGAGAGCAATGATCTGGAGTGCTTAGGGTCTTTTGATAGCTATTGAAGCGAACAGAAAATGAGGACTCATCTGAGCAGAGTAAATCTGATTTCATCTCTTTACCTCAGGGAATGGAAAATTTTCTATCAATTCACTTGGGCATTGTTACATTGGAAATGCATCTCTGCCACACTAGCTGAAAGGGGTTCCTGGAAGCTGATTATAGAAGAGATTAAAATTCTGAGGCACCATAAAATATCCACAAGACTCTATGTTGGCTCAGTGGCTCTAAAATCACCACAGATTTACCGTACCATAGATACTTAGATGGAAATAAAACTGCAGATGAAGAAACCGGGGACTGTTGCAGGTAACCAAATCCAGGGAAATTTGGATCCACAGGAGGAATTCTTCCCAGTCTGCTAGAGCCAAATTTGGTAGTCTCTATCAAGAGGTGACTCCTCTCATTCCAGGCTGATAGATGGGAGCCTGCTGTTGTTCTGCTCCTCCAAGACCATGCAGGAGAAAGGCAGAGCATTATTCCTGTTAGGCATGTATGGAGACACAGGGCCATCCATACATGCGAGCAGAAACAGCACCTTTTCCAGAACCCATGTGAGCAGAGCACTTGGGTAACACACGCAGAACAGACAATTCAAACTGACTTGTGCCCTCCAGCTGACCAGGTCTGGAGTCAAACACCTTCACCTTCTTGATTCACAAGCACACTAAACAACCACTGATCCCTCAGCGTGGACTGTAAGCCCATTTGATATCCAGGTCTGGACCTTACACATCCTAATGATTCATGAGCTCAGACTTTGCATTCATATGGGAGCTGGCCTGTGACCTGTCAGCTTGCAGTTTGCTGTTTACAGGCACACACAGAAAATACAGGTTTAGTCTAAGGCAATTTCTGCTGATCCATTCTTGTTGGGTTTCACACCATGAACAATCTAATTTTCTCCCTTTCATGGTCTCAGGAGCAGCTAGTGCTTCACTTCTCCACCTATCACTGTTCTTTTGGTGCTTGCATTTAATATAGTTACTGTTCAATCAGATGCCATAACAGAAATCATCTTCTTCTAAGAGATCATTTGGAGAACATCTGCCCACTGGCCTATGGAAAAGAACAGATAGTAAAGAAAGTATCTAGTCACCATGATCATAAGCACAGCACCACAGTTACTGAGGCTGATAAATATACAGCCATCAATATAGCTGGATGAAAGTGATCAGAAAAGCAGACGGACAGCATCACATGCTTTCCTTGGCACTAAAAGTATTTTATACTTCAGTTATAGCCTTTTCTGCCAGTTTTATTTCTTCTCTTCTAATTCTTCTTACTGTGTTTATATTATTTAATAGCAGTGCAGGAGGAGGCACTTAATGCCTAAATAAATAACCCAGGCTAGATTTGTGGAAAGGATCCGGTGCTGTATGTTCCCAGATGACTAGCAAGATCTTGTTTCCAAGGACAGTAGAAAACAGTGACCAGAAATTTTCTAGAGTTCAGTTTTGATGAAGAAGTAGTTAAACAAACTGATGATAAAGAGAGAAACTACACAATGACAACTACCGATTTCCAGGACCTAGAAGTCTGATCCTCATGCAATGTACTTGCTGCTGGTGGAAGCTTGCATGTGCAAGGAGATTATTCACAAAGAGTCATTTCACTTGAGAATATGACAAGAAGGAGCTGGATCTGTAAAATTTCTTCCTCCTTTAGGAAGGATTCTGCCCTACTGTCAGATATTGAAGCAGGAACTAGGCTTTCCTAGCAGTGGTGATACAGAAAGGTTTATATTTCAGACCTCAAACGGTACCAGCTCAGACAAGCTCACAAAAGATGATAAAGAGGCCTACCCTTGTCCTTTGGTGAATTATATGAGCTAAAAGTGGAGAGACCAAGGTTGAATACTATGCATAACACAAAGGTAAAATTTTTTTTTAATCAGAGCCAGCAGACAGGTACACACAAATGAAGACAGGTAACACCAAACCAAGGAAGGTAATTCGCTGTTGAGATGTACATAATTACATGAAAAACAACACAAAAGAGACATGGTTGTATGTCCAGAACCCAGAGGAAGGCAGTTCTCTGTACTACCTACTCAAGCCATAAGTCAACTACAAGTGGCTACTGCCCTGTTATAGGATGAGAATATTTCGTAACAGTGACATAGGAATGGAGCCTATAGAAAAAGCAGCCTTCATTGAAAAGCTTTCTGCAACACATCTTTGTCACTCTTTCATGAAAAAAAATATTTGAAGGAAATTCAGCTGTAAGGTGCCCTGACATAAAAAAATGACAGCATTTGCCTGAAAGCAGATAGTTATTTATAGATGAACAAGAGATGGAAACACTGTTCTTGAGTAGCAAACACAAAGCTCCTGCCTAAGAAATACAGTACAATCCATATACTAGTAGAATACAGTATAAATATAGAATATATACTAGTAGAAGAAATAATGACTTAAACTTTAAAGCAAAGCTGGAAAGAAGTAACATGTCCTTTGCAATCTCTTCAAATGAAATATGAAATTGGTGTTCACTGCTTACTAAATATATGTGGTAAGGCTCTAAAGAGGACGCATTATATTCTGGGTGACAGGAAGAAAGAAATGTCTTCTTTTTTTCTTTTCCTTCTGTGACCACCACACAATCTCAAAACTTTAACAATTTTGTATATATTTAATAAGCTTACTGAGGCAGTTACAAATAAAAATAATATTAGAGTACCTGAACTTCTCACACATGGGCTTGAAAAGCTTCTAAATGACAATCATTAAGCCAATGTCAAATTTCTGCTTTTCTGAAACATCAAGTTAATTATGTTTGCTAAGGTGTGGTTACACATAGCATAGCAATGCACAGTATAATATACAACTACAGTGAGAAACATGCACATGCATTATAAATAAGCACACCAATAAGGGGCAAATGCAACACAATAATAAGAGAAAAATGGCTGTATCACCAACCATAAATTTTCAGAGAAAGCAGATACTGACAGATATTTAGTTAAAAAAAGTAGTAGTACATGGTGGAAGAAAGGGAGTTTGATTATCTCCCACATATATGTGATTTTGTTAACTGCATAATTGTTCCTCTAAACAGCCTCCCCCAAACAGCAACAGACATTTGAGCCATTGAATCCTGGCTCTCTGCTTGAGCCTAGGCTATAAATCCAGTTACATAAATTAACTAAGCCAAGACATGGTATGAAATAGGAATCTGAAGAAGAAAGTGTTTGCCTGGCATAGCATCTTTTCTCCAGCTATGTCATTGATAAAATAAACACATTACCACTTCCTATAAATCCTATTTCTTTCATTCTTTTACTGATATAACATGCTGGGATTCAGAAAATAAAAGGGTATTAATGCTTATTTTTCCAAGACTTACAATAAATACCAAGTAGTCTGTATTTTCAAAACGGAAGAAACATTTACTGTTTTGACAAGTATTAATAACTGAATTCAGTTTCATTTGTAGCTAAATATTAATCCCTCAATTTAAAAATTACATGAATTCTGTTCTTGGTTAACAATCTGACAACAAAGAAGCCAATATTAGAAGAGGATTCAAAGAGATGTTCAAGCAAAAATGCTTGCAAGGACAAAATGAACATAGCAGCAGAACTAAATACATCTAGTAGGAGAAAAAGATGTATGTAGAAATTATATCAAAAATACAGTAAAAACATCTGAGGCCTGAGGAACACAATTATCAATAAATTAGGTGAGTATATTGTAAAGTGAAACAAGATTTGCTCAGCACTTATTACAAACACTACTTAAAAAACAATACTGTCATTATGAATAAACCTTTACGATTATCCATCTTAGGGAAAAAAAAACCAAACCAACAGGAAACAAACAGAAAATATAAACCCAAACACATGCCTCCAAAGTTTCTTCCCTCCACACAAATACAAAATCAAAAAAGCTTCAGCAAAACACATCAACATGAAGTCTTTTGCAGACGCAATATCTGAATATTTATGACTGATTAGATGAGCTAGAATTCAAGAGCCAAAAACCATAATTAGGATTAAGAACCTATTAGAATACAGACTATCTGAGTATATACATATATATATACACACATACAAACATACAGACATATATATATACACAAGCACACATACATACATACATATATATACATACATATACATATATATGTATGTATGCCAACCATAATTAAGAATTATTAAGAATTCCACTCCATCTATCCACTGCACATGGGAGTCTTACATTTCAGGACATTATTGTGGTTTGACTCTGCCTTTAAAATTTACTGTTCAGGGTGAGTTTGGGGAAAGAAAAACATATTTCAGAGACATAAATGAAAAGAAACTTTTGGGTGACACTGTGATAACAAAAACCCTGCACAGTAATTTCACCAGTGACGTGCAATTTTTAAATTAAAGAACTGCGTATCTTACACTTCACATACTCTCCTTTTATGGGGAAGTTTGACAAAGAGCAGA
The DNA here is from genome assembly GCA_013400915.1 of Pardalotus punctatus. NCBI lineage: Eukaryota > Metazoa > Chordata > Aves > Passeriformes > Pardalotidae > Pardalotus > Pardalotus punctatus. Next base: position 62,668 of record VZTX01011115.1, read on the forward strand.
AAACATCCTGTTCTTCAGAACTTATTTTGAGAAAAGATAGAATAAAATATTTTGGAATACACATTAGGAAAAGCTTGTAATGGCAAAGATGTCAAATGGTCAAAACTTTCTCCTCCATGGTTCCTGAAATCAATAATAAAATAGGTCTTGGCAACAAAATCAGGGTCAGTGTATGAGTCATATTGTAGCTGATTACATATCTAAACTGCATACAATTTCATCATAATTTTTTATGACATGGCTATTTTTAACCGATTATAACAACTACCTTCTGAGTAACTGGACTGAAAAAAATATGACTGTATATCTAACAAAACAGAAAGAGTACTTTAACATTGAAACAGTAACACAATCAGAAAATGTTACGAATGTTCAGATAAATTTTGAAAAACAAAATTCTAGAACATTCTTAATATATGAATGGGGAATTCCAGATACAACACCAGACAGAAAATGTTTCCTTAAAACATCTTGCTTGGCCACTGGGGCTTGTGCACACTGGATGAGCTGGGACAACAGCACCCCTTGGCCTACTCCCCCATAGCTCTGATTCCACTTTCTTTGAAGTCCCTGCAAGAGTGTATAAGAACCAATGGCCCCTTAGTCTTCTGCAGCCATTTAAAACCATTATAAGCTCTGCATGAAGAGTTACGGGGAGAGGCAGATACTGGAACACAGGTATCCAAAACACCTCAGAAATTTTTAGTAGTACATTGATTGTAGTACATAACTGCCCCTTCTCCTTTGAAAGATTCTCAGTAACTTGCATAAGACTCTTTCAAATCTATATGAAAGACTATTTTAACAAAAAAAGGGAATTACACTGTTATTCTGCTGAGATGATACCTGACTGGTATACCACACAAACTAGCTAATATACGCAAAAACAATATAAATATTTCACTAACTAGAAAGTCCGAGAGTTGTTAAGGCTGCCTTTACCCTAACTGAGGTAACTTCAAAATGTTTTCCAATGGAGTGTTTTGGTCTGAAGTAGCAGCTGTTCTGAAACTGAACTTGTGTCCAGCCCCACTCGAGGGGACACTGTGTTAGTTCGCAGAGCAGTCTCGGTGTGTGTGGAGCAGTCTCCTTCCAGAAGGAAGTAACTCCCCTGGAGGTATGGCACGGAACATGCTCTAACCCATCACATCTCGATTATGGTCTGAATGGATGACTAACCTTTTATGTCTCTTCTGACACAAAAATAGACTGCATTGAGCAGGGACTGGACTGGAAGAGTTCCAGAGGTACCTTTTAGTGAGTTATTTTATGGTTTTACAGAAAACACCAAGACTGCACATGATAGCACTGCAAGCCCTAACTGATTTGATCTGCTTCTGTTGTTTCAAATTATTTTCTAATGTAAACATAGATTTCCATGTCCAATAGTTCTTACTTACCAGCTCCACATTCTAATGTAATACAACACAAATTATCCTGGGTACCAAGGAATTTTTGAGCAGTAGTATAGACCTCTCTGCAAGTTTCCTCTTGTAAGGATGGATTAACCTGTGCAATGCTTGTTGTCACAGCCAGACTGCTGCTGAACTCAAGTTAGCTCGGGTAGCTGCACACCACAGTGATAAATGCAGTTAATATGCAGCCTGCATTATACATGATGAGGAACTAGAAAATCATAGTGACATGAACAACCTGAAAAAAAACCCCACTGTCAATCGTTAAATGCTGAAAATTAGCTTTAAGTTTGATATTATCATCCTCTCACAGTGGTTAATGATAGCCATTATAAACCAGAATTAATTCCAATTTATCTGCATATTCATTAGCAGCTTGGTATACAACCTCTCATCTTCAGCTATGCAATGATTTAAAAATACATTACTCAGTGCTGTCATCATGATTCTATTGCCTCAGTATGAAGATGTACTTCTTATTTTGTCCTTCTCAAAAATGACAAGAAAAGAAACAAAGAGAAAATACAAAGAACTGAAAGAAAATTGAGGTTATTCAAAAGACTAGGATACAAAAAGGAAAACAGAGAGGATATGTGCAAGTTTAAAAAACCCCTTACAACATAATGGTCTCAACTTTCCTAGAATCACAGTGAATTGAAAAGGTTTTTATGTCTGGCATCTAAATATTTCCACTTAAATCTCATTTCTTAAGGAAATTATATTTATAAGAGGTTTTCTCTTTCAATCCATTCAACTGAAATAATTTGTCAACTTTGGTTAGATTCAGTTAATATTGTTAAGAAGCAGAACTCACACTAATTAGCTGCTTTTTAAAGCTTGTTCAATAAAAACTAATTAAAAAAGAAAAAGAAACTTCCACAAGGGTACCTCACTCATATGTTGAAGTCTGAGTGAGCAAGTAGATACTGCAGGATTTGTGTGAGGAATGGTAAAAGATGAAGTCTTTACAATCAGAATTTGCAAGCAAAAGGACAAAACTCCCTTGGAAGCTTCATTTCCTTAGTTCTACAGTTCACAGAAGAATTTCTTTACTGAGGTCTTTGCTGCTGCAACAGAAATAAATATTTACATCTTAATTAGCAAGAAAATATCCAGGCAGTGTATCCTACCACATCTGTTCTATGTCTTCTTTCCAACAGCAGTCGGAAGACATTAGCTGTAATCTTGTTATCCTGAACACCTTGTCCAAGGCCACGGTTGTCATCCTGCATAAGTCGACGATCCATGATCACTTCCAGCTGACCTGAAAGAGCAACACAAGGATTATACTAGTAATAAGAATATGTAAAGGTTCTATTAAACATAAAAAACCTACCTGAAAATATAACGTATTAAAAAAAAATCATCTTTCTCTTGAGCTGGGAAAAGTAAGGGCAGATCAATATTGTTAGGACTGATTAAGAAAACAGTTAATAGCACTGGACTTTGGCTGTCTATAACCTTCCAAAAATTTTTCACAAGCCTTTAAGTAGAATGTCCAGCAATTTTTAATTTCAGAGTCTAAATAAAAGTTTAATATAAAAAGTTATTACTCTTAACTCCTATTTGCAACAAGGATACTTGGTAATTAAACACCCAAGACGAGAATAACCCCCAAGTAGCTGCAGCTCTATGGAGAGACATTCTGTACAGGAACTGTCTTCATCTTTTACTCCATGTTTTTGTTTCACATTGAAGGCAGAAGAAAAAATAGGTAGTCAACAGAAGTATATAAATACCCACAACCACTTCTTATACAGGTAATTTCACTTGTTGGAATAGAAAAGAACTGCATTAGATAAGCACTAAGTATGAAGTTCTGAGTTTATACTGAATTTAAGCACGGTCTTTTGAAAAAGCTCTTTAAGCATGTTGCTAAATCATAAATAGCCTTATGAACAATGGCGTTTACATTTTTTTTCAGTATTTATCTCCAGAGGAAAACCAGATTGGGGCATGTAATTAAGGCTGTTGTGGATTTTGCACACTGAATCTTTAAACAAGTGTACTTGATTCCTCAATAAAACTGCAAGACTGAAGTACTTGTATCCTGAATAAGAAATTCACAATAAGCTTCTAGGAAACACTGCCTAGTAAGGCAGTCTTTTTCATACCTCAATGTTCTACAAACACTTTTCCAACTTTCTTAAATACTTGTTCTTCTCTTCCTTCAGGTAAAAAAAAGGTTTTGTTTATATCCAGGACAGAAATCACCTGACAATGAGTAAGAAAAAACCTGCTGTTTTGAACTAAGTTACTGTTCATGTAACTTTCAGATGGTGGGTTATACCTTGACACACCACTGTGTCTCACACACAGGCACACAGCTGCTGAGAGTTGCTTGACTAAACAGCAATGTTTTTGAATTTTCTTCCATGATCCATTTGAGCTCCTGAAGGGCCTTCAGAAAAATTGTCATGAAGCATGATATTCAGCAATCACTGAACCTTCAGCTTAATTTCTGTTCTCTTTTGAGGAATCCAACATGCCTTCAGTAAGCTAGTCAACTTACTAATTTAATAAAATATTACTTAATGATAACAAATCAGATTCATTAATTACCCTTTTTTTATATTTTTAGTGGCCACAAAGTATTTGACGTTGGTATATCTTGAGTGACAAAACAGTTTGTCAAAGAATGACACAGTCAAGAAATCAACGTCATGTCAGGTATAGGATACACCTGTTGCTCTTTTATTTAACTGGAGTAGGTGAAAAGCCCCTAACGTCCTCTGACAGACTTGAAACAAATGCTCACAGAAGGTCAGTTTCTCCCTGATGCTTAACTGCAAGATGTCCAACAGTGCTAGCCTTAACTTCACTGATTTGATGGCAGAGTGGGGGTGTCTGTGGATTTACATGGTGCATTATTCTGTGAGACAGAGACTAAGATTGTTAAAGAACAAATACACATGCTATTATCAGGTAACAGAGCCTCTGAACATTAATTTAGTCTCCAATGCCTATTTAGTGAGTGCATACCAACACTGGTGGTGTCAGGGTTATTCACAGAATCAGGTCAATAGGAATTTGGTTTCCAGCAAGGAGAGGCATCAAAAAATGTGGTTTGGGTCTTGTACCTGGTAGACTTGAAATAGAAGTATTTTCCACTGTGGTTTTATTAATGCATCACTGCATAGGTCAGTGTTAATGCCTTGCCCTAAAGTGAATTAGGTTTGCTAATACTGCCACCAATCCAGCATGGTATTCACCTGTTGTCAGAACAGAGTATTTATGACATTTTTCTTAAAAGAAACAAAGAAGTAGGTTTTGGTGCAGTTTCTGATGGGCTTTCTCTCTTCTGAGTATCCATTCCATTGTTTTTCAAAACCATATAAACTGACAAAATATATATTACAGCAGGGAATGATACATCTTAAGTTATAAATTGTATACTTTATTTTGCCCACTACCTTTAGCTTTATTTGAATACCTCCCCCATTCTGATAGACCAAATAACTGTCCTCTGTTTCCAGTCCTCCAGGCCATTCATCATACACCCTTTTCTGCTCCGAGGAGCAAGACTGTGCCTCTTTTGGAATTCTTAATACGAATTGATTTTTCTTGTCAACATATTCATCAGCTCTGTCAAAGTCCTCCATTAAATTTGTGAGGCATGATTTTGCTTCAGAAGTATGTTCACTCTTAGCCAGGATCACATTTATCCTTTATTTCAGTAACACTAATCCTCAAAAAAGCTGCTGTTGTTTTGCCTTGACAGGGAAATTAGGCTATACTGCATATACCTTAAGACTAGTGCTGTCCACACTAAAGCAAACAGAACAAAAAACATGATCAGCATTCTTCTTAAGTCCTCTGCTGCCAGGGCAGTACAAAAAATAATAAACCCTTTAGTTCTGCTATTTCATCCCTGAGTTCCACCAGAGTTCTTGGGTGAAAAATACATGGTTCTGACAATTTATTGCTCCTTTTGCCTTTTTTTGCAATATTTTTCCTCTGCCTCTAGCTTGAGAGAGATCTTTCATTGAAGATGACACAATCCCATGTGGGAACAACCTCTTCCTCATCTCTTATGGACATAATCTAAAACTTGTCAGACTTGAAGAAACTTATTTCCTCCCTGCAAATGCTCATAGGTAAGTATGGTAATCTGTGAACTATTTCATAAAATCATGAAGGAGAGGCTTTTATCATATCTACCATCTTATATTTACCATTTTTCAAGCTTGCAACACCTAGAGACTGAGCTGAATGAAGTGTTAGACGAACACCAACATCTTGGATATAAGCCATGGTAGCCATAGGATAGATATTTGCTTGAATAGGCAACTTGCTCATCGTCAGCCGGGGCTGGATCTGCAATATGAACACAAACTTCAATAAAGTACACTCTTTTTATGCAATTAAATTTCAAAGGCATTTTCAGACATTTATCTCATGTGCTTTGGAAGAACAATCATCATGAAAGCATTCACTAAACTGTATTATTTAGCTTTTTGGAGACTTGTGGCTAAAATTACCCCTTTGGAAATGATAACTTCAATGCACTTTTAGATCAAAGAATATTTAAAAAAAACAGTGAAAGATTCATCAAGGGAACCTACAAAAAGGAATAATCACAGTTATAAAATGAGAAAAAAAATTTTCTCCTCTAGACAGCAAACAGTGAATAGATTTAAGATGGCAGAAATTCCCATTTATAATGGGAATTTATTGAAGTGCAATTGGAATTCTTGAATAGTACATGACAAATAAGTAGTAGTATTAAAATCATTTTAATGTCTAAATATTCACTGTCTCCAGCAAAATGTAATACTACACAGTAACTGGAAAACCAGTAGTGTTATACTCAGGAGTCAGGGTCTTCCTGTGTTTGCAAAAATATTTTTAGCAAGACAGAAAAGTAAGGAAAAATAATTTTTCTCTCTTTTGTGTGTACTGCACAGTTCAAGTTAAGACAATAGTCCCGCTAGGTTTCCTCAGATGTATCACCAATAGAAAAAGCATAATAAATCCAAAAATTAATCCCTTATTTCCAACACAGCAGCAAGCAGCTGTTCACTAGGTCTGGTCCTTATGTATACTTATCACTGAGTCCTCCACAGGGCTCTACTTAAATAAACAAAGCAGAGGGAAAGAAAGCATGCAAATATATAAGCAACTACATGATGACTTGTCATAACTTGCTGTATTATAATTCTTATGCTAAAAAGGATATAAAAGAATATTCAACAAACTCCTTAAAAGCAAACAGTTACTTCTTCATGTGGTCTACATCAAATTTTATAACAGACACATTTTTAAAAAGGGTTTCTCCTTTTAAATGATTAGTGCAGTTTAACATGAGTTTGTTTAATATAAGCTTTTTATATTTAGACAGTCAAAACCTGACACCCTAAGTTTTTGTAATTAAAAGATGGCAATTACCTGATATCCATTAAGATCAGTATAGAATCTATTTTGACTGTTTATATCAGATGAAATTCTCATTGCAAGTTCACGATTATATTCTCCTCTAATGTCCACAATATTGGAAACTTCAAGAGACTGTCCTTCCAAACCTATATGAAAAAGATGAATTTAAAATCTCTAAAAGTGATTGCCACATGTATAAGAATGACTGTGCTCCCAGAACACAGCAATCTACTTTTGGACTGTTAGTTTTTTGTTTTCTGCGACATCTAACCAGATATTGGAAGACAGTTCAGTTATGTAACAGACGATAGAGCAGTATTTCCAATTTGGTACAAACTGAAAAGACAGTCTGAAAGAGAGCACTGGAGGGGAACAGAAGCAATACATGGTAAAACCAAAGTGGGTTCCAGTAAATCAGCAGGAAACAGCACACTACTGTTAAGTGCTGTCTTTAATTAGATATGCTGGAGCAAGACTTGGTCATTCATTTCTCCCCTTCACTCTTAAGCAGCAGTCACCATTCCTAGACAAGAATGAAGTTACCAGCTTCTTGATAGAACTGTTCAGCAGAGTAGGAAACTGTGAGTAGCTGTTTTAATCAAAGGAGCAAGAATCTTCCTTAAGGACAGTGAATTAAGAAATTTCAGCTGATATGACCACAAGCCAGACACAAAACTTTGTTGACAGGGAGAAGAATCCTATTTATTAAAAGAAGGATTAGGTGTCTGAAAAATCAGACAAATTGTCCAGTGAGATTTTTTTTTTTACTACAGTGTCTTGTGCTGAAAATTAAATACCTTTAATAATAACCTGACCTTTTCAAACAGATCAAGACACAGTCTGGAGTGGAATCATACTATATCATTCAGCATCAGCACTTCTACCCTTTCTGTAGTCTAATGGGACTAATGATTGTGAAAAGAATTGCACCAAGCAGAACAGATTTATATATTTGTTTCCTCACCTATTTCAAAATCTGAATGCCACCTGCAGAAGTACAGCAACTGTTAAAATGTTAACATTTACCAATGGCTATTAAACTTCAGTGCTAAATGAAAAACATTTGGTTCAGCTAATTACTTCTACTTCCCCAAACCTAGTCTGGAAAATGTGGATTTATATGCTCCACTTTTGATGCTCCCAGTCATAGATTTTCCAAATATTTAAAGTATTTTTTCCAAATATTTAAAAGCATGAGTACATTGAACAAAAATACAATATTTAAGCTTAGATTTTCATCATTTTTTTACTATATAATTTGAGACAATACTAAAATACAACTATGAAGATAATAAAGCACGACAAGCTTCTGACAAAAAGATTAACAAAATCATGCTTGTATCAAAAACAGATGTCAATGGCAGCAGAAGTTAAAAATCACTCAATGGTCAATTACTGAACAGAGTTGTCAACCCAGAGTATTCTCTGCTCAAAGTCAACACACTTCTAAAGCCAAAAGTGGTAAAAGCTGTATTTTCCCAAAATTGCTGAAGATGTAGGACTTGGAAGTATTATCCAACAGATGGATTAGCCACAGAATCAGGCTTGCTGCCCCTTGGCAAGCGGGTAGGTTATAACAGGAGGTCAGGTCCTTATTTGAATTCAAAATGCATTTATACACATACACATATTGATTTTTTCCACATGCTTTGTTATTGTACATATCTAGTAAGACTTAAAAATATCTTATTTTAATTGTAGTAATGCTATATAAATAACTTCCCTTACAAAGCTACGGAAATAGATCCCAGCAAAAGAAGGATGCAAAGCTATCGCATTGCAAACTTTGAAAGAGAAAACTAGAAGAAATTAAAATAAAAACACAGCAAAAAGCAAACAGACAATATATAAAATATATTTTGTGTAATTTTTCCTTGTCTAAGCTGGAAGCATGGTACAGGACTTACCCATGATGACCAGATATGTAATGGTGTAAGTATTGGAACATTGTAATGAAATAAAAATTGTCCAAAAAAATAAGCAGGAAAGAAGTAGACAGTACACTCACAAGGGAAGATAAACTAAAGTGTTAGGAATTGGCAAGCAAGTGATTTTCAGTGACAACTCATTTTCAGTGAACTGTGAAAGGGAAATGTAATACTTCTAGTAGGCATTTAGTAGAAAAGTAAAGAAGAGTGAGTACTACAGAAAAATCCACATTAAAATAACAATCTCACTCTAACAAAAAAAAAGAAAAAAAAAAAAAAGAGTCTTTTCAGACTTTTTCCCTCCCCTTCACTACAATAAATATCCTCCTCTGTGAGTTACCTCCTTGCTGAGAATTTTAATTTACTGAAACTTAGACAGGAAGTTAACTTTATTTCCACATTCTTAGCAAGCTGGTACATCTTGACCTCAAGGTACCTTTTTTCATCTAAGCTGATATTATATATATTTGTCACATAAACCCAAGAAACCATAATCTTGAATATATGTTGTGTTTCCTTAGGATCTTCAACAACAAATTACTATGCAAACTCTGGGTTTGTGTTCCTATGGAGGGTGAGCTAATGTTTAATCCAGAAACACTGTATCAGCTGGTAAGTGAACTCTGATCAGCTTTTGGCATATGAATAAACTCCAGCCACTTCAAAATTCAATGTACACATGTCACAAAACTGAATCAATTTTAGTTCTATAGTGAAATACATTAGACCTAAAGCAATAAAAATTAAAAAACAAAAAAACCACCAAACAAAAAACCAAAAAAACCCCAAAAAANCAATACTATTTTTGAAACCTAAAAGAAAGAAGGAAAACAGCAAGGAAGACTTTCAAAGTACTTTTTAAAATAAGTTGTTTAGGAAAAATAATTAAATATGATAAATAAGATTTAAAAAAACATGAAGACAATTTTGACTCCTACAGTAAAATTAATGCTAATACAAAATATGTGTAACTACTTTCAAGCATTGAAAACTTGAAACAAAAGTGCTTCTTTATTTCAGAATAATTCCAGTAAGTACAAATAATGGATAACTGAAAACATACATTTCTTAATTACAGAAAGATATACTTAAGTGTGTTAACTCAAGTCTCCATAGGAAAATAATTGTATACAATTCCACCATGATTTCCTCACTATTTTACATTTTTCACTTGCTAATTTAATCAAGTTTGGAAGGGTACCGAATTTCCGAAATTACTATTTACCTAGAATTTCCTTGGAAATCAGTAGCTGAACAAGAGAGAAACAAAAAACTGAAAGCCTTACAGAAGAAAACACAAGGAAAACTGGTGTGATGTTATGCTCTAAGAACCAAAAAGTTGGTGCTTGGTGCTGGTGCCTCTCAACAAGCACAGCCAATTCTGTTGCAAGCTCTTCCAAGCAGGTAAAGAACATACAAAGGAAGGTCATGAATAACTGAAGCCTACAGTTGTGAAATAAACTACATTTCTCTATTAAGGCTACTGATATATGTCCTTATATTCTTTGCAACTTTAGGCAAAATATTGTTGAACTTCCATCAGTAAATGCGAAACTATGAAAGAAATTATGTTTTTATATTATCTTTGAGTTCTTGTTTTTTTTCTGTTTTCAAAATTTAGAGCTAGCTACTGCTTTCAGATGACTCAGTAAAGTCTGGAGAGGTATCTCCAACAAATCTGTTAAGTTTAGGTATACCAGCTTAATGACTAGCATGATACTCAGAGGGGAATCACAGTGCACTGGTGTCAATACAACTTCAGTCTCCTGAATTCTGCCCTAGTGCAGAAGTGCATTTAAACATTAAAAAGACAGGTAGGATCCAAGACTGTAGTGATGCACAATAATTGCCAAGAGAGACGGAAATTCACAACCCTTACCCTGGACTTTATACAGCCGCATGGTATGTGTCACGTGGTGAAAAAAACAAACAACTTCTGAGAAAATCTTTCCATGAGCAACTCTTATGGTAGGTGGATCTGTAAAAATATAAGGCTACAAAAAGAAGACAGAAAGTCAGAGTAAGTATTTTGGAAGTTTTGCATAAATGTAGAGTCAATAAATCAAAGTGTTTAATAAGTATTAAAATAGTATTTTATTTTTTAAACCACTCTAGATCTAAAAAACTGGAGATAAAAAATTACTCCAAATCTAAAATTCAGCAACTTCTCTTTAGAATCTCACTTTTTCCTTAGCTAAAATTAGGTTAAGTCTCATTACATATCTCACAAGTATTTTATGAGGATTAATGGATACAAGGTCTACAGACAAGCACGTGAATGCATTGATATTGCATCTGGATTGAGCTTTTTTGCTAGCAAAATTATAACTGCTAACCAGTAACTAAATACTTTAGTTTCAAAATTTGTGGCAGGTGGTTTAACTACCTCTGTCAGTGGTACACACTGCACAAGGAAAGCCTCCTCTACTCTGCCTTGTGGAGCAATATGCAAATCCTTTTGAACGTTGAAGAGAAAGCTTTTTCTTCATCAGAAGCAGCTACAGTTGCCAGTGGAACTCCCTGGAATGAAGGGTAGGGCTTCGAATCATTACAAAATGTCAACAAGGACAGTGGCTAACTACTCATGGCTTCCACAGAGTAGGACAAATTTATCATATCCACATTCAAACCAAAGAGAGGAAGAAAATTATTTTTCCATGTAGTCACAGTATTTAGAGTCTTGGCTGGGCAAACAATGGTGCTTTTTAAAAAAAACCAGTTAATTCCAGACTAAACTGTGCGCACCAGATGGAAATAAATGGGCTGCAAAGGTAAAAACGAATTAATTATTGAGAGTGTACAAGCCAAAAATGAAAATACAGCACATGCAACTCCTTCAACAGGGAAACAGTTGTAAATAAAGACTTCACTCAAAGAAAACCCCATCCCAAATGCTTGAAAAACACATTAGTCAGAGGGATCTAGGCAGAAAGCTCTCAGAGGGTTGCTGTCTTCTTTCTGTATTTAGCAAGGCCATAAGGACAGAGCATGGTCTTTCCTGAAGCAACAAAACCAAAGATCAAATATATCTTGAGCAGAGCTCAAGCTTTGCATACAGAAAAAAACATACCAGAGAAGAACAAGTACAAATATCATCCAATATTCTTTGAGCATACAACTGTATGTATATTTACAGGGAAATTTCCAAGAAGTATTGTATAGAAGAAAAAACTGAAAGAGACTTTCAAGGGCTAAAAGCCTGCCTTTTCTATTCACATAGCTATTCTTAGCACTTCAGGCAGAATACTGTTTAATAGAAGCTTTGCCAGAGCTCCAAGAAGCAACTCTACAGTTATCAACTAGAGGAATGCTTTGTACCAGAGTTTGGAAGAGAAATCATAGTTACACTTTAATAAGATGGTTTGGTTTAAGGAGATAGGGATTTTTTCCTACGGAAAATCTTATCTAGTTAATCAATAAAAAGCCCCAAAAGAGTGTTTTGGACTTCTTGATAGTCTACATGAAAAAATAACGGAATACTTCCATAGGGTCTTATCTTGTCAATAAAACAGACAAAAGTTATCTATTATGCCAAATCCATTTGCTAGGTGAGAAATACAGCAATAATATGGTATTCAGGGGGCACATAAACCAGATGAACTAATATGCTGAGATAAAAGAAATTTGAAGACCAGATCTTAGGTTAGCACCTCTTATTTCCATGAAAAACTGACAAGATCTGTACCTGTAGACTGAATTCTCCCCTGCTGGCAGAAGAGATCGCTATTTGCTTTTCTATCACACACAGCCAGGGAGGACGAACTCCTTTAATCTGTGACTATGGCTTCTAGAAATTAAAAGTTGCACAGAGGAACTGGATTACCCACCAAAAAGTGGAAAAATCAAACCCTTCAGAATCCTCCCTGCAGAGTACAGCAACATGAAGATACTAAAGTTAGCAAAGACAGACTAAAACAGCACCTAAAGGAACTTTCAGAAAATGACCTGAGAAACCTGAGGTCATAAGGGCAAGCAAATGACCTGTGACCTAGGAGAATGTTACTCACACAGATGGCAGACTGCCAAATGTATTCTGTTATCAAAGTAACACCAATCTTACCGTCTTCTGCAGTTTGTAAGAGTATTTCTCACTGGAGCTAGCCAGCACAATGGAGAGATGCTGGATGAGTGATACAGAAATGTAAAATGCTGTGCACTTATTAGAAAAAAATTATCTGAAGTAATTTCAAAACCAAAAAAATTTTAAAAACCCCACACAAACCCAAACACTTGGAGGAATTATTTTCCATTGAGTTTTTTAGTACAAAACATGAGGGTGATATCAAAAACAGCTATCAAAATACCTGGAAAGCTGAAATGAGATGGGTATATCAGCTCTCAGGTTCCAGGATGTTGCCACAAACATTAAGTTCACACACCTGAGCCTCAAGGCTGCACAAGTAGCCAAATCAGCTCTCCTCCTGAAGATCAAGGCAACCACACAGGCACCTCTGAACTATACAGAAAGATGAACTGATGGAAAAGGAATTGTCATTTTACAGATACTGCCTGAAACTAATCAATTTTTAAGAAGTAATAATTTGTAATTTTGCTATCCCATGCACTGAGTTGCCAAGTCTCCAATTCAGACACAGCGCTAGGAAAGGCACAGATGAGGAAGGTGGTTTACAAAGGCAGATGCTATCATGCAGTTCTGGGGATCAGAAAGTTCTCAAGGATGACTGATGCTTGCTGATTGCTGGGCAAGCAGAAAAAATGAAGTATGGTCGTGATAGAACAGAGAATCCTTCTAATTCATATTTAGTGCTCAAAAAAAGCACTAGTCCTAGAAAGTGATTTGGTGATAGCTACCAGGAGAAATACCAAGAGTTCAGAACCTATAAAGATGTAATTGCCCAGGTTTGCCTCACCAAAAACTTTCCAATCAACCAGGCTTTTAAGCAGCAAAACATCTTTATGTGCTATTATTCTAGTATCATTGTAAAGATCCTTGGTAAGATGCACAGGCCTGTGAAATGATCCTGGTCCTGGGTCTGAAATATAAAGGTACTTTTGAGGTGAAAGTCTAAGGCAATGTGGAAAGAACAAACAATGACAGAGCTATTTGCAAAACTGATTTGACAAAGTCCTGGTCTCAATTCAGTGTTAAGTCTGCTTTGAAAACAAGATGGACTAAAGGACCTACCAGCATGAAGGAATCTGTGATTATTCACACCTTGAATTAAGAATAAAAATATTTTGGTCTCCTATCCAGTGACTAGTCTCAAGACTCCACTTTCTAAAAAGTTAAAAGAAATAGCTGCTGTAATATCTGTTCCACTCAGCTCCACTGGAATGAATTCCATTGTACAAGATCCAGCACTGTGCTAAGGCAGCTGTTGTTGAGCCTGGAAATCAGTACTTTTCAGAAACAGGACAACAGAACTATGGGTCAAAAGGTTCAGAAATAATTTTTCTGTCAAAAAGCATTTCAAGAGAAATAAGACAACCTTCCCTTGGAAAGAAAGTGGGCAGGAGGGCTGGGGAGAAGCTAGCTAGAAATTTTGAGGGAGAATACTGGGAGCAAAATAATACCTCACGGATCTCTAGGATATATTAAAACACTTAACATCAAAACAGGTACCAAAGGGTGGAAATAACTAGAAATATACCTTCACCAAAAGATTTACTGGCTTGTATAAAAGATCGCATGGCATATTGCAGCCTGGAGGCACAAAGCATGGGCAATAAGCCTCTCCCCTTGTAGTCAAGTAAAGCACTCCAACTCTCTTACTGGGGCCAGGAAAATTCTGGTAGTGCAACACATTTTTGCACACTGGATGCCAAAAAATCTGTGCCCAGGGGAAAGTTTTCTACCACAGATGAAATGCTCTTGGATAGGTCTTAGATTAAAAAAAAAACCCCAAGACAAAGCCTACAGGAAAAGCTGTTTCTCAATAGCAGATTGCCCCTTAATTTTCAGAGTTTTAGATTAGACTGGGCTAATATAATGTATTTTAGCTCTAGCACTAGAGATCCTGCAGGGGAAGAAATTCTATTTTCTTACATATTCTGTTAGTACATAAGTACCTGTGGGAACTAGTACATACACTGAATCACAGACCCAGCTGCCTGAGGGAAAATCAAAATTTCCTATTCTGATTGTACCGAAAAACATTACTTTGATACTGAAGAAAATTATTTGTAAAGTAAAAAAATCAGCTACACACATTGATCCCACTGACACTTAGTGTGTGATGCTTTGGAAAAAACTGCTTTGCTCCATTGCCTATTGATACCAGGCAGAGCAAGTAAGAAGTTATCATGTACTGACTTGTCTTGAATACACAGAAGAAAATACAGACATTTAATTGTTTCAAAGTTTGAATACTGTGGGGTATTTTCCCACAGATCTACAAAAATACTAGTTGGCCATCCTTCACAAAATCACAGCAGATTAAAAACATGTTTTCTCTTCGTGAACAGGACACTTTTGCTTATATTTGTCATGAGGCCCAAGGAAATCCTTTCCTTCCAAACTTTGGTAACACTGTCAACCAGTTACGTAGCACTGCCATTTAAAAAAATTAAGATTTTGCCTTTTTGCCCGGTGCCTTACTTTTTGTTTTGATTTTGCAGAACATATAAAGGCATGCTAGGAGGACGGTCCTATCTCACTAGGGCTGCAGGATGGAGCCTCTGCTCTGTGCCTCTGTTCTGGACTTTGCACTGTTGTAGTTTAGTACTGTGCTTAGACAGATGATTAAACCAGCCAAAAAAAAAAATTTCTGAGTATTGCAGAACTGAAAATAAAGTAACCAAAAGACTTATTAGATGACAAATTAACCAGTTACAAGGGCAAAGAAAACATATAACTGTACTCATACCAAAGGAAAATAATCTATCATAAAAAGCAATTATTATTTGAAAATTTTCCTGTAATACATAGTTACGTTAAGGGAGATAAGAATAAAAAAAAAACAACAAAACACCTAGCCAAAAATCAAGGAAACTGCCTGCCATCTATCCTATTGCCAATTCACACAAGGACTTAGAAAGTTAGTCAATCCACATCACACTAGGAACCCAGAACAGATGGCATTTCTTTTAAGACAGAAAACGTTAGTTCAAACTGGTTTAGAAACTACTATAGAATTACATCGTTGCTCCCAGTGGGACCACTTAATTAGTGTTATTAAAATGCAAGCCAAATGAGCCTTATGGTGAAGCATGTCATTAATGAAGCAGAATTTTCAGAAGTATCACAATTTAATTTTTATTGTATAAAATGTTACAAAAGCTGAACACCACCCTTTTAATGTTAACTTAAAATGTGACAGACATGGGACAGACTTTTACTGTTTAAATCATACCATTTTTCTACCTCAGTTTGTCCAGATTATTTTCATAAAGCAAATAGTTTAACTGTGTAATTAAAATTATATAACTGCTAGATTCAGTGATTATTTTTATAAGCAAAAGACAAATTTGAATATAAAATGAAATTAGTTGAAGTGTGACCATGCAGCTAATGAAAGGCAAAAATTAAAAACCATAAGTTATATTGTTCAGGTATTCACAGATAAAAACACAATACAATGAAGAAATATGAAATGACATATAAAATGAAGAATAAGGGAACCCTGTTGAACATATCTGAAGCAAACAATTATGGGACTAAATATACTAAATGGTTTAAAACTGTCAACCCACAGACCTCAGAAGATGTGCTTCTAGGAGAGACTGCTAAAAAAAAGGAAACTGTTCTGTCCCTTCCAGACTGATTTACATACATAAAAGGGGGGAAAAGAATGAAAAAAAAGAAAAAAACAAGGAATGCTAACAACCCCTTCCTCTCCCAAAAAAGTAGAATGATTACTCTTGCATATTTCCTAAAATGTTAAGCATAGAACTCCTACTTTGCCTCATGCATGCAACTTAGGTTTTCACAAGAGAAACTCTGAAGAAATATGCTGCCAACTAGCTAGCTTCATAAATGTTCATTATTTTATCTTCTGCCTTCTGAAATATCACTGTTCCAGTTCCAAGCGGGGTATAGTAGATTCCGTATGGTAATTAAATCACTGTAAGAATGCTGCCATTTCCCAATTTCCAATTTGAAAACTAATAGGAGTATGCTGCTGCTCTCCAATAATTATGCAGCTAAAAATACAGATAACCCTAGAGAACTAAATCAGAATGGTTCCTTGCTACTCTGTCTTTATATTCACCAACTGGGACTCAGTATCTTAATTACTACATTAAACTAAATACGCTAATATCAGCTCAAAAAGTAGTTCTGTTCCAGAAGCAACTCATTCATAATAAAAAAATTTAAAAAACTTAAAAATCAGAAAAGGGAAGAAATAGAAATGAATCAGTATCTCCTATAAGTTTTCACCATAGAAAGTGAAAATGAACTGATTTTATTGATAATAATGGGTCACATCTAACTGGAACCAGAAATCACAGAATTTCCTGCAAGGATGGCATCTTAAGGCTTTTTGGGAATCATAAATTTTCTCTAGATTTTCACATTTTCAAAATTCCATTGTGTTTTACTGTGATGCAGTGTTATGAAGTATAAACTTCTGACAATCATTTCAATAACTTATGCCATTTTGTCTAGCCACACAACTTTTATTTCAGTTTTGGGAAAAAACTAGCTCTTTCAGTCTCTATTTGCCAAACACTTCTAGGTACTTCAAGATCAGAATCCCTTTGCAAACAAAAGGTTTACCTTGGCATCTCCATCTGGTAAGAAGAGATAAGCTCCACTTTTATCTCGGTTACTGGTAGTTCCATACCAAGCAAACTCGACCTTCATTTGATGATTTTTACCATCTTCTTTGGTATTTATTTTCTAAAAGTATGGAGATTCATGTTAAGTTTCCATAAAGAAGCACAGAAGTTCTCAAAGAATTAAAACACAGTGTTTTGAAATAAAATGTAACATACCTCTAGTAATCCAGACATTCCAGAAAACCAGAGTTTCATGTAGGCATTTTCTAAGATTATATTATCCACAGAATTCTGCATCTCTTTTATCTTGAAAACTCTGTCTGGCTTCTCCTGTCTGCTATTCCTTACATATATGTTGTAGTCAGCTAAAACTGCTTCTGAACTCTCATCCTCCAAAAGCTGGTAAACTCCAATCCCAAGAGGTGGCAGATGTGCCACAAAAGAGATCTGTTGGGAGCAAATAAGAAACCATTACTACAAATAGCAAAATATCAACTTTCAATAATGAATTTATGTTCAGAGTAACTCCTTTTGATTGAATAATTTTAGGATGGCTGAGTTTTCCTGTAGTCCATAAACAAATGCGAAGGATTAACATACAAAAATACCTGCATCACTAATTTGCTTAGCATCAAGATTACCATTATATTAATGCAATAATGATTTGGAATCTTCTTAAGAATGCTGTGATATGCAGTTCTGAGTATATTTGCTTTTCATTGATGATGCATGTGTAACGCATCAAGTGAACACAGACTTTACTTATAACTTAAGTTTTAAATTTAAATTCAAAAATGCATGAATTTAAATAAATATAAGGTGTCTAATTTTTAGTCTCTGTTTTTTTTTCAGGAGCTATTATGTGCACAGAAGAGTAGCATATTGGGTTCATCTCCAAAGCAACTTGTTTAGAATTTGAGGTCCAGAGAAGTCACTTTATTTCCTCTTCCTCAGGCAATAACAGCACTAATTACTGTGCTGGTTTTGGCTGGGATAGACTTAAAATTTCTTCACAGTAGCACATATGGTGCTTGGTTTCAGTATTAACTACACTGATAACACAGGGATGTCTCAGCTGTGGCTGAGCAGGGCTTAGGCAGCATCAGGGCCCTTTCTGCTGCTCCACCAGGGAGGAGGTTGGGGGTGCACAAAGAGCTGGGAGGGGACACAGCCAGGACAGCTGAACCCCAACTGACCACAGGGATATTCCAGACCATATAGCATCATGCTCAGCAATAAAAACCTGAGGGAATAAGAGGGGATGTTTGAAGTGATGGGGTCTGTCTTCCCAAGTCACTGTTCTGTGTGATGGAGCCTTGGGCTGCTGGGGATGGCTGAGCACCTGCCCAACCCTGGACACACTGAACAAATTCCTTGTTTTGCTTTGCTTGTGTGCACAGTTTCAGCTTTACCCATGAGCTTTCCCACCATTACCCATCCAACTTTTTTTCTCAACCCCACTGAGTCAGTGAACAAGTAGCTGTGTAGGGTTGAGCTGCTTAATAGGGTTTACCAAAAATAATTACCCCTTTGGAACACAACTGGAGAGACAGTTATTGAATTACCCTCACAGAAATACTGTCCTGAACGAAGTTCCTGTGTCAAACACAAGCCTGAAAGCAATACAGTACTATTACAATAATACACCATTACTGTATCATTAAAAAATTAACAAAATAAATTTCTGATGTGCAATGTGATCATTGAGGGCAATCTGCTGTAATGATGTACAACTCAAAAATTCTCAGAAGTTTTGCTTCAAATAGAAAACAAGAGGTGGGCTCGAAGATATCTGTCCAGCTTGAGTATTTGGAAGGGAAGAGAACATCTGAATGTAAATGCTTACAAAACCTTCCAGCTGGAGTGCTTGAGAACACACAGACTATGTGACTGTACAGACTATCACTTGAAGGAAGAAACAGCTTGAGAAAGTTAGGGGAAAAGACACACGTCCAGTATTTTCTATTCATGCAGATGAAATTGATCCTTTAAATGTAATAAATGATACCACAAAAGCTTAACATCTTATCAGTTTAAGAAACATTAATGCTAAACAGATATATGCTGATTTTTTGGTCTGTTTAGGCCTTTTTTCACTTAAAATGACCGAATTAATAGTGTTGTCTACAGAAGAAAGAAATGCCAATATATGAAGTATGCTTTCCATTTTCTTCAACTATGAAGCTACAGGATCTGTCAAAGAACACATTTTAATGCTTTTTGTTTAAAGTAGGGTACCTGATAAGCTTCATGTGATACTGTAGTTGCTCCATCCCAAACAGCACTGATCTGGACAGTGACAGGTTTTCCCAAAGGAGACAATAATTTAACTTTGGGTGAATTCACATTGACTGAAACCACTGAAAATCGCTCTTGTTCTGTAGGATTATATATCAAAAGGTATCTGAAAAATACATATTTACTAAATTATCTTTTGGCAACCAAGCTTCCTCGTTGAGGTTTAATGTTACTGCACATAAATTTTACATACAGAGGATTAAAACAACGTTAGAACAACAGGTACATACTACAACAAATAAATATATAAAACATAACCAGGAAACAATGGATATTTAACATCAATTCTTTGCAGATCTTCTTTTCTTAATGCTATTATTTCTCGAAGAAATTTTGAAAATTCCTTACAAAAAATACATCTATTTCCCATCTTAACTGCTAAAGAATTGCTATTAACAGTTGCAAGCACAATCAAGATACTTAAGGGCATTTTCTATGTATTTTTCAGACTGAACTATTACATTCTTATCCACAATTGCTTTTTTTTAACACAGCTTAGAAAAAATGAAAGAACAAAACTGGTTGTACACATACACATATATGATATATATTCACTAAAGGAACTAGTTTCTCTCGCCTTTAAAGGAAAGTACAAAATTATTTATAATATTATTTACCAACATTCACTATGGCAACTGTTTGCATATCTCCTTACTAGATACATAGAGAATAACTATTTTCTTTACGTAGTCTTATGCCTTTTCTTCCGGCTGAACACAGATTATCTTATTAACCAAAAGAATCAGCCCTGAGCTGAACAGACTGACTTTATTAGCCTATCTATATTTTTTTATTACAGGTTCATATATTGTAAGGTATAGAAAAACAAAATTATACCAGAATATTTGCGGCTCATGCATCTGTAGGACTATAATTGCACTTCATGTCTTTTCATGAACAAGCTCAAAGAATGCAGTATTTACAACTGTTCCCTGAAGTCTCCCTCTGTTTGTGTCATCCTTTAAAAGAAGTCTTTTACAACAAAAACTGCTCTTGCCAAAATTTCTGATATCTTCTTAACTAGAATATTGGTTCTACTGTATATATCTTGAACTTCCTTAAACAGCCACACTGTAAAGCAGTTTACTTCTTCATGGAATCTGATCTTTCATCAGTTTCCATGAGATCCATTTCTTACTTAACAAATCACCCCTTCAGCATTTCTTTTAAGTAGATTCTCCTCATTCTCTGCTCTGTCTTTTCTATGCAGATTCCTCAGGGTTTTGTCTGTGGTTTTATTTCGTTTGTTTTCACATCTTAAACCTCAAATTCAGTTACCCCCCACCCCATCCCCCCTTCACAGATCAAACCATTTCACCTAGAATTGTCTCCGTCCACCCAACCTACAAATCTCTCTCAGAATCCCAACCAGGCCACCATTTCCCCCTTATGTTTTCAGTGGCTTCCTTTTTTCGCCTGCATCAAACTTGGCTGGTAAATTTCTCAGCACTTCACTGCTACCCCTATTACTTCACAATCAGTAGGAAATGAAAGGTCAACTCCAGCTTCTCATTAGTTGAATAAACAAAATCAGAGGCTTTATTAGCTTTTTATCTCAAGAACCTTTGGATTACTTGCCATATAAAATATGAGCTTCCCATAAAAATTATTTTCCTTTTAACTCCTTAAATACCTGAGCTGAAGCATTGTTTAAATCATGACTTCTATGCACACCAATTATTTTCAATGTGTATTTGTGATAACCAAAAATGCTTTGGGACGCTCTCTTTTGCCCTGTTTCATGCAGAAGACTCCTAGATTACTAGACAATACAATAGTTAACCATATTTTGGGTCAGCTTTCAGAGTCTTTAAGAACTTGTGCAAGACTTTTTGAAAACCTCCCCTAGATTTGAGTAGGTAATTTTAAACTTCTGCTTATCTGGAGCTGTCTTCTTTTAGGTAAGGTTTTAAATTAAATTATACAGTTAATGTTAATAGGGGACTTTGCTGTCTTGTTTTTTTGTTTTCTTTTTAATAACATTTATGGAATCAAAACCTAACTAAATCAACCCTGCTCTCAGTCTTGACCCATTACAAAGTAGGAAGAGAAAAGAAATAAAATCAATAAAATACTTTTTTAAGAACTCCTCATGTACTGGGGAAAAAGAGTGTAAGAACTCTGGGAGAAACCACATGGATTAAGCCATGATTGAACACCAAAGCTCAAAATAAATCCTCATTCTCATCCATCAATAGAAACTACTTTTTTTAACACAATTGAATTTCTCAATTCTTAGAAGTCCAAGTAAAAGGAGAGCTTATGCATATAATAATTTTTCAGTAATGCTACACATCCTCATTACATTTAAATTATCTACCAAGCAAAGAACATTAGCGCAAAAAATATTTCCAGGAACTTTGTTGACCTTCCCATGGATATAAATATAATTCACAACTTTAATTAGTTGCATGACAAATTTACCCATAACAAAAGATCTTAGGAACTGCTGTACTATTATATCTCATCAGGCTACTTTTAAAAATTTGTGCTTGGATGAAACAAATACCTTGGTGTACCAAAACATATACATTTTATAACTTCTTGAATAAATGTATTTTAAGTTCATTATATGTGTGCAGAGTAACAGGAGTCAGAGGAAGCTAGCAACGACAGGGCAGATTTTCAGCACTTGAAATGCAGGAATTTTGACTAGATGCTAATATTTTGTTTTGACATATTATTTCAGGACTGTAGTATTTATACAGTGTAAGATGTAATTCTTGTGCATATACAAAAGCACTGACTAATGCAATTAAATCATATTACTTCTGAAGAACCATTCAACTCCCACCCCTTAAATAACATCCCACTATAAAAATCTCAGATTTTATTTGAAAAAATAAGAGCTACACCTCACCTAAGCTGTACATTCATCGCAAAGAATGTTATGCACAAAAATTGAGTACAATTGCTTAATGCATTTTGGTTGCACACAGAAGAGCAACTTGATAATATAGAAAGGTTTTATATCACTTATTTTAAGGCAAAAATATCAATATTACTGTCTTTCAGAAGCAGCAAGTAAATATTTTCTTTTAATTATTCAGATTACTGGTCTTTGTTTCAAACAACACCAAGAAAACTATTAAAGTTCGCATCTTTCAATCAGTTAAAGTGTGAATGTTTTTAAGGGTTACAGGTGAAGTTCATATGAAAAATTTTATCTGAAATATTTTACTTTAGAATCACCATTAATGGCCAAGTGTCAGCCATAAAGTCTTTCATTTATTCAAGAAATCTAATAATTCTGAATCTATGTTAATATAAACTGTATTGATACAAAAACCATGACTAAACCGCTCACACAGAGACCACGTATTTCACCTCTGCACTGGGAAACTGCTCTCAGCCTATCAAAAAATGAGAAACTACTGCAAATTTGAGCTCTTAATCCTAAATTGGATGCATCACAAATATTTGCAATTTAAGAAATGCAAATCCTGACACATCCTTTTCAGACACTTGGAAAGACATACCTTGAATTCTTTAACCTCAAACATTTTTGGGTCTCTGAAACGCAGAACAGGTGTCTTTTAGTCATACTAGCATGACTGTTTTTCCTAGACAAGCTACCATTAATAACATTAATAAACCCTATTAAATGCATACATTCAAGCATCAAAGAGTATATTGACAAGTCTGTCCTGTAGTACAAGATTTAACCCGTGGAACATTTTCAGCAAGAGCTGGAAACCCCCCCAGCATTCTTATTTCAAACACTTTAGTTATTCAATTAAGAAAACATGTAAACTGTGGTAGCTTTATTTACACACAAAAATATGAATAAAGATGATTTAGAGCTCTGACAATTTTAATCTTTGCCTCCTAAAAGAATATTGTTTTTTAAATAGAAGATTTTCAGTATTTCAAAAGATCACTGTTATCTGTTTCTCTCATATGCGTAAACATATGGGCATATATATTGATACACATATTTACTGGTAACACCTGCAACACAGTTACCATCATTGCCACTTCCTTTTAAAGTTCATTCATCTGTCCTTCACAAGGGATGCATTCAACTAACGTGAGAATCCACAACTCACTACTAGTAAATGTCAGAGTCTCATCAGTGGCAGCGGCTTATCCAAAGACCACCTCTTCAAGACACTTGGATTCACAGTTCAAGACAACAGTTTTGATTGCTCAGTGAAGCAATTGCACCTTTATTCAAATATACTTGGAGAACCAACTCCTCGAGGAACTTTACAAACTTGGACTGACCAATTTTACTAAAATTTCTCCAGCAAACCTTCTGAGACAGATTGGAGCACTTCCCATTATACATAGTTTCATCAGAGCCAGTTCTCTGGACCCATATGCACAATTCTAATGGCAAAGTTACACAAACAAGATCTTCAAAGCTGATTAGTTTCTTTCACTCTTCTCCTGTAGAGACTAAGCTAGAAACCCCTAAATGGGGGGTTTTTTACCCCTAAATGGGTAAAAAAAATGCAATAAATACACTCAAAACTGAGAAAATAGAAAAGCCACAAAGCCAAATTATATACTATATCAATGGTCTTCCACTGAAGAACAAAAGAGAACAAACAGATGCATATAAGTTCTGAAAATGTCAAGAAAGGAGCAACGAAAACAGACGAAAATGCTTTAAGCTATAAAGCAAAGTAACTCAACCTAAGTCAAAAGTCACCAGAAAGACTGGTAGGTTGGAAACCACAATTCAGCTAGAAATGTATTCTGAGCTCTCAACTGTTGACGGACTTTGATAGACTAAGACTTTAGAACTGTAAACAAAACTGGAATCCACTAAAAGAAAAAACTTCTCACTGGGGTGATAAAGATAGAAACAAAACTTTCACATCTTGAAATTGCAAGAAAAAACTACTTTGAAAGATGTGAAAAGAGTCAGTAGGTTGTAACATTTTATTACTGAACACTGATGTGTATGAGGTAGGAACAAACTAGGGCTTAATATTTAAACTGCATAAAGTACTGCTTGCCATGGTAGCTTCCAAAAATAGCATTCAAAAATGTGAACTATGTGACCTCTGATGTATGCTGGAAATTTAACAAAAAAACCCCAAAAAATCCAAGAAACCTAGAGTCCAAAGAAACTACCATGAATTGACATTGCACAGGTCCATGTCTTTGGGAACGGAGGTACATGGAACTAAAAGAACCAAGACCATCTATTTAAATCAGGTATTTATCTGTGCATTGCACAAATATGTACAACCTCCCCTGAAGAAAAGACTTCCATGATTCTCGCATTTAAGCCAAACAAAATATCTAGATACTTATTTTCCTCACTTTTTTTAAAATACAGAATAAAACCATAAGTAACTTGAACACAAAAATTACTCTCCTGTTATTTAAAAAGCTCTGTCCATGCTTTACAGGGCCATGTGGAAAAACTTGGAATAAAACCTAACCATAATAATTCCTTTTTCTTAAGAAGAAAAATTCCACCGAATATTTACTCAAACTGCTAGGCAAAAAAAGCCCCTGAACCTCCAAAAAACCCACAAACAAACAAACAAACAAAAAAAAAACCCAAACAAAAAACCCCCCAAAAATCCCCTTATGTCAAGTTACTTAGCTCTGTTCAAAACTCTTATGGTCCCTCACATAAGAGTCAAGGCTTCCTCAGTCAAAAGTATGAATAACGTGATATTTTAAGCACAGGTCCCCTCATCCATTTTGTATGCTTTTCTGCTATGAATTACTAAAGATGACCTCTAAAATATAATTAGAGAGTCTATAAAATAATTGTTCTGAAAATAAATGCCATATATACGATCTTCAGGATATTATCTGTTCATAGTGCTCCTCTGGTTATACAGAAATTAGACATTTTCCAATATCTCAATCCATGTTCTGTTCTTAATATTCCTTCAGGAACAAGACTCATCAAAAGCCAACTGTGCAGGCTCATGATTGTGACACGCTCCTTGGCAGCAGATTAATGCTTTTTTTTCTACAGCTCTTCTATCAGTTTCTAAATTGAGCTTCAGAAACTGTATGTTTCACAGCATTTCAAGACACTTTTCAGTTCTATTCAAAATTCATTCTTTAAGAAAGTTAGGCAACAGAGAAAGTTTTGGATAAAGTTATTCAAACTTTCATGCATGAAAATCTTGTGACCAATGTCCTCCACTTTCTGAAGGCATTCAAGTCTGATTCATGTTCATTTCAAAGAAAATTTGATTCTGCCTGTATTTTAGACTATCCTTATTTCCCCCTATGTGACATGAATATTTATTTCTCAAATGTAAAAATTCTTACAGTTTCACCCAAATTATATTTCTTCTATTATATGTTATTGTAAATACTGAACTCTGTGTCTCTGTGTACCTTGAACTATTTTCAGAGTCATCTGACCCAAAACCTTCTTTCAATAGTGCAAAACTCTACTAAAAAAAAACACAAAAAAGCCCCAAAAATTATCAAAATCAATTTATCAGTTAATTTTGAGATAAAAGCCCATAAGCCCCTGAGGAATTATTTAATGTATTTTGTAAGAGATATGCATGGATACTTGTCTAATAATAAAAAAATAATTTTATTCCCAGCTCATATGGCAAAAGAGAACAAAATCAGCAATACTTATTAGATGCATTGAAGATCTTTGTGGTTTTTTTCGTTTGTTTTTTTTTCCCAGAAGGGAAAATACACTTCCAATGTTAAGTCATACCAACTAATTTAAGAAAATGTGATGTTAAGGGATTTAGGTTATTTCTTTTAGAAACAGAACTTCTGGGGGATGAGGAGGGGGAGGGGTGTAGAGAGGCAAAGGGAAAGTGCAGGATTTTACAGTGTTAGGAAATTTCTTGACCCTTTGCATTCCTACAAAGAACTGATCTCTTGCTACGAATCTACACAGTTAGTAGTAGTAGTTACTACACTGCTCAACACTCCTCACCACATTCAAAACCCACCTACCTACAGTAATAATTTATAAAAAAACACCAAAAAAAGACCCCCACAACCACCCCAAACATTACTCTTCAATTTTTTATGCATAAAACAGTTTAAATACCCAGCACTAAGACAATCTTTCATCAAAAAGCAGCCCAGCTTTTACAGCAGATCTGCTGAGTGACAAAATAACATTTGTCTGAGGAAAAAAACTTTTTGTCCTGAACAGAAAATTCCATTTGCCTGTACAACAAACAGAACATAAATTGCTGTGCTTGTGCACGACAACTCTAGGCACAGATGTTCTCTCATTAGAGCAACCAGTTCTTATACAAACATCAGGCAGCCTTTCAGATCACTGGAAGGTCTTACATGCCTTAAACCAGTCCACTTTTCTCATTTATTCCACCTCGTCAAACAGAAGTCCACATACAAAACAGACTGTTCTATAACCTTAGGTCATGTTAGGTACTACAAAATACCCCATTTCGCTATGAATCCCAAGAGTAAATTGAAGAGAGAAAGAAAAATCTAGATATTAACAAAAACTCCCAGTGGACTGGAAGGTTGCTGTAGCTTGACCTCTTAACCAAAATGAGAAATCAGTAGGGCAAACTTTGAAAAATGCTGCAATCACTACTCTTAAAAAAGCCCTAAACTGATATAATTCTGTAGCTCAAGCACCAGTTTCTTTTAATATACAATTAGATTTCTAGTTACTTTAAAAAACACTTCGTCCAATTATGTGTTCCTTTTTTCCACTGCATGTATAATATGACTCTTGTAACAAACCTGTATGCATTTATAGAGTTATCTTCCTTATTATCGGTCCTTTTAAACAGATTATGGTCTTTCATCATCTCTTTGGTTGCCTTCTTTGACTTGGTGCTCTTGTTTTCCTATTAATCCTTTCCAAGGTGTCACCCCACACTTTTGATGAAGCCTTGATCACTCTTGAGTGTGAATAGCACATTATTTGAGCTGCATTCTACAAAAACCATTTCCACTTAAATAATCCAAGAGCAAAATTGCCTATGACACCATACAAGCAACTCTCTTAATTTCATCTTCTGTCATACCTACTCTTCTTCTGCTTCACTAATGTCTGTTTGGTCAGTCCGCACAATATTTTTCCATGTGATGTGCAATACTTCCACTTGTCTGCTTCTTTGACTATGAAATAATGTTTCCAGTCTACCAAGACAGTTTTAAATACTAATTCTATATAGAGTGGTTGTTGCCAGTAGGACATCAAATTTTAAAATATATTTACATTCTACTTTGTTAGCATGATGGATAGAAAGGAAAACAACTTGTGACTTTATTATCCATCCTAAAGCATTCCTTGCTTGTTTTTGGCCTCACTTCGCACAAAAAATTTCTACCCTTCTCAGACTGATACCAAAGGATATAATTTGAATAACATGTGATATCCAACATTTACCAATGAACATTTATCAATGAACATTTAGAAAACAGCTAGGTCACCATCAAGTCTGTCTGTTAGCTGAGTGAAGGTAGCACAAAATTAAGGTCAAAGCAACAAATGAAACTACAGTGAAACTGGGCTTTTAAACTGAATCGACACACCTAATTACATTAAAATAGTTTCAATAATTGATAGAGATGTAACATACCTCCTCTGACATACAATAGGATACTGAAACCATTAGCATTCGTAACTATACAATTCTAGACATTTAATTAAATTGAGAGGTCTTTTGTTTATGACTAAGACCTACACTCTCAGCTATAGAGTCAGATGTAAACACAAAATCTGGGGCACTAGGAATATGGGTGGTTTATTAAAAATCAAGTTAAACTAACAGCTTTCTTTTAAGTCAGAGAAATGCAGGTTCTCCCCAAAAGAAGATTTCAATACCTTCCCCCAAGGGGCTTTTCATTGACTGGATGAAGTCTAAGGAGATTTATCAGCTTATCTAACCAGGTAAAATAAATAATGCTAATATGTTACTCTACATCACATCCAGAAAAGCTTCTTATAAATTCATCCATACTGTCACAGACGTAACAGGAAAAAAGAATCAATTTACATCAAAGCAGAAAATTATAATCCAATAAAACTGTTTATTCTAGAGTAGAATATTAACCTTGAATATATATATAATCAAATATTATAATATATTAAGAAACAGTAGGATTTTTTTCCTCTTCTTAAATAAAACATCTTTTGCAGGTTATGAATAATATTCTGCATAAGAGTTAGTAGGATGGCAATCTCAATCCAAAACTACAAGGACACAATATAAATTTGTGTTGCTTTCATAAGGTATAAAAAGGTGGAAACAGAATCTATTATTCATAGATCAGCTTTTCATTACAATACCAAACTGGTGACACCAAGACATAAAGCGATACTAGCAATAAATAAGTAAATTCACAAAAATTCAGCAGAGTTGCAACTAACACAATATAATGCCATGATTATAACAGCATTTGAAAAGGAAGCCTAATGTGTAGTTTAGAAGTAGAGCTGTGCTAAAAATATGTATTTCTAAGAGCAGTACTGTCTGACAGTTCTGGTTAACATACAAATAAATAAAACCAGTGATCCTGTGCTTATAAAAAAAGTTCCATAATCTTAGTTTGACATTTCAGAATCACTCCAGGGTTACCCTTCCTAATGACAAACACTCAGCTGAACTTTAGACTCAATAAAGGTGAGAGAACTCACACACATGCATTCCTATGAATTCTCTCCTTTACAACACTACAGAGAAACCTTCATAATATCCATTGCTCATGCAAAGGGCGCAGAATTAGGCAGACAATAGGCACATAATCCACCCCTCCACTCTCACAGGAAACAGGACCTTTGTGTAGCTTTCTCAAGAACAAACCATGGAACACCCGCAAGAAAACAGCATTCACAATAAACACAGACAACGGCACAGGAAGAACTATATATTTTGAGAACACAAAAAAAAAACCAAAAAAAAACAACATCAACCTAAGACAAGACTTTTAAATGTTATGTACCTACTACATATGCCAGATACACATACTTCCTATGATTTAGATGGATTGTAGTGGCACACATATCCTAATCTGGAGCACATAACTACTCTCCAATTAAGGATAAAAGGATTAAGTCCAAAGGCACTATTTTAAATTTTTCTTTTACCACAAAGTTGTGAGATGTTCTGAGGTCCAAGATGGGCTTGAAGCCCCCTGACTTTTTCAGGATCAGGAAGTACCTTCACTAAAATCCTTTCCTTGTTCCTCTTGTAGTGCAGGCTTTATAAATCTGCATTTAGAAGGGAAAAAAAATCTGGTTCAGAAGAGCAGAAAGACTTTTAAGTATTCCATATCACTTCAGTCTGAGAGCCTTGGACTAACTACAATATTGCCTCAAAGTAACTCCAGTAAAAAGGCTGAAGGGGCCAGTGCCTGGAAGAAAAAGAAATAATACACAAATATACTAATATGCTGAAAATATGTATATTCTATTTCCAAAACTGCTTCAGCAAGTACATGCATACAATGCAGATCTTTCAGTTGTGTTCAGTTATTCACTACCATATTCCTTCATAACAATCACTTTCTGTTTTTTGAATACAAACTCAGGCTTTTTTCCTTCCCCTAAAGTATGTTTAGTTAATCTGTTCCTTCTGCATTTCACGATACTTCCACTACAGTGTTCTCAGAGGAAACCAGAAATTTATTTTAAGACCTAATTGTCATTTTTTATTTTAATGCTGTAATTTTTTATAGCAACTGAAGTATCAAACACTTTCACTATCTGACTGTACTGGTACCGCAAACCCCAACAAAAGATGCTGATATTTTATGTATTCAAATGAAAAGACTGCAATTTAGAAAAACTGCAAAGATTCTAACTTATTTACTGTTTAATTTTGCAATGGCAATTTCAAGGACAGTCAGTAAAGAAAAACATTTAGAACAGACTGTCATTGGTTCATCCACAGTAAGACAGACTAAAAACTGAAAAAAAAGTTTGATGTATAAGACTTTTATGCACTGAAAAATTAATCATTAAAAGTTTGAAATTTAAAAACTTTTAGAGTAACTTGAATTCAGAAGCATAACATTCAAAAACTGAGTTTTGAAAAATAAAAATTAATTCCACAAAAAGCTTTTAAGTACAATTAATAGCAAATCAAAGCTTCTCTTCCCTTCTTTACAATGAAAATTTATCATAACTCAAAAAATGTACCACAGTTCACTTTTAAAGAGCTATCCCTCAAACCAAACTAAGCATTCATCTCTTAGCTTATTTGTTGTTTTGTTTTTAGACTTCACAGATAAACTTTTACAGAGATGTCAACTACCAGTGCCCTGAGATAAGTCTGCATGTAGTATATTTTTTAAATGTTTTTTTAAACAAAAAAAGTAGAAAACACACACAGTAAATACAGAAACCTCTGAAAAACTGTTGTGACCTTACAGAAAGAGTGAGAATAAAGAGATCAAGGTGTTGAGAAACTCTTCCATATCCCTCACTTCCTGTCCCATTAGACATTGTCAATGGAGAGTTTGCTGGTTTTGGTCATAAAGATAGTTGCACAGCTAAGTTCCACCTATAAAACAGAATGAATGCATCATGCTTTTTGTTCATTTTGAAGTCACAACTTTTACCAAATGATTTTTACTCAAATACTTATTTCAAGTGCACATTATGTGGTGTTTCAAGATTCGGACATCTGAATTATCCTGTGTCAGCCAAGCATTTCATTGCCTTTGTAATAGCTCTTCCATCATGAAAACCAAGGAGACTGCTTTTTAAATTTCCAATCAATTTAGTCAAAATGACCTTGAGTTTACTACAAACAGAACATGTTTGTGGCAGTTACAGGTCACCTGAAAACTAGTAAATTGATCAGGCAGCTGAACACCAAGATTAACATTTTAAAATAATTTTCAAAAAACATTGGGCTGTATTCAACCTGAGCAGCCACAGTATTGGAAACTAAAGTGCAGGCTCTTCATCTATCACCTTCAAAGTATTTTCTAATTTTTTACCTACTTGCACTCTTGTGTGCTTAATAGAAGTGCTTAATTTAGCATTGTTTCTTAATAAAAGCAGTGAGTATTAAGGCTTGACTGAATGACTATTCATCCTGTCCACCTCCCTGAAAGATACTAATACAGAGGTTTCACTTTAACAAAAACATAAGGTTGTGCATACTGCTATCATGAATAACTGTTTCATGAATAAAAACCTAAAACTATTGGTTTGTTTAGGGTTCGTTTGTTTGCTTGCTTTTTTGAGATTTGTTTCCTTCTCTGGCGAACAAGTGTGCATATTAACTATGTTTGAATTGCCACAAATATTTCTGAAGATATCTTAAATGTTACTGTATTCTTTCTTTTTTCTTTAAACTCTTTTTTTCCTCATTGATAATTTAAAATACAGTTGTTTCAACTGGTTTTTTTTCCCCCAGGTGTTTCGGAGTATAACTAGGAATACATATGCCTCTAAAATCATGCAAGCAATAAAGTCAATTAAGATGTATATTATTAAAATGTCAAATGCTCTTGGAGGGTCCTCTCCTTGTAACTACATTGGACAACAGTTCAGGATTGTACCAATATGGGCAACATAGGGCTAAAGAGGAAAAAAAATAGTAACAAAACCCCACCACCAAAGCTAAAGTTGCTGAATAAAGATTATTACTCTGATCCAGTCACTTACTAAGCTCAGAAACACACAGTTATGGCATGTCAATAACAAAGCTTCCTTCTCAAACAAGTTATCCTTGCTGTCATCATCCAACCAAATACAGAAACATAAACCCTGCTTTGTCAGGAATTTTGGCCTTTGTACATTATTTTTATCACACATCGAAGTTAGTAATATAGCTTTAATTTCTACATTATAGTGCTGTGTTGAGAGACTAGTGAATACCCCTGCCAAGTGAATTTTTGAAAAGATTAGCAACCAAAAAAATTATAGAGCTAAACTGGGATTTTCTTTCTCAAAAAATATCACAAATTTCGGACCTAATGGGATAAACACAACTTATGCCAAAACTTTATTAAATACAACCTTATGCCAAAACGTGCTCATAGATAACAAGGTAAGGATAATAGCCCAGATTATTTTGTATCCTCTATTTGAAAAAAGGAAACTTTATTTTATAAGGTGGATATCACTAAACTGCTGGGCGCTTTGACAGACAATTGATTACAGTGTATCCTCCTATAATTAATCCCCTAGGCAACCTAAATATTTCAGCTAGTGGAAATAGTGTCTCCTAAGCTATAAAACTGGCCTGGTAAGAAGGTTATCATAGCATATTATTCCTCTAAGATTAGCTGACAAAAGTCATTTGTGGGAAAATGATAAGAATAGTTGGTTTAGCACTAAAAACAATCCTAAATCAATAGTTTTTAAACATTTTTCAATGCCATAGTATCTTCAGTTTGGATAGGATGCCTTACATGGTGCTTGTAGAGGGCAGTGGAGCTCAGTATTGAAACTGCCCAGCTAGGTACATGAAGGCTCAGAAGTTAAAACAAAAAGGGGAAATGAAACCTAATCGCTGTTGTCAGGTTTTTCACTCAGGTTCACCATATTGTGCCAAGCAGGACCACTACAACATCCCAGTTGGTGCAGACAGTCAATTCAGTCATTTGTTCGTGTATCCTGCTCCCCTGCAATGGGGTCTCCAGGAAGCAGCACAGATAGAAACAGCTGGAAAACCTTTCCCCTCACAGTCAGTGTGTCCTTTGTCTGCTGCTGACAGCCAGAACTGGACATTCAAACACAGAGGTTCAAACTCAGCCCCCACCCACCAGGACCAGCGAGTGCAAGCCTTTTGCCATTCAGGAAGTATGACCTCGGGCAGACTGTTCCTAAAAACCTATTATTATACTAAAGGACTGGGCACTCACAGAGTATGAACCAACATCCAACTTATCAGCACACTCAAGGGCTTCGTCTCCAAGCCATGCAGTAATTTTAAACTTCAGAACAAGACTGAAGTAGTTCCAGATCCAGTTGGATACTATCTTGTGAAAGCTCCATTTTTCAGCTGAAAGTAATAATTTTTTTTAAAGGCATGCAATTCCATTTATCAGTTAAAAGGGATTTAGTGTAATTAAAGACTCTAATTTCAGTATTCAAAAGGCTGGTCATAAGGTCACTTAGTCATTCTAAGGTGGCGGAGTCAAGGTTTAAAATACACTGTATATCTATTTCATCAAAATTAACACATGACTTTTTAAACAAGACTGTGGATTCATAAAAATATCACAACCGCAGAGAAGAGATGCTCAGGTGGTGGAAGAAACAATACCAAAGAGGTTACATGTGGTACCTACTTGGAAGCAGTTTGAAAGATACTGCTCACCTACACAACAGTATGGAGATATTTCACACAAGAACAATAGCTATTGAAAGATAGATATTTTCCTACTTTCTTTTTTTCCATGTAATTAAGTAGTGGTAGCTCCCCTGTACAGTCTGTTAGATCAGTTTTCACTACTGACTACAGCTTTCATCAGCAGTGAAGAGAACACTTAACTAAAAAACACCCAAAAGCAAGGATGGATGAAAGAGGCAAAAAGCACACTACCAACTACTTTCTTGTAGAAAACCGGTTATATTTGCCATCAGTAAAATAAGGAAAAAAGATTAAATTATTGAGATTTAAAAAGCCATTATGAGCTTCCCATCAGCAATGTCCCTCTGAATTCACAGGTGATATGAACCACACATTCATAAGAATAACCAAGTTACAGAACAGATACTTTTAAAAATTCTGACATGGAAATGCGAGAATACAAAAAACTAAAAAGCCAATCAAAGAAAAGTAACACCTTGCCAGTTACACTGATATAATTTTTATGCCATATAATGACATATTAGAGCACACTATCAGAAAGAAATCTAGAGATTCACTTATATACAGGTGAACAATAAGGACCATTAAGAACAGAAGATAAGCAAATAACAAAGGTTTGGTGAAAATCAGTAGTTAAAAGCTGCTGATGTCCCAAAACTTTAAATGGAAAAAGCCAGTTTCTCTCTTACAAGATTTAAAGTTTGAAGTTTAAGCATAGTAATCCTTAATAATAGATTTATTGAGTTAGTTAAAGTTTCTACAGAAATTAAAATTTGTCAAGAAACGATACCAGAAAATTCAGATGCAGTCATAATAATCACATACTAGATTTAACCAAGTTACTGTGTCAGCTTACATACCACTTTTCCCAATGGTAATAAAGTTAGTGGAGATTCAGACTACAACCAGAGATAAAGTTAGAAGACTAAAGAGACTAAGCTCATTTTTATCATCTAAAACAGTCTCACAAACAGATATTCAAATGAAAATTTTAACAGAAGAAATATGAAGTAGTGCACACTTGAGCATTACTTTCAAAGTGTTTCCAAAAAGGAAGTAAAAAAATAAACAGGGTTTTAGTAAGAACCATCCATAGTCTCTTATACTCTTTCTTTGCCCCTTCCCTCTCATTTTCGCACTCATTCTTTCTGCCATATTTCTGATTACAGTCTTTGGGGATATAAGTCACACCTTATATGACTGTATGGTATCTTCACAATACCAGACAACTTACAGTTAACAATTTTCTACTAGTATCATCTTCTTAGTAAGTTAAGACCAGTTCAGAAAACAGCAATAATAGTCTGCTACAATAATATTAATGGTAATGTCATGTATGTCTATTTAATGTACAACTAAGAGGGGGAAAAAAAAAGGTAAACATGTGAGATGACTAAAGACCAAAAAGGGAAAAACTTACTCAGCATATTATGCAGAGACATAAGTGGAACACTGTATACAAACAAAAGGCCTATTAGGGGATGAAAGGGGCAAAGGGAAAATTTCAACAGGTGACCTAAGTAAGAAAAACAAAGGCAATAAAGCTATCTTCAAATGGCAAAGAAAGCCCACATCATAACTTGCCTCCAGCCAAGTGCTTATATACTACATATACCATCTTCTTCCAGTGAAACCTGAGGAGATAACTTCAAAAAAGCTATAATATTTTAGTTAAATAAACAGGCACCTGAGTTATTGGCCATTTTGGACAAGTTTAAGATAATCTACTAGCATCTACATAGAACTCAAATAAGAGACTAGAAGACCTGTTAAAAAAATAGTATGGTCTAGAGAAGAGCGTACACTAAAACTATGTATAGACATATCATGTACATTAGTGCTGGAGGACTGAAGACAGCTTCCCCCAAAAGCTCACGAGGACTAAACTCTACTCACTTTTTCAAAGAATTTAATTATCATTTTTTAACAATAGCAGTTAGTCTGCTGAATAGTTGGACACCTTTGTGAATTAGGCAAGTAAGTCTTATTAGCTTGCCACTTGCTAGAACTAGAGAAATCAAATACTAACATCAGCAAAAATAGCATTCAGTACTTTTTAAATGAATCTTAAATCTTCTCTTCTGTAAGCAAAAACACTGTATTATTTGATTTACACACACAACAGTTCTCATACCCATACATCTTACTCACTTTATTTGGATCAGCCATTTTCTGAATATTCTACAACTATATATAAATAAAAACATAAGCCCTCTTAATACAATGGAAAGTTTGAGTTAAGAGAGAACAGGGTCCTAGTTTATCTCCTCCTTGATTTTTAAAGACAATCCAGTATTTATAAATTGTGTTTTTTAGGACTTATAAAAATTTAACATTTTACTCACAGAGTTAACTGAGGTGCCTGTAACTCTGCTTAATTAGAATCTTCTATTGCTTCTCTCAAGCATGATCTATTTAGTATTACAATGCTGTAAAAGCACACAGAAACACAATATGTACTTCAGCTGTGGTATGTGAGAAACGCCTATAGTTTTAACATGCTGTGCCCTCTTCCAATTAGACAATAATATTAGCATAATCTCCCTAATTTTTTTAATTTTCTTTTTCTTAAAGTTTAAGCTCTATTTTGAGTGAAATTTGGAAAAAAAAAATAAGAAAAGGAAATAGCATAAGAAACTACTTACTAGGTAGTGAAAACACATACATTGCTAAAAGAATCTCAGACACTGAGCAATGTATAAATTATTTACCTCGGTTGCAATGTCAGCTTTATAACCGTCTTGCGGGGCAAAGAATCTTGAGAAGCCTGAACATCGTCCTAGAAGAGAACATATTTGAATTTGCTTTTGAATACACCACAATGGATAATATATGAGCTTTGTCTGTTATGTGCATTTTGTGGAGTACAAAACCACATTAACAACACCATAAATCAGAGTTCATTTTAGCACGTGACTGAGGATGTCAAACCACAAAATTTAATAAACTAAATACTTCACACTGACAAAAGAAAGAGGTCCACTTTGACCAATTCACTGGGAAGAATTTGTTTTCATTGAAGATATTATTAGATTCCATTCTCAAATTGTTATGCCCGTGTTTTCATTTTTGCACACAAGACTTCATAATCTCCAACTTTCTTCAAATTTTGAAAATATTTATCACATATTTCTATTAACTTTCTCCTGCTATAAATCTACTCTGAAACACTACACACCTGTGCATTTATCACAAGGATTCACTGTCTAGTCTCCTGTGAGCTCTCATTGTTACCTTATATTGTAGGCTGAGAAAAGTATCAAAAAACATAATTTGGGATGAGGTGTGGTGCAGGACTCACTTCGACTGAGGAAAGGTAGAGACAAGACATTGCTGTCACTGCTGCATTAGTCTAAGAGAACAGCCAAACTGCTGATTCCAGTGCATTCCTGTTAGTTCATACAATGGTGACAACTACAGACTTTGAAACTGAAATGCAGAGTTCTCAGTTCCTCAAAACAGCCTCAAAATCATGTTTTTCAAATATAGCATTTGTCACTTACATGATTTTTTTTTTTCTTCTGCACTGAAAGAACTAAGACTAATGTACAGGAATTGTGCAATGGTTGCACAGCTTTACATTTACAATTTGAATCCCATCCATGATCCAACCAAAGATGGGTCATTCTGAGATCTTTAAGTTTCTTCTATTTTTCAGTGTATTTCCTTCCAAGTAATTTTTTGTTTGTTTACTAGTGTAGAGTTTGTAAAACTTAACGCGTGAAGTCCAAAGTATTCAGTTATCAACTGAGAAAAAATAATGGTTTTTTGTGTAACTAATAATTAGGAAAAGTAGAAAAAGTGCAAGCAGGGTCATTCTGGAATCCTTTCATAGTGTCTTATTCTCAACTTCCTTTTTTCTGCCTCCAAGAAGGGGAACTTTTCCCTGGTTGTACCTAGTTCCTGCTGGAATGCTGCTGCTATGGTCTTATGCTCTGTTCCTCTAAGTGTTTTTTACTTCTTCACTCCTCAAAAATAACAGCCACTTTCAATCTTAGAGTCTTCATCATTTGTCTTTCTCCACTCTCTTGACATTCACTCTGAATGCCCATCGCTGAGCAATTCTTGATGTCAGCTTCCATCAACCACCAAAATACCACAATCTGTTCTCCAAAACAAATGCCTTTGAACTTTCCACTTGTTCAAGGTTTGCAAAGGTTTTTTGTAAGCATCCTCAAGTTCTTCTCTTAGCAGCTTACAAATCCCATATTAAAAAGCTTTTGTGGCTATATCCAATGCACAGAAGACATATTAGGTTGGTGATATGCTGCAGATACTGTTTATCATACAGACAAATCTTAATCTACTTTTGCAATCAGCTTATTTTTTTGTTTTATACAGACACAACAAATTCATTGAAATAAGAACTTCTTATTTCAGAAAGCAGAAATTTCTGCTTTCACAGTGGTAATAATAACTTGCTGAATTCGTATGCTCCTAAGCAACATACAGGTTAAACAGCAATTAGTACTTCTACAACGCAGTGGCATTAATCCAGGCTGATAAAGAACACGAACAACAAAAAATTTAGTAAAATGTAACATTGCAACATCTTCCAATATAATTCAGAACAGGAGTAAAAACTTCATCCTATGAATGCCTTCAAAATATTTCTAGCTTATGAAAGCGCACATTTGTTTTCCAAAGAGGAGGAAGATCATGTACTTGTGACGCTCGCACAACACACACATGCAAAATATATATATATATATATGTATGAATGTATTTGTATATAACACAAAAGTTATAGAATTATTTTAACTTTTTTTTTTTTAAATGTATACATGTGACCAGAAGAATAATTCAAGGTATGACACGCCTGGGACAACTAAACCAGCAAAATATATGTCATGTTTATGTCAGAAGTGTGAGGCAATCATATAATAAAGAGTGTCTTAACCCTACTATGTTTATACACGAAGAGATTAATGCATCTCATTTTGTCTCTCTTCAAGGTAAATCCACTTAAGTAGACTTCCTTTAAAATCCTGTCTATCACAGAAGGGGACTTTTTTTCAGAAAGTGAAAGAATTCTGAAATTAAGCCATATGAGCAAGTGTGCCTCTTCAAGGTATTCTTCACTGTAAAATAGGTCTCAAACCAATACATGAGGAGCCATTGCTGATTCCATCATCTGTATCATTGAATATCCCTTTATCAAATACTTTCAGCAAAGGAAAAAAAAAGCACAAGATCTTGTCTAGACCTAGTCTTGCAAATCAAGGTTAGACTTCTGCTAGAGATGGAAATTTTATTCTTCCAACATTTCTTAAATTACAAGTAAAGTCAAATTACAGGACTGCATTCTGTTATATATTCACTTACATATGTATATCACTTAAGTCACCAACAAATTTATGCCCACAAGAAAATTAGAACACATGCTTTTACTATCTAATTCAAAAAGTGGAACAAAATAAGTTCCTTTCCTTTAGCAGTGTCGGGTTTTTTCAACATGCTGATGTTTACTTTTTACTTTCTAGTATCTTCAATTAATATGAAGAGTGATAAGTAGAAGATTACTAAGAAGGCCTTAACTGCAAATTCAGTTCTGACATTTCCCAGGCTACTCATACTGTATTCAAAAGACATAGTTCACATCTCATTTTTGGAAAATATCAAGGAAGATAGCTCACCATCTTCAGGAATGGAGTTGCTGTGTCATAATTATAAGCACTTTTGTCCTTTAGGATAAGAATATGAGCAGAGTCAATTATCACTTTCTTCACATTTATTATTGAATGGAAAAGCCTGTTAAGACATTTAAAGTGTTGGTTAATTTTCAGTTGTTTTTATTCACTGTGGTAACTTAAGAACTCAAGAATGAGTTGCAGAAAAATTAATAAATTTTTTAACACCAGTATAGCATGAAATTAAGAACGGCTACTTGCAATGGGTGACCAGCCTGAAAAATGTAGAAATATTCTGAATTTCATCATATTCCCATTTGCATACTGAAAATGAGGTACATATCCTCCTGTCGGCTATGCTACAAAAAGTGTATCCTCAGAATACCAAGAACTTTTTCAAAATACTAAGAAAAGTTTGCAATTTGTATATTTGATTTTCAGTTTCTACAGTGGAGACAAGCCTGAAACACTGGTCACAAAGTCAAGATTGTGTTTACACAGCATTAAGAGAACAATCAGAAACACAAAAAATATAAACTGTAAACTATATAAATTACCATGATTCCCATTGTTACAATTCACACAATGTTTACAAATTTCTAAATACAGACAGCTGTATAATTTTATCTGTAAAGAGAAAAAAGCCTTTATTTTACTCTCTCAAACAAGTCCATTGTGAATACTTACGATTTACTAAATTAAGAATATGGAATTTAAAAATATGAAATAGTTTTTAAAAGAGTATTTTAGATGCATTTAAAACAATTACTTATTTAATGAACATGCTGTAGCATCAGTCTACCATCATCACCTCAATTAATCAAATTTACTTGTGCTTAATATTCCAGTATTTTACAATTTTTCTGAGCAAACTCGTAATTAAAACATGTGGATACACAGACATCCATATATCATGCAACCTTCTTCAAAAAAATTCTATGAAGCAACTAGCAAAATAGTTTCCCAGTAATGGGAAATACCACCCAGACGAAACAACAATAAACAATGACAGACAAGTAGAAGATTGTCAACATGAAAAAGATTTCCCTCATTTAAGAAAGGTAGGCTGCAGAGGGTGTGGGATTTTCCAAGGAATATATGCTTAAAGTAACACATCTTTGATCATTGCTTAGGACAGACAAATACAAAAAGTTCTCCTATATGGCAGTTACTGCAGAAAATTTCTGTTATTAAGGAAATCTCAGTAACATGTCTATATTTTGAAACATAAAAATATTTCAGAAATGAAAAGCATAGGTAATCAAATCCACTTCTCATGTAGAGCACCACAACACTTCCAGTGGAGTATGTTGTATATCAAATCTGTATGTCTGAAACAAACTCTTCAGTTCTAAAAATGCAAAAGGAAAATCAGATTTAAGTTTATGTATTTATAATAAATTACCTGGTGCCATAATCCACAACTACCCAATCTTTGGCTGTCCCGGTAATAGCATCATGGTGCTGGAAAAGTCCAAGGTTCCTCCTAGCTTCTGTCAGCAATTTATAGTTTTCCACAGAAGGAAATACACTCAACTTCTCAGATTTAGTGGACTGTACTAAAGCCAAGGAATAGAGAATTTCAGCTGCCCTGGAATTGCAGAGAATAATCAAGTATTTATATAGGGTTAAAATGTAAAAAGCAACACACATTTGATCTAAAGAATAAAGTGTAAATAGTTACATAAGCTCTTTAAACCTTGATCTTGAACATTTTAGCCTGTTTCTAGCTTCACATTGTAGCTTCCTGCAAGACTTCTGTGATGGAAAATGGAGCTTTAAAATAAATGACTGTGCAAACTGAAATACACACTCATAAATGTGTGGGGTATAGAGATTTGCTCTTAAAACCTCACAGTATAGATGGACTGCCTTACAAGAAACATACAATTCCCATTTAAAAAAGCAACTTTTTAATCAAATAAAATTGCCTTAAATAATTAATCTGTACACTGTCTAATATTTATACTGGCATTTGCACTTTAAGCAAACTAAATTCTTCTAAGGGCTTAAGCACCTCATGCATCTGCTCACAATACATTCACCTGAATGGAAAGAACACTGGATACCAAAACCCTTACACTGAACAGAATGCAGAGCCTTTCTCTTCTACATCTGTTGCAAAAGCCTAGCACTAAAATATTATCACTAGATTCTCACTTGCTTTATGAGAATCTAAATTTATTTTACAAAAAATATCCCCATAATTCCCAGTTATTATAGATATTTGACTAACAAAAATGCTTGCATAAATTCTGGGAAAACATCTGTTAACATTTTTCCTCTCTTCCTAAAATATTACAGTTCTATTTCTGCAAGTCTGAAAAGTGTCAGATTATTTTTCAAAATTTATTAGTGAACGTTTCTCAACTTGAAGCAACAAAGATGATACAGGTTCATGTCACGAGAAGCAAAGAAATCACAAGAACGTATTCTTTTAGAATTCAAACTTTAGGCATGCAAGTATTAAATTTTAAAAATAAAACAAAAAGAAAATAAATTAACTCTTTCATTTACCCAAGTTGCCAGTGACTCCATGTGTTCAATTTCAAACTAGGTACAACAAAAAAAAATAGCAAAACCCCTTGTTTTTTCAGACTACGCATGGTATTATTTGCTAACATGAAAAACTCCTTTGGATTCAGTTTTCTCTTCGTCTTTATGCAACATATAGGTGACAGTTATGTAAAAACTGCAACTACCACATACCAAATTAAACTGAAAGGTGCACTGTACATGTGACAGCCTAAACCATTTTCATATTGTCAATATTTCAGGAATAGGATGCTTACAGGTTAGGTAACTGCTCAGAAGCTACACACAAAATCAAGGTGTTAAAAAGTTATAATTACTAGTGCTAGATTTAGCTTAATCACTGTAATTTAAATGTTGCTTAGTGCAAATTCCTAATTCTGCACATCCCTCCTACTTTGTCCTATTGCAGCTTAATTTGAAATAAACATGAGAATATTTTAACTGAAAAAAAGGCATCAGATGCACATTCATCTAGTCAATAAATCCTGTCTGAAACATTTTACCTTTTTAAAATAAATTGAGCTACCCACTAAACACTGGCCTAACTGCAGCTATAAAGAAAAGAACACAACATATTTTAGTCCTGAGTCATACAGGTGAGATTTCTTTCCCCACAACCAACATTAATTTAATTCTCTTTTTCATTAATAGGGAAGTCTTTCAGATGCAGAATTTTCCTTTCATGTCTCAAGATTTTTCTAAACACTGGAATGGTTCTATGGTCAAAGATGAAAGACACTCAGAAATAAAACACTGTATTAGAAAACACTTCAGTTTATAGGTAAGCATCTCTCTAACACCTTTCCATAAAAGCTGTATAAAGCTTTGGTTTTCTCACCTCTGTTTCAAAACTACTGCAGATGACCTAAAATAGTTTTCACAAATTTTCCACTTTGTCATAATTTGTAGTATCTCTCCCTGACAGGACACTGCAAGTAGACCAAAATTTGCTTCACTGATTTGTCAAGGCCTACACTAGCTTACCTTTAGGTCCAGTTTATATTTAACCTAAATAAATAATTTTTCCAAGCGATTTTGAATTCTCAAGATGTAATATTTTCTATCCATCGGTATAGTTAGAACTATCACTGTAGTATTCATCTTCTGAATTACTTCAACAATTTTTTGCAGATTTACTGTAATTTTTCCCTGTTTACATCAGTTACTAATAAAACCTCAGATTGTGTCCCTACCTGTCCCAAACTAGGCTGTTGTTCTTTGTATCTTTTCATCACATTAAATAAACTTCTGGTCACATATTTTATCATCTTTGAAACTATGTCAATCCATCAATCTCTCATTTAAGATTAAAAAGTCAACAATGTCCCAAATCAATGTCACTCTCCATTATAAAATTCTTACACTTTCTTACACTTCTTTACTACACAAACCCAAAACTCTTTTCAAAAAGGAAAAACCTAAAGAACAAACTCTTTTCTTGCTTAAGTGGATAGTTTTCATACTAGGTCTTGAGGCTGAAGGTGATTTCCTGGCTATTAAGTAACAGTGAACTGCTACTTAATTCTGGTACTGCTGGAACTTAAAGGCATTGGTCCTTTGTAAAGAACACACACACATGTATTTACATCCTATTCGTGGCTCATATATATGCATATACCAGACAGACAGACAGACAGACATATGGTAGCTCAAAAATATTATGGAAAAATTAATTAAGAGGTTGACAATTAAATATGATCCTACTGTATTTCCTTTGATTTTAAAGAAATATAAAAGACAAAACCCCTACTTCTGCTGTTGTCATAGCTAATGTGACATTTGTGAAGATTCTCATGGTTTCTGAAAACAAAACTGACAAAAAAACTGGAATTAAAATGATAAGAACACATCTATACATATTGTTACATTTTATTTACGGAGTATAATGAAGAATGAAAAACTTCCCAGGTACTTCTTTTAAATTATACTTTGTTTTAATACATAAGAACATTGACAATTTAGTGTTTTCCCAGATATTATTCGCCTGTATCTTTTTCAGAAGTTAAAGGCAATTGAAATGTTTAAATGAAGTAATCTCTTTCACACTGTAAAGTTTTAAATACTACAAATAAACTTAAATAAAGTTTTCTGCCATCTAAATAATAAAAAACAAAAAAATGACAAAAAAGTAAACACACCTAAATATCTTGAAAAAATAGATTGATGAAGCCGAAGAAAATTAAATCCTTGGTGCATTTTTAGAAATAAAAAGGAAATTAATCAAAACTATGAAAAAACAATTAACTA
Organism: Pardalotus punctatus; assembly: GCA_013400915.1. Lineage (NCBI taxonomy): Eukaryota > Metazoa > Chordata > Aves > Passeriformes > Pardalotidae > Pardalotus > Pardalotus punctatus. The sequence continues at coordinate 106,995 of VZTX01011115.1, forward strand.
GATCATTCCATTTATAAGAACATTATCTGTCCTGCTCTTCCTACTCTCTTGTACATCTTGTATTTTCCAACAGCAGTATTAAACACTCTTTTCACTGAAAATTAAAGATTCCTGTGATGAATCATCCATTTTACCACAGTAAAAACTGGATTCCTTGGAAGAAATAAAACAAGTTCTGCTAGATACAGTTTCTCTTCTGAAAGGTGTTTGTATCTGCCTCAAAAACACTACTTTCCATGCTCACAAAATGCTGCTTTCCACACCTCTCTTGCTCCTTCCACTACGGCAGCATCCATTACAGCAAAAAAATTGCAATCCTTAAGGAAGACAACACATGAAATGTTCAGGGTTTAAATGTTCCTATCCACTGCCCTAGATTTCTTTCTGGAGCTTTAAAACACAGTTAAATCATCTTATCTTATGTCTGCTACAAGGGAGAGCCACTTAAATACTCCATTACTAAAATTTAGCAAGTATTTTTTTCTTTAAAGAAGATGAAGACATTTTTCAGATGACCAGTAGTCTGAGGTCACTTGGTACACAATATTCCTGGCTATTTCTCAGCTTCCTCTAAGAACCCTTGTAAAATTCACACCTTCTTACTTCTCACACTATAGTCATAATTCCTTGCTTCATTTCGCTTATATGTGTGGCCTTTGTTTTCCCTATTAAACTGCCTTTGTCTCAATTCACGAGTTTTGTAGCTTTGACCCTTCCAATTCTCTCCAAGAGAATTCCAACAACTCCCTGCTGGCGGGGGAGTGAGTGAAGGGCTGCCTGGGGCTGGGCTGGGGTTAAACCACAACAATACTTACACATTCAACTCTCCTGTGTGCCAACAAATGCATAATAAATGTAATGGATGGCAGTATTTACCGTATGTAGGATTCCAAGACTCTGTCCAGCCGTTTATAGAAGGGTCGTGATGTAAAGTACCCACTCCAGTAATGATGATCTCTGTCTGCATAGGTGAAGAAGTCTCCGCTTAAAACAGGAAAAAATGAATTGCTGCTCTTTTCACCCAAATTGCTTTCTTTACGCAGAGCTTCAAAGTAATCAGATAAAGTTCCAAACTGGGCCTGAATGAAAATTAAAATTACTGTAACAAAGTTTCATTTTCATTATGCAGAAATACAAACAGATGAACATGCCTGGTTCCATATGCATTTCAGAAACACACCACTCTTCCAGCAGATTTGTAGCAGAAAACCCATCCTAAAAATCTCTCAAGTTCCCCTGCACACTTTTCAGACAAGCTGGATAGAATTTCAAAACTCAGTACAAGAAGTACTTCCAAAAAAGCATTTCAACTCAGTACAAGAAAGAGATGGACCTGTTGGAGAACATCCAGAGAAGAATCACAAAATGATCAGTGAAACACCTCCCTTATGAGGAAAAGCTGAGAGAGGTGTGGTTGTTCAGCCTGGATAGGAGAAGGCTCTGGGGAGACCTTATTGCAGTCTTTCAGTACACAAAGAGGCCTTATAAGAAAGAGAGGGACAGGCTTTTTATTTTTAGTCAGTCCTCTTGTGCTAAAATAAGAGGTAATGGTTTTAAACCAAAAGAGGATACACTCAGACTAGATATAAAGACAGCTTTTAATATGAAGGTAGTGATACACTCAAGGTGCCCAGAGAAGTTGTGGATGCCCCATCTCTGGAAACATTAAAGGCTGGATTGGATGGGACTCTGGGTAATCTGGTATAATTGAAGATGCCTCTGCTCATTGCAGGGCAATTGGACTAGACAGCTTTAAAGGTCCCCTCCAACCAAAACCACTCTACACTTCATGAAACATGAATTTACATATACATATATACATGAAATATTATCTTAATGTCAAGAAATAAACATGATTTCATGTCTTACAAGTAAGTCTCTAATACATGAGCTAAGTAATACATCAATATTACCCAAGCATCTGTCTGGACAAAGTAAGAAACACTATAATGCAACAAAAGCAGTTCTCCTAATCCTGTGTTTTCAAAATTAACGCTCTTGTGCTCCAGATCTTGCTTAATCCAAGATGAGTGTTGTTCAAAAAAAAAAAAAATTAGCATTTGCTTTCAGAAGCTGGTTCCTTTTAACTCTGTACAAAGAAAATGTGTTAGAAATGTAACATGTGGGATTAAAAAAAAACATTAATTATCTTCTGGTCATCTTAAAAAATGCTCAGACACAGTAATAGTAGATCTTTACAGGGTAGGTAAATAAATGGCATCCTCAAGCTTCAGGGGCACAGAAAAAAAAAAAAAGAAAATAAATGACTGATGTCAATGTTGTTACTATTGAGAAGTGTTGTTAAAGAAGCCATAGATGGCAAACTGGATTTTGAATGAAAGTGAAAAAACAAAAATTATGGAAGCTGGAACAGCACAGATCACATTATGTTACCAGAAGTATCCTCACCATAAACTGTAATGATAACACCAAGGATTTTTTTTTCCTATTACTATTATTATTTTTAACAACAAGCATACAATGTAGCATGCTCCAATTAAAAACCCCTAAATGAAATTTCAGTAAAAATCTTTTAAAAGTGACTTGGAATATAAGGATTACCAAACTATCACTGTGACAAAAACCCCACATTTTTTAGTAATTTAAAAAATCCTAAACACTTTCACTTCAAAGTCATTCAGATCATCCAAGTATTTGTTACGTGGATTCAATATGGTAACTTGCCACTTTAAATGGCAGTACAGCAGAGAAAGATAAATATTCCCTTCAAGTCTCACCATCAATAAACCTTGCCTTATCAGGCACTTCTAGGACACTTGGACTTTTCCTTCACTATCACAGGCACCTACTACAAGAAGAAAACAAAAAACAAAACCAATACACCAAGAGAAGCCACAGAGACAATCTCACAACTGCATTGAATCAGAGGAGTAAAACCTCACCGAAGGAAGCATCAAAGTCAGATGAATGGAAACAGTGAAATAACCTGGTAGACTCTTCTACTGGCATACAAAAAGACTCAATTTATGTATAATAGACGCAAAGGAGACCTCTGAATGGAGACTGAATTCCTCAAGAGTAAAATAGGTATGTTTTACAGTGATGTACCACATACTTATAGAACAGAATGGTGGCTGGCAGGAGAATCTCAATGCTAACAGACATATCTACTAGATAAACATCACAAAGAGCTGTCTGAAAGAGTAAATCTCTCTTCAGATCAGACGGGCAGAGTAGGCACTCCCTTGTGTAAGCAGTAATATCCCAGACATCTCAGCACTGCAGGAAGAAATGTGAACTCTTCCTTTATATAATCTAGGTTCTTATGTAGCTGAGCATGACCTGTTACTTGCCTGTGGAGTTACATTCCACTAGGGAAAGTGCAGAAGAGTGTGAAAGTTCTCCATTTAAGCTCATATTTTCAAGAATAAATGACATCAGTTTCAAACAAAACAAACAATCAAACAAAATCAGACAAATAACAAAAAAAAAAAAGAAAAACCCAACCAACAGGCAAAAAAAAAGAAAGAAAAAAAAAAAAAACAATAAAAACTACAAAAACAGAGAGAGAAAAACCTAAGTAACTGAATAAAATGAAAAGGAGAAATGTTCTGATGCCAACAGTGCTCCAGATGATCAAAATGACAAAAATATATTAAATCCTTTGGGTCTGCCACTTCATACCCTGGGTATGAAGTGGCAGACCCAGAGGATTTAATATATTTTTGTCTGCGTATTAAAAACCAGAAAAAGGGTCAGACACTTCCATGAGAGAACCAAGGGCTAATGTGATTCCTAAGACATTACTCCAGATGGACACACTTAGCCTATGAAGTAGACTGCTAGAATCCTTGACAATGGGCTGAGCAGAACCTTTCAGAAAAGGAACTTTCAGATGTCTCAGGATAGCACTGGTCTTTGAAGAATGAGTTCAGAGCTAGAGCCTTCAGTTTTTGCCCCAAAGACAAAATAATCCAGCCCAGGTTAGTAAGAACTATGGAAAATACGTTGCTGTTAGTACACAAAGAGTAACTACCTGCACAATATATACATTTTTGACGGGAGTAAAGCTAGTGATAGCAGCAAGCTTATGTTTTAAAACACGGGCTTTAGATTTAAAAAATTTGAAGAGTTCTCTCCAGGTCTATCTCCCTCCACTAAGACATACTGGTTCTTCACCATCCATGTCACCTATATCCCATAGGAAACATACAAAATCCAGTTTTCAGATAAGATATAATCCCAAGAAATCATCTTTCTTACGCACTACACAAGTCCAGAAGTCAGCAGGAAGTAATAACCTACTACAGGCATTACTCAAATGCGCATTTGGAAGAATCAGGGGAGGTCTCAGAAAAGATAAGGAAAAACAGATGCATGCACAAACCATACAAAAGATACCAGCCCAAGTTTAAAAAAAACCCTAGATGTGAAAGCAGCAATAGTGTACTCTCATGTGATACTCAGAAAACCCAAGGTTGTGGTCCCCTGTTTGTTATTGCCATGCTGAAAGATGATGAAAAGTTGTCTGAATACAGAGAACATCTATACTACAAGAAGACTCTAGGGCCATCAGCTTACATGTTAGAGTGTATGAATGTGTGTTTTAACTCTCGCACATAATTGTTATATCTGGTATCTCATCTGATAATTGTGTTCATATACTCAATCCTTTTGTAGCCAGGTCAATCTCAGATTTTATTGTATTCAACAACATGTGGAAGCAATGGCACCTCTTAGGATATTTTGGTTTGTTTTGGGATGTAAAACTAAGAGGACCCATAAAGCAGCCAAATCTGCTTTAACTTTTAACAAGAAAATACGATAGTTTTAAGTAAAAGCTTGCAAGTCTTAAGTAACAATGCCTGAAGCCAGGTAAAACAGGAGATCTAAGAAAACATTAAACCTAATAGCTGTCCTCTAAATTATTCTAGTTTGGAAAATATCTATAGTTTTCAAGTTGATATTTTTAATAGTAAAGCTTTTGTGTTGCAGGGAGAAGAGATAGTAAAGGTAAAAAAAATGTAAGCTAATAAGACATATCAATCTGTTGTTAAATAATATACAAAGTTTGAGAGTTGAAAAAAGACCGCAAACGTAACCACATTTTTCCATGAAGAATCTCAGAATATTGGGAAATACTGTTTTCTCCATAAACCAGAAGATGTGTTGTAGTTACCTTAACATGCCACTCAGGACGAGAATTCATATAATCAAACAGCTTCTGATAGTTCTGGTACTGCTGATCCCATTCTGAGCTCTCAACATAGCGGAAATCATCCCCAAGAGGAGCCAACAGGACTTTCGTACGGAAAAGCTTTGACTTCTTCCTGTATTGATCTAATATAATCCAAGCCCTTGAGGTGGGAAAAAGAGAAGAACAATTCAGAAGACAGAGGAAGAAAAGCTAGCATTTGGCACAACAATTCTTAAAAATCAAGTTGTGCATTAGGATGACCCTAAACAAGACATACAAAACTGTTATCTCACTTTATAACAAAAAGCTGGATGCAATTCCCCCCACTGGGATTCCATATTCAACTGACTATTGTTGCAAACACCATGGTAATTAAATCCTTCAATAAGCTTATCAAGCTTCATCTCAAGCAGTAGGGCAGTCTGGATCAATTTGTGCCTGTGCCAAAACTAACCTACAGTTCAAATTATGTTTACCTGCTTTATATTTAGATAACAATCCTAATTCTCTGCAGCCCCTATTTACAATAATAAGCAAGCTCTTCTCATCCCCTCTGGTACCTGCCTTTGACACTTTGCTTCGTATCTTCATGTCCTTTACAGAAAAACTGCCCATAAATTAATCTCTGAGGAACTCCAGCCTTACAAATAAAAAAAATAATTCAGGAGGAAGTTTGCTGCTAAAAAGCACTGTTCTCCCTTCAGCCAGCTTGTTACATGTCTTAGAGCCATCCCTCTTGAATCTTTGAGCCCTGAAAAATTAAGCCCACTGCTTTTATGCTTTTGGCATTAAAAAAACAAACAAAACAAAACCACCCACAAACAAAATACTCACACATGCACACACAGAAAACACTGCAGAACTATCCTTTGGCACCTACTAATTCTAGGATGGGTAAGCTATCAGTTCCACAGCAGCACTATATTAAGAGTCACAAGTCTAATGTCTAGGTTACTGAAAATGTCCATTTTTAACCCTCCCCCTCCAAGTCGTAATTACTATCAGCATCTTCAGATGCTCATACCCTCTAATTATGTAAATAATTCTCATAGGAAATATAAACCATAGTAACTTATTTAAGAAAACAGGAACACAAATTTCAAGACTTTAAAGAGAAAACAGCAGAAAATTTAGATGCTAATGAGGTTTATTTTTTCCTATATGTCTTTTTAATAGATGATCTAGCAAAATCACCTTTCAACGCACACTCTTGAAGAATTGCTATATAAACATTTATGCAAAAAATTCTATTCCCCAATATATTTGAACCCCTATTTCTTTGAACAGCATGTCAGGGTTTACTTATCAGATTGCAGAAGTACTGTGTAAACACAAGGTCTGACTGTATTCTGGAAGGAGGAAGGGGCCACAACACTAACTTTACTTAAGGATCTACAGAGTTCTAATGAAACTAGAATTTACCCAGCTAGTGGCTTCCCCCGTCTCCTGTCTATTAGTGGATTTATAGTTCTGATTACCAATCAATATTTTCCATGACTTTTAACAGGTTTTAAGATTTAAATACAAAAGCTTCCTCACCACCCAGCTACCAGAACAACTGGCACAACACACAACTTGGCAATGTTTCTTTCTAAGGAGCCAGTCTAACTCAAATTTTCCACATGTAGACTATGGTTGAAAACATTAGTGTTGAGCCTCTTGAAAAATACAGGTTACAGTTAACAGGATATTTGACTTTGACATCTCTCTTCAAAGTCCTCCTCTAGTTTCCTTCCAAATATACTGTAAAATTCATCATTATTGCTGCTCTCCTTTTCTTCAAGTACTGTTAACTGTGGGACTATGGCATGTTTTCAAGGGGACAGCAGAATCTTCTTCCATTGCAATCCACTTTCAATTGCAAAAACCAGAACACCAATATGCGAAGAACATCAATTCAGGTATATCTTTTTAAGTTTCTCTCAAATAGTTTCCTAAATTATTAATTCATACAGGAGTGAGGAAATGCCAGTACAAAGCCTCAGACAGAGCATGGTGAAGACAAATGACCACCTCTGGATAAAAAAAAAAATTCCACTGAGTCTCAACAATTTCTTCCCTTTATGGTTCCACAGTGAAACTGAATTAGATAAATTATGATATGTTTATCCTGCCTACCTGAATGAAAATTTGAAAACCAAGCAGGAGATCAGCCACGACAAATTTTTTGTTTTCAAGCTTTCAGATTATCACTGAAAGCCCAAGACCTTTCACAAATAAAGAAACCCCTTTTGTACAAAAAATGTGTTATTTTAATGCAAAAAAATCCAAGTATTTGAGTAAATACACATCAAAACAATAAACACGGCTGGTTTTGCCCCTTCTTATGCTAAAGGAAGAGGACCAATAGCCACCTGAGTTAGGCAATCACAAACATTAACCACCAATGACAGATGGCAGTGTAACTCTGAACAAAAGTTGCACATTGTACAATGTGACCATAAAAAGAAAAATGCTGAAGGGCAAAACTGGGCTCTTAGGCAGTAGCTGGTGAAGGGGAAAGTCCATTCTCTACTTCTGCTCTGAAGCACATAACTTGCAGTACAGATTCTCTCCTACTTCCACACTTTGGGGAGATACACATACAGAAACAAACTCTGCTTCTGTTAACAACTCATTTTCATTCAAAAATGAAAAAAGCCCCAAACAACCCAGAAAAAATAAAAAAAAACAACAGCTGTTTTTCCTTCCTAGTGTGAAAAGCTTCAGCATTCAAACATAGGGATAAGGATGCAGCTGCAAATCAGGGCAATTGCAGTAGTAGGCTTTATAACCTAAGCTGTTATGAAGTATAATTAAACAAGTACAGGTTTTCAATTAGGTTGCTGCTTCATTCCTTCTTACCAAGTCATAACTTAAGTGGCAAGACAATGAAAAATCCAACAACTACTACCCTGAAGTTTTCAGCTCATCATCGCCTTAATGTATATATAAGGCCATAATAGTATTGAAATCAAAAGCAACAGTCCCAGATGAGTATTCAGGATGTGGGTTTTATTAATTTTGTTGTAGTTTTGGCACTGAAGAAAGGTCAGTGACCTAAACGTGGTCTCTAAATTAAGCAACCTTTCTCAAATCCATGAATCTCCATTATTTTTCTAGTCTTAAAGCAATCAGAGATAAGAGGCAGATTAATTAGTGTGCTGCAAACCTTTAACCTTGGAAAACTTAGGGTATAAAGACAGATTTTTCAGTTCTGAAACTCATACATCTCATCATAACAACTGTAAAACATGTTATTACAGAGGTCAGATCTTTAAAGTTCCTGGTTGTCTACAATATTCCAACTTTTTTATAAAATACAAGCAGCATTTTAGCATTCTCCACCAAAACATTACTTCCTGTATTTTAGTGAGTTTATTTGAAACTAGGCACAAAAAGTGTGATTCCAGTGTTCCAAACATGTTAGTTTTACTTTTCCCCTAGGTATCATACAGCATACTACTGTTTCAACTCTCTGTTAGATACCAAAACTGCTTTTATCTAAAAAAAGCTGATGCAAAATGCTGTTTCAGAGACCATATTGAGATGATCATCTCTTCAGCTTGATCATATATCCAATACATACCTGCCCCATTTATCTTATTCTTTAAAATGCTTTGACATGTGAAAACCCATTTCTTTTACAAGATCTAATTTAGATTGCTATGCAAAGGTTGCATCTAGGAAGTGCAAGGATTAAGGATCATTAAAAGCCAAGACCCTTAAAAAGACTATTCCAAGCAGACAATCTACTTTATATTTATAGCCTCTGTGTTTCAGTAATTTCTTAAACAAGCTGTTGCTCTTCTGCAAATATTTGTCTCAGCCAATTGAGATATATAGTCAAGACTTTTCTTTTTTACAACTTTGATTTAATGACATAAGAGCTTTCCTTCACATTCAATAGGTACTGGCTGTGTCACAATTTTTCTACGTTTCTCATGTCACTATTATCTTTCATTTCTCTGCTTTAAAAAAACCCACTTTTTCCTATCATCATTCCAATTTCTGCCTTAAAATACAGCAATTGTAATGTATTCTGTTTAATTTTGGCTTTATCTTCAGTAATATTTTGTAATTGAATTTTGTTAAAGTGAAGTTTTCATGATGCTTACCAAAATTTATACTAAGAAAAAAGATGCATACTTGACATGTAGACAAATAGTGCATCATCATCATCACATCATCATCACATCATCACTTTAAAACTTCAGCACCAAGGACCAAAAGGTCACCCTGCTCTCCTTAATACATTTGTTATGCTCAGCAATTAGAACAGATTGTAAACAGCTACCTCAACTTCTAACTCTGGAAACCTGATATAGTTTGAAGCCTGAAGATAGCAACAGGACCATAAAATACAACCATTTTCTGGAAAAACCTTTGGCAGTTTAACTTACTTCCCTTTCTTTTCTTTTTCCTTTTTTTTATTTTTTCCTTCCTTTACACTTTCTCACTAACTCTTGACCTCCACCCCCTGTCCCTGTCACGCAAAATTGTAAAGATGTTTTGTAGAAGTGTAAATTTGATTCTTAACTGTGGCAAAACAACTCAGTGTTCCTATTTGAAAACTAAAACTGAGGTTATTAGGAATTTCTACCCGGGGCACAAAGAAATAGGAATCAGATTTACTTAAGGTGTGCACTTCAGGAAACCTAGGCCACGGATTGCCAAGTTTTTCAAGGATATACCATGGGAAATATCCCACTGTTCGTAGTTACAGCACACTACACCATGCTGCCCCTGGAGTATTGCACTTGAAGGGGACAGATGACTGTTCATAAAATTCACAAAAATTACAGTAAACCAGTAACATGGCTGTAACCAGATTACTGTGTTCTGTCATTCAGAGATTAACTCATGTATCATGAACAGAAAATTTTAGAAAATGCACCATCCTTAACTAGAACTTTTCCTCGGATTTCACTGACAGTTATGTTCCGAACTAAGGAACAAACACTAGGCATATAATAGGTATTGTTTACCTATGACAAACATATTTTAAAAGCTTGCACTGGTTTTGGCTGTGGTAGAGTCACAGCAGCCAGTATGAGGCTGTGGTTTGGATTTGGTCTGATAACAGGGTTGACAACAGAGAGATGATTTTGTTATTTCTGAGCAGGGCTTGCACTAAGCCAAGGCCTCTCCCGCATCATAACTCATGAGTTTTCTCACTTTTCCTCTTCTGATTCTCTTCCTCACTCTACCATGAGGGCAGTGAGCTGAGTGGAGCCGAGTTGCTCACTGTGGTTAAACCACAGCAGAATTAAATTCACCAAGCTATGCCAGATGTCATTTTTGACCAGCATAATTACATTTTTTTAAAGTTATTTCCTTGAGGAGTATGTAAAAACTATACCTGTGTTGAACATTTCCAGCATGAATGGCTTCTGGTGGAACTCTCCAAGGACAACTTACTCTTCCTCCAGGAAGCCGTTTGAAATCAAACTGGCAGCAGATTTTCGGATCCGGGCCACAAGTATGAGGAATATCATAGCTATAGAAAGGCATCATATGACAAAGAATATCTGTACTGGATCCCAAATCTGGAATTAAATAGAGTAAAACTTTAAAATTAACCTTCTCAGATTTGCCAAAACTAAATCACTTCCATGTTTTCAGTCCAAGGACTGCACTAGAAAATACCACATCAAGACAATTTCTTATTTTGAATATCCATAGCTTGAGTCTAGCTTCGTATGTAACTTATATGCATAAAGAGGGCAAAAACAGAGATATGACCAAGATTGGAATGTTCTAGTCAAGCCCCAGCTGACTGAGAAAGACAGGAACAAATGTTAGGTGTGTTTTACCCAGATAAAACTCATGATTTTTAGAACTCTACAGGTAAAAAACAACCTATTTTATACTTTGAGTGGATTAAAATAACAATTAAAAAATCAAAACAAAAAAAAAAAAAAACCAAACTAAAAGCCAATCATCTTGCTATCACTGCCTCATTAGCACAATATTTGAATTTGTTGAAATGTTCTTTCTCCTACACTTTATTTCCACATCATAGGAAATAAAGGAGTAGAGGAAGAAAAGAAGTAAAAATAAGTAGAAGAATTTTTCACACCTTTTACTTTTTTTATGTGTACTTGCAAGGAATATGAGTGAATGGATAAAACAAAAGAAGGTAAAAGCAAAAACGAAAGTGAAGAGAAAGGAAGATCAAAGGAACAATGGTAAAAATATTCTTTTTGCTTTTAGCACCCTTCCTAACTCATGGATATTCTCATTCCCCTTCTGTTATTCAAAGAGGGGGGGAAAAAATCTCATAAATTTAAGCTAGATGAAAGGTTTTTATTAGACAGAATTGCAAGTTTAAACTTTTCAGGTCTAGATTAACTCTGCTAAATCTGCTCTAAATATTTCCACAGTACTTATTCAAGTTCTCTTCATATTTTACCTGTGTAAATTAACAAAATAAATTGGCATAAAGGAAAACACATACCCCAGTTCTGTCTCCAAAAAAATTCCAGTGTCTTTTGCGTTGCGAAATGTTTTTTAACTGAATAATGAACTCTCTGTATAAGCATATTGGAAAATCCCGTGCGCTTCAAAAGGTAGGCCATTGTTGGTGAATGCCCAAATGGATCAACTGCCCATCCAGACTTTGGTTTTACTCCTGTTGACAAAAGAAAAAAGTGGAAAGAGAACTCAGAGAAAAGCTATTTCACTCAGAGAAAGCTATTCCAATAATTCAAATCAGAGCACTAAAGATAACACCTCCAAGATGACATATCGAATTAAGTATTAAACTTCCTGCAGAACCCTGCAATAAACTAGAATTAAACAGTGAAACAAACAAACCAGTAAATCAAATACCTTATAAGCAAGACATTCTAAAAAAATTAGAAAACTTTAAAATAGTACTCTTTGTTGCTACACTGTTTCAATTTTGCATCAAACACCTTTTTTTGGAATCATTAATTAAATACAAATCCTCTTTCACTTAAAGTAGTTTACAGATGTTACAATTGGAAAAGAAAGTTGAAAGAAAATGAATGGATGTGGATGGATTACTGGGGTAGCTTGCTGAAATTTCACTGTTTAAATGATGTTAAACATTTTGGCTTCAGAACTAAATTTTCTTTTGATTTATTAGTTTGGTGAACAATAGAATCTTGTTGATTAATACTTTCTTTTCACTGAATTTCATACTACTAAATAAAGAAGCTACCTTTTTGGCACTTTTTACTGTCTTTCCAAAAAAAAAAAAAACCACAGTAAGGAATGCATTACCCTTTTATTAGGTCTTCCCTTCCCCCTCCAATTATGTCAAGCTGTGTTTATGGAAATTTCAATCTAAGAAAAACAGGGAAACAGCTTTCCAAAATAATTTCAGTTAATTGGATGAAATAATGTCAATTTATTATTAAAATCACTGTACAAATATTTTCCATATAAAAAGGTTTATCTCTACTTATGGAACTAAACAAAAGAACATCCCAAAGCCAGCAAAACCATTCAGCCAATGTAACTGCAGTCAGTAATTCCTCTCTTCTAATATTACAATGGGTTTAGGCTTTATTACTTCTACTACTACTGCTACATCTAAATTTCTTCTTTTTTTTGAAAGCCTTACAAAAGAGATGCTAATGAATACAGAGCAGGCAGAATAGATCCAAACACTCCACAGAAGCGTCAATTTTTAAATCATTTTAAGAATTTTGTTATGATTTTCAAAGACAGAAAAGACATATGAAGTCTGTTTGTGATACCAGACACGAGACCTAAAATTTAGCATGATCTAGTGTTAATATTTGATTATGCCAATATAATATGCATGTCTTACATTGATCAAGACAAAATGCTACAACATAAACTTGTTGAAATACACTTTGTCCAGGAACTTCTATCTGCAAGCAGGAATTGCAAATACCAGACTCAATCCTATAGACTTTTGTAAGTGCTCTGATTTAATGTTTCAGGAAAGGAGAGTAAAGAGAGCCTTCTAAACACCTCAGAAATAAAAAAGAAAAAATATTTTCTTACTGACTTCTTGTATTAACATAGTTATGTTTTAGATCAATGTACATACCAAGGTTCTTTTCTAGCCATTGGTGTCCTTCTATCAGTTGGTCAATCATACCAAAATAATGAGAAGAAGCTTCATCAGGCATGACCCATCCTCCTGTTACTATTTCAAATTGCCCATCTTTTATTAACCTGAAAAATATGTAAATCATATTCAGAATCTACTACACAAAAACGCACTCTTAAAATCAATTTCTGTATGCTCAACAGGCATTTACCAGCAATGTGATGCCAAAATCTAAATTGTTTGTGAGGCTTCCATCGCTGGATTATTTTTCTTTAATCAAACAGGGAAAAAATGAACTGTTGAACAGTGAAATTTTTAACACCCTTGTGCAATGACAACCAGCTCCACTGCATGTGCCGTATTAGACTTTTTTTTTTCAGATCAGGAAGAAGGCTGTTTCCTGCACATATTACAAAAATAAAAATATATGTGCCACAGCACCAAAGGCTAACTGAGTGAGATGCCTAGACACTGCGCATTTCAAGCACTACTAATATCTCCCCATCTTTGATCTAATATTCTTTTTAGAGTTTTAGAGAGCTGACAGATCTTCGAGTTTATTGTATCTATAAAGGCTTCAGAACATCTCACTCATTAAAATGCCTTCTCAAAACAGGTCAGGATGACCTAATCTCTCTGTTGTCAGTGAATACAAGGATCACACTCCCAGCATCAGACTGTCCCTACAGTTTCAGCACTTATATTGTACACCAGCATAGAAGTGTTCAAGAAATTCAAGAAAAAAACTCACAGTAAACTCATCAAAACTGAGTCACATCACAGACGATACCCACAAGAGCAATGAAAAGCGTGCAACAAAAATAATCTCAAATGCAGCTTCTCCAAGTCTTACAGAAGCTTAACCAACCTGACTCCTCTGAAGAGAGGAGTCAGTTCCCTAGTGACTTCCATTTACTGTTTACTGGGTTCCAAGAGATATTTTTAATGTCAAAAAACCACACAGCTGTGCTATAATACTCATGCACTGCACATGAATTTTTAAATATGTAGTTTTCTGCCTAGATCCCAAGATTTCCAGCTTTACCTAACCTCTGCAGCTGTGAAGATCTCACAGACTTAATGCATACTGCAACACATGCATCTCAAAGAGGGGTGTGAGGAGGATGAGCTAAAAACTGTTGGATCCTGTCTTAAAGACAAGTGAAAAGAAAGAAAAAAATCCCCACATTTTGAAAACTCCAAACTAGATTCTTACTTTATCAAAGCAGCCTGCTTCCTTGTCTCAATGTCTAGGCAAACCTTTTACCTCTATATTTCATTTTGACTTGTGATTTTAAAAATTACTAAGAAGATCAAGAGGGCAGAGTATGCACTACTTTACCATTAAAGCAATAACACGTTTATAAAAACCCCACATATTTAAACACCAAAAAAAAAACCGCATAAAAATATAATAAAATCTTCATTAGTTATAACAGGAAAAATAAACCGTATATAAATACCTAGTATGAAAGACTACATTTATTATATTGCAAATACCTTAGTGTGATTTCAAATAAAGATTATAATCACAGCCCCATTACAATCTGAACGACATGTTCATGGTTGTATATGGAAAATTTTAGTCAAATTTTTAGGCAACTCAGTAATTTGTCTCCAGTTCTTTAAGCAGATTTCTATTTTGCAAATGGAAAAAAACAAAACCAAGCCCAAAAAGTCAGAACCGAAGCAGTTCATTATTCCAGCAACTATGCATCACAAGTGAAATCTCAAGTTTACAATGTAGTCAAATACACAAAGTCTCAAAACTAGATACACGGAACAATTCAGTATTCAAACCTTTTAACGGCATCCTTTTTTTGGCTATCTATTCCGTCCCACCATTTTGAAAAGTAAGAAATCTCAGACCATATAAATTTCCTTCGGTTGTCTTCTTGCAGTTTTATAACCATGTTATTTAAAATATGTTGTGTCTGATCTCTGAAGTAATCATCAAAAGTTTTCAGCCAACCTAGGAAAAAGAAAATATGAAATGAAGTCTCTTTAGAGAACTGGCTTCTTAGTCTCTTTAGAGAACAGTCTCTTAGAGAACCACCTTTTTTCCACTTCCCAGAAAAAGCAAAGTGAAGACTGTTCTTAAAAGCTGAACTTTATGTGCTATGGACAGCTTGAAGTGTTAAACTTTCAAGGAGTTACTTTTTACAAGGTTTAGATATTTTATCTCCTAAACATATAAACATATGGATTATTATGCTTTCTCTTTTCTAGTTTTCTGTGTGTTGTGTAGCAGAAAGTTTTTTCAGCAGAATACATGGATGCAAACAATTGTGCATCAGTGAGATGCAAAAGAAAAAGAAATTTTAATCACATATTCAGACCTAACATGAAATTCTTTAACCTCTTCATAATACTTTACATGACAGAGTACATGCACCTTTCTTCACAGAACCTGTAACTATCACTGGAAAAATTAAGTCTGTCTACTTACTACTTACTCACATTCCTACTCTTCATACCAGCTTTTGTCATATATGCACATTTTAAGATTTTTGAAAGCTTCCACATCATTTGTCTGCATTCCAGACAAATATTATTCTAGTAACTCCATTCTGATTTACCAATTCAGTTCTGCAGAGGCACTGCCGTTCTAACAGTGCCAGTCTGTTCAGGTGATACAGGATTAGGTTGTTATGGAATGAAATTATACCGTTTCAAGGAAGTTATACAACTGCAGAAACTTTTACTACTAAAAACTAATTTTTAAGTCTAGTAATAAACCCTGCTTTATAATTTTAAAAAGTGACTATTGACTCAGAAATTATACATTATCCTTTATTTTAGGGATAAAAAAACCCAAAAACATTTCTCTTAGGTAGATGCAGAGCTCCTGTTTCTAATTTGCAGAAGAAGAAATAAAACTCCAGAGGAAAAGTTCTAAGTAATTTTTCGTTTTCTTTTACAAATGCTTAGCATTTAGAAGATGCATCACCTTTGACAAAGTTTCTGTACAGACACACAAGTGGTGTCTAATCGATGTTAAAGCGGGAAAAATGTATTTTGTCAATGCATTGTATGAGGACTCAAAGCGTAAACTTAAAACATACTTTCTTTAGAGGAATGAAAACAGCTTCATACAAAAAAAAAGTTGACAGTAAATTTCAATTATCCAATCGTTTCATGAAACTGAAAACAAAAATTATGAATAATCTGAATTTATAATCAAACTTTTTCTCAACGTCTTCCCATTTCAGTCAGGGTTGGTTTTTATTCTAATAGAAGCTTCCACTCAAATAATTAAGATCACATAGCCGAATATTCTTTCTCAATTCTCATTTACTTTTCAGTAAATCAAAGGAATATTTTACTGATAATTACATTAAAAATATCCACATGTATTAGACTGCCAGTTTATAGCTTTATAGCAGAAATTTCTTCTGCAAAAGAAGTATCATCCTAGCACACAACTAATGGAAGATGAATTAAAATCATCCTATGATTTTCCTGTACAGAAATATATCATCATAATAAACTATTTTAGAATGTTTTCATATCGCAGCAGTAAAAGCAAATTTACACTAAATTAGTCTTCTGAAACATTCTTGAAAACCTTAATAAACCAGCCTAAGTAAAACACTGAGCGAAATGTCAAAGCAGCTGACAAAAGAATACAGTATGATGTAGGAAGAACAGTGTTATAATGAAAGATAGTTTTGTTTTAGCGTACTCAGTTTATTAAGCTAAGGAAAAGTGATTAACACACTGAACTGAACACACTTCAGAGAGTCCTAGGCAATTTTTACAGGTATTCACAGATTTAGCTGCAAGCCAAGAGAAAGCCCTCTGAAATTTATTTACATCTATTTATTTATGAATAAAACATAATATTCTTCAATGTAAGTGGGCCTATAACGATTACCTGGTCCAACTGCCTGACCACTTCTGGGTTGACCAAAAAAAACATTGTTAAGGGCATTTTCCAGCTGCCTCTGAAACCTCCCCAGGAGGCTGCAGAGAGCAGTGAGGTCCCCCCTCAGCCTCCTTTTCTCCAGACTGGACAAACCCAGACTCCCGAGCAGCTCCTTTCAGGACAGCCCTTCCACCAGATCAGTGCCCTCCTCTGGATGCATCCCAGTGCCTTTAAATTCCTCCTGAATTATGGTGCTCTAAACCCAATGACTTACAGAGACTCATCAATTTTGCATGGAGACATACAATAATTTTTTTTTTTCCTAAAGCTAAAAATTATAATGGATAAATCAATTTGTAGTTGTTAGCTACAGTATTATTTCATGCCTCAGTCCCTAATACAATATAATAATCTACAATTCGAGTTAATTCTTGTGCTTATCCACAAAATAAGAATTTGTTCCCAAGCTGAAAAAAAAAAGGTTTACCAGTGCATTTTGAACAGGAAACTTTTAATACAAAGACAGTTTACACATGGAAACATTGCAATAGTTTAAGGCTGCAATTACCAAGACCAAATATGCTATTAACAGCAAAATAACACTTGTTGGTTTAAATGTACATAAAGCCCTTTGTCCACATAGAATTCACAGGATCACAGAACCACTGAGGTTGTAAAAGACCTCTGGGATTATCAAGTCCATCCTCTGACTAAGCCATCTACTTATCAATCAGTCCATGACACTGAGTGCCATGTACACTCCTTTAACACCTCCAGGGATGGTGACTCCACCATTCCAATGTTAATCAACCCTGTAAACAAGAGAAGAAACAGTACTTTCTTTCATGTTGTTATGTTAGGCTTGACTTAATACATATTGAGGACTTAGCTGGATACTTTCATTTTCTTCCACTCCATGTGGTAGAAATAGAGGGTACACACTGCTAAGTTGCTTACCTTTTGATTTCCTCTCCTATACTTGTCCTCAAAAGTGTGGAAATTTGCTACCTCACCCCACCTCCATAAGATTTATCATTATGCAGGTGTTTGTTTCATCGATTTTTTCACCACTGTAATGTAAATTTACTTGGCTTGACAGCAGTCTCCAAGAATCATGTCCTAGTATCAGCAAAAAACCCTGAAACATTTAATTAACTGATTTGCCACTATTCCTGTCTACACTTTCAAGTTCAAATTCTTTCTTGAAGTTCTATCAGCTCCTTGCACTAGAGAAAGGAAAGGTAGTCTTGTGTCTTAGCACAGTTAAGACACTGATGTAGAGATACAAGGGAATTTTCAGGACAAAGTCAGAACAGAAGGTGACAAATTAGCATTATTTAAAAAGTAACTTAATTAAGCAAAATCACTTAACAATTTGATCATGCCAAGAACCAGAAATCCACTTCTACCAAAAGTGTTTGGGCACTGCTTACGAATACCTGCAAGACTGCTGGGATGTTTTTCTACATTTGCATTTCTTTCATCTTTTGGTTTAAAATTAACTGTTGAAATAAAATAAAATAGGTTTTCTAATTGCTGATTTCCACAAGTCATCCTCTAATGTTTAAGAGGAAATATGCCTTTAAATAAAGTATTTTTTATGAAGTCTGTTTTAATGAAGAGACAGATTTCATGTACGTCTGAAATACTATGCTAGTATATACTAGATTAATGCATTTTTGATAAAGTTTGCATCTCTGATTTACTTTTCAGGAGATCATAATTAATTTCAGTGAGTCTAAAATTCACACATCAGTGATGCTTCTTGCAGCACAAGAAACTTGAGTAATTTATTAACTTTGTGGCAGCATTAAATAAAATCATTAAATTTCAACTAGCACTATATAGCTTTCCAGAAAATAAAAGCATTGTCTTTGCAAATATGTTAGTGGAACTTCGGTTCTTAGATCTTTAAAATGTACACCCAACTTAGTAAAAATTTTCTGCAATTTTTTTAAGTCTTTTTTTTTTTACATTTGTGCTTGATCCTCACCTAACTAGTTCCTGTAAGAAGACACAGTTAGGTGACTGTTTTGATAGCTAAGGAAGTAAAAAAGCACCACAAACTGAAAGAGGATATCCTTATTTTTCATTACATCCAAGCTCCACATAACGCAACAGTAAAAGGTTTTCATTAAAAAAAAAATTTAATAAAATGGGCATGTAGCCCCGACTTCTTACCTCTAAAAGAGCTCTAAAGAACTTAAGCATGGTGTGTGTGTGTGCGTGGGTGTAACTCATACAAAGGCACACAATAATGACTATTATGCAAATACTAGACATAAATCCAAAAGCTAACTTTTAACTTCAAACTTACTTCTGAGGTTCTTACATTTTACTAAGTATGAGTATTTCACTAAGTATACACGTGAAAATAATTTGACATTAGCTCCTTTGTAGACTCAGCAATTTAAAAAATCCTTATTTTAAAGAATACACACACTGGGTTTTTTTTATTTAGAAATATTGCATCATCATTCTGTGATGTAAAAAATAGACAAGACATACAAGTTAATATTTTATGTCTGTTCTGACATAACATTTTGGTGCTAATTTCACCAAAAAGTATCTTGTCAACAAAGATTGATAGCTCAGG
This sequence comes from Pardalotus punctatus, assembly GCA_013400915.1. Taxonomy (NCBI): domain Eukaryota; kingdom Metazoa; phylum Chordata; class Aves; order Passeriformes; family Pardalotidae; genus Pardalotus; species Pardalotus punctatus. The sequence goes on from VZTX01011115.1 coordinate 126,649, forward strand.
GCCAAGACTGTGAAATAAAACTTGAAAAACCTGATGTCTCCCAGGTAAGGCTATCTCAAACTAAAACTAAAAGCAGTCTAAGATTGTTTTTCATTTTTCTGTTTTGCATAGTCAAATCACAGAAAGACAGAAAGTCCCCTGAAACATCCCTCTGTGAAAGCATTCATTCTGATCCAGAAGAAAATAAATATATGAGCTTCTTGTTGCCTTGAGCACAATATGTACCAAAATAAAATAATTAAGTAAAAGCAGATATACTGATATTAAAAAAACTATGACAGTGTATTTACTTTTCCCATAGCCTACCTTCATTTGTAAAATTGTTACATTGCTCACTGTAATACCAGAATAATTTTATTTATCAGACTTAATTTCATAAGCATAACTAAAAACTTGAATGACTGCACATTTCACCAAAAGCAAAATCTGCCATGATCTGTCAGGTACTACAAAAATTATAATTAGACTTCTTACGCAAGATCTTACTTATGCAAGATCTATTTTTGCTTTTGTACATACTGAATCTGCTGCCATCATAAGTAAGATAGAAAGGACATTTCTACTGATGAGGAGTTAAACGTGTCCTTTCTCTAACAATCCTGTCAATTTTCAAAGGAATTGCACCTCTTCTTCAAACACAGAAATACTGAAAAGTAAGCCAGGAATAAAACTCTAATTTCCCTAATTCAGCATGTAAAGAAAAACTTGTGAGCTGCCCATTTCTTATCTTTCGGTGGGTCAGACAACATTCTAAGCAGTCTGTGTTCCAAACATCTTAGGACAACTAAGAAGTCCAGACCTGGTCAACAGAAAACATGTGTGAAACTCCATGGTGGATGAACAGCATCAACTGTTTATGGTTTTCTTATATCGTAACACTGCAGCTACATTCATAGGTCTATACTGATTTCCTCCTGAGAAATGGAGACTGTCTTAAATAATAGAAGATGGTTAATGAGTGTGGTAGTAACGCAAAGTTACCAATGTTATAGGTAATTAATGAAGTGTTATAAAGTAGCATTTAGTCCTGACTTATGCGCCCATACACCTTCACACGGGTGGAAAAGCAAGAGAAAAATCTACTTTAGTCACTTTCAATTCCACTTAACTGCTGCTTATACAAGGTCTGTAACCACCACATTCAGCAATTAAATACTCTGATCTGGTCCACACATACATTAGAAAGCTCACAAGTCTCAATTCTAATTTAATGAGTCATTACCAAAATAATGACAGAGCCATAGATGCTGGAGGTATCTTTCCACCCCTCAGGTCATTTCTGAACCTCATCTTTCAAGGCCAGCTGTGCTAGTTGACAACCTTGCCATGATAAGGGCTCTGCCAGCATAGCAGGTCATATGCTCACTCCTTAATCGGCTCCTGACAGAACTGCCATCTATCTGTGATAGCTATAACCTCACATAACAATTGAACTTCCCTCCATAGTTTAAGATTAATCTGCACTGGGTGAGTCCTCCCAAAATCAGACATGCTGCTGAGGTGCTTAAATCTTTATCAACTGCCAGCAGCTAAAGACTGTTCCACCACTAATCAGAAGTGTGAAGGGGGCCCACTCTCAAAACTTATTTCCCAAAATGGACAAACACATTAGCTACTGCACAAAAACCCTGAGTTTTTAGATCTTGGTTAAATTCACACGGACGCAGTTAACCCAGATTTAGCAGAATTTACCATCACAAAATATTTCAGAGCACCAGCACATTCAGTCATCCCTCCTGAAAAAAATGTGGAACCCAAACCCACCACCTTCCCTATGAATGGTGTTTTGTAGATTCACAAAGTGGCTTGGATTTGAAAGGACTATCCAGTTCCTAGCCCCACACCCCCCAGGACAAGGTTGTTTCAAGGCCGTTTCTTTGCCTTTGAGCTACACATTCCCACTAGCATAACTGGTTACATGAAAAGTTAAAGAGAAAACAGCTTCAGATGAGAAAACATAAAACCTAATGAGAATTCAAAGCTTCTGCAGCTAATATACCTTTACTGACCCCATTTCTTGGTAAATATCTTTCACATACATTGTTACAATGTACATTCATGAGGACTTAACCTTTTTTTCCAGAAGGTATTTTCTCTGCACAATGCTTTTAGTCCTCTGTGGGAAAGGAATAATGTAACCATTAGTTATACAAGAGATTTCAGATGTTACAGATATATTTTCTCTCTTTCAAGCACTTGTTAATATGCAATTTTGTAGTGCAGACAATTCCACAGAAATGTCCATAAGAAGCATTACCAAGTCACAAGATTTCTATGGTAACACCCTTTGCAAAAGCAAACAATAAACAGTCTCATGCAATCACCTTTGGTTTACTTTTACTAGGGTCCTATCTCAGTTTAAGTCTACTGAATATCAACTGAGAAGCTTGAACAAGCTGAGAGATATTTAGATTGTATGCAAGAGTAGACACAGATTTCTTGATTTTAGTTGCTGCTGGTGAAAGACAGATACAGTTTTATTGTAAAGGCATGAAGAACTTACACACTAAGAATGAAGACCTGGGAACAAAAACCAGACACCAACAAGAAAATCAGCTCTCAAAGGTGAATGACAACAGCATTGAGACTCCAGGTAAGCCCTTGTGAGCAATATATTCAGGAAAAAAGTTGCAACAGAATGATGGGAGACAGTTCTCATAACTTCACAGAATTTTTCAAACTCTGTCATTGAAGGGACAGTCACAGGGAGAACTTCTCTTAGAGATGAAAGAACAAGTACTTTACTTGTAGATTTACTTGTAGATTTAATTCATGACTCCCTCCAAGACAAATGTAATAAGTGATTATAAAAATCCATCTCTGAAGCTATGCTCACTATGGCCCACTATGTTTGGAAGAGGGCCAGTGCAGTGCTGAAAAGGGCAAAATAGAATCAAATTAAACTTCCTTATATGGGACTCTCAGGTATGCCAAGAGGCAATGCTCATATGTAAAGCTAAAAAATAAACACATGGCTAACATACTTCCTAAGTAAAAAAGAAATTCCTACTGAAAAAGTAAAGGAAATTTCATGATTGATAACAAGATGTTAAACAGGAAAACGTATTGGTGAGGCTATCTCTGGTTCTGGAGTAGCATTTATGCTCTATCTGTCTTAAAGATTAAGTAATTTTAGTTACTCACAAACTTCTCTGGAGTGGTTGGGAGGGTGGGTGGTTTTGGTTGAGGTTTTTTTGGGGGAATTTTTTGGTTGATATTTTTGGTCAGGTAGATGGTTTTTATTTGGGACCTAGTCTTTTGTCTGGTTTGTTGTTGCTGGGGGTGGTTGTTTAGGGTTTTTTACTTGTCTGGCTGTGGGTTTTGAGGTGGGGGATTTTGTTAGTTTTTTTGTTGCTTGGTTGCGCTTCTTAAACACAGGCCAAGAACCAAGAAGAATGGTATGGAGAGGGTCTCTGGACCGGGAGAAAAACCTTGCTATTCTCTGACTTTCCAAAAGGTGGCATAATATTTTAAGCATCATGGCAAATATTTAGTGAATCTCAAGGCATTTTTCACTGAGTGAGCTTTTATCCTAATTTGAAAGCTAAGAAGAGATGTGACCATCATCCCAACAATTCCACTATTTTGGGGACCTTTTTTATAGGTGCAACATAGAACTATTCAGTCTCCTAGTCTCAAAAGACACATATCTAAAAATCTGGGGTCTCTGATGACATCCTGAAGAACCTGATATTGACGGCCTTTGCTATTGTCAAGCTGAGCCAACAACAGCCTCCAGACGGTATGACCTGCTTGGCATACAATGAGGAGGAATGTAATTTGTAGTGACAGATGGTAGTATCTACAAAGATAACCACAGAATCACTTGGGTCAGAGAAGGCCTCTAAGAAAATCAAGTCCAATCACTACTCTAGCACCACTGTGTTCACCACTAAAGCATGTCCCTAAGCTCCATATCCAGATGCTTTTCTGAATACCTGCAGGAATGGCAATTCCACTTCTCTGTGCAACTGGTTTCAGCACTCTTTTATGGAAGAAATTTTTCCTAATATCCCATCTAAACCTGCCCTGGCACAACTTGAGGCCATTTCCTCTTGTTTTGTCACTTGTTACATGCACGAAGAGCCCAATCCCCAGCTGGCTACAACCTCCTCTCAGGGAGTTGTAGTGATAAGGTCCCCCTGAGTCTCTTTTTTCTCCAGGCTAAATGCACAGAGATTCCTCATCTGCTTCTCCTCACTACACTTGTACTCCAGACCCTTCCCCAACTCTATTCCCTTCTCCAGCCCCTCAAAGTCCTTCCTGAATTGAGGGATCCAGAGCTGGACACAGCACTCAAGCTGCAGCCTCAGCAGTGTCCAGCACAGGGGGACAGTCACTGCCCTGCTCCTGCTGCCCCACTAGTGCTGACACAGGCCAGGCGCCCTCGGCCTCCTTGGCCACCTGGGCACAACTGGCTCATGTTCAGCTGCTTTTGGCCAGCACCCTCAAGTTTTCCACCAGGCAGCTTTCCAGCCACTCTGTCCCCAGCCTGTAGAACTGTAGGGGTTGTTGTGACCCAAGGGCAGGACCCAACCTTTCACTTAATTGAACCTCATACAATTGGCTTTGGTCCATATCCAAACTATCCAGCTTCCTCTGTAGAACAATAATCTTGATGTGAGAAGTGGTTCAATAAACTCAAAAAACTTAAAAGTTCTCAAATTCCTTAGAATGAATGCTCAGTGGGTAATTTTTGATTAAAAGAACTGGTGCTACAGGATGAAGCAAATCCTGTTAAGGCAGCCAGTGCCAAAGCTTGTCATACACAAAAGGTGTTGGCTGTTGTGGTTTTAGTCCAGCTGGAAATAAAGCCCCATGCAGACACTCCCATTCCCAGACACACTCCGGTGAGACAGAGACAAAAAACTGCAAAACAGTTACATAAGATGCGTAAGTAAAGTAAAACCAAAATACTTAAAAACTAAATTACTAGAACCTGCAGAAAAAGTACCAGCAGAAATGAAACACAAAAAAGTAAAAATACATCAGTGCCAGAACAGCAAGCCCTTGCTGAACCTCATGACTTGAATAGAGACTGGGCAAGTTATCCGCAAATCTCTTTGCAGCATTTCTCAGGATATTCCCCTGCAGCTCCTGAGCCTACACTGTGCACAGGGTGTGTCGCTGCCTGCTTGACCGCCCAGCTGGTCAGCACGCGACTTGGATGCGGCATGCCACAGCAGAGACCGCTTTTAGTGTCCTTTGTAATCTGATATTTGGCTCCTGCTCACAAGCCTGGAGCCGTTGGCAAAGTCTAGCAGCCGGCGGTAACAAGGTAGGGACGCGGCAGAGATAAAGGAGACAGGAAGGGTTCGGTTGCCACGGAGACCAATTCCTCACGCCCCAGCAGGACAACAAATACGCCACGGATGGCGGCAAAAGAACAAAGGGCTGTCAGGTACAGAAGGTTTTAAGGGGAGCAGAAAGGGGCGGTCTAAGGGGAGGAACAACAGATTAACCAACGGGAAATGATTACATAAGGGCAAGCGTCCAATGAAACAAAACTTCCTCACGCCCCAGCAGGACAACAAATACGCCACGGATGGCGGCAAAAGAACAAAGGGCTGTCAGGTACAGAAGGTTTTAAGGGGAGCAGAAAGGGGCGGTCTAAGGGGAGGAACAACAGATTAACCAACGGGAAATGATTACATAAGGGCAAGCGTCCAATGAAACAAAACAAGGGGAGGGGGATATTTAAACAAACCAATGAGGGTACAGAGACCAGAGAACTTTCCAGCAACTAATGCATATGAAAGTAACCTAATACATGTAAAACAACAGGGAGGAGAAAGGGATGTAAACTAGGAGGGAAAAGGGGGGTAACCTAAACCTTGACGGACAACTCAAACAGTAGGAAGTGTGGGGGAATTCCCAGCCTTGTCCTCTCCCTCCCCCTCAGGCTCACTGTCCTAAGGAGGAAAATTAACCCCATTAATCTCATTCATTTTCATGGAGAAGGCAGACTGGGTCAACGCCATAAGGGTGTTTGTTCCATTCAGCTAAAGTCATTCCAGGAGGGCAGATGTGACGCCAGACAGCTGGCCTCTACCTGAATGCCAACAGTCCGGTGCCAGTTAGGATATGATCCGACCAGCTTCAGCAGAAAAAAGGGAGACAGGCAAATTCCACACCCCTTTTTAAGTAGAACCATGAGAATGAGAAGTTCTGTACATTCCTTTAGGATTGCTTTGATTCATTAAGTTCCTGTACAGTGTTGCTTCTTTCTAGGGAAGTTTTTAGGAAAATTAAAACCAGAAAGGAAATAAATGGACACAATTTCGAAGACAGTTCTACAGATAGGCAGATCTAAGTTTATACTGTGATTATTTTCCCTGAATATTTTCACCGTGTCTGTAGTTCGTTAATTTAGCTGTCATAACTGGACAATACAGTAATTTCACATTCCAGTTTTCATTTTCTTTGAAATTGCTAAATATGTGCAAATAAAAGCCACTTATGTCCAAACTACTATATCTTCACTCAGATCCACAGTACTTCAAACAACAAATTAAATTGTTAGAGAGATATGCAGTACTAAAATTTAATGTCACTGAAATTGTGGCTTTCTACAATAACATGTGCCACCAGCTTCTCATGGTCAGTGCACATGTACCAAGAGTATAGTCTAGCACTGTAACTGCTTCTTGGTACATTTTACCAAAATGTCATTCCAAAATAAAGGAACACTTCTCCATTTTGTATATTACACAGTAAACCCACTTGGGCAGAAGTGAAAATTACATAGGTATACCTAGGTTTCTGTTTAAATCTAGACTTTCTATTATCCTACCGCCGGTTGGGGTTGTACACAAAACAGTGAATAAAGTGTCAAAAACTTCAGATTTGCCACTGTCACATCTTCTAAAAACGCATCTATTTAGCACAGGCTAAAGGTTAAATACCTATGACAGTCCAAAAAATCAAGATAAGAATTGGTCATATTTAATGCAACAATGAATAAGCTGAATGGGTTACCAGAAATTCATGTTACCTTCCAATTTCAACACTGAAGTTCTGCTCTGGTTAAAAATTCAGAAGGCATACCACTTGTATCATAACAGTTGTCATTGGAAGTCAATGGCACTTGAATTATACATCTGTTTAACTGCCTTGCTAGACCTAAATCTAACATATTAACTGGTATGCTTCAAAAAATCCCAAATCTTAACAGAAATGGCAATGCATTTCCTAATCCAAAAGTCTCTAGATCCTCAAATCAACACAGTCAAAATATTACCTGGATCATTATGTGAGTGTGGCACTACAAAAACTTGAAGTGGTTCACTGTCCCATTCATTTTCATTGTAAGTGATATCAAATCCTTGTTTCCAAACGCCACCATCTGGATTATCAAAAGGAAGAATGTCATAGACATCCAGCATCTAAAAAAGAAAAATTAAAGGAGTATAAAACATGAATTCACAGAAACAGTTCTGCTATTAAAAAAGAAAGCTGTTTTCCCTGAAAATGGATCAGCTTGTTCATTGTAGAGGGAGACATGACGTGCCAAATGAACAGAAAACTGAAAAATAAGAGCAAGTTTCAAATCACACTAGGACACCTAAGACACAGCTGGCAGGAAGAGGAGCACTTGGCAGGCTCTCTTCTGAGGAAACTGACATTGATTAGATAAATAGTAGGATTAAGAGCCTTAAGTCACAAAAATTATGGCAGCTCACAATGGCATTGGGCAGGAGGGTATGAAGAGGATTATACAGAATAGCACAGTAAACTAAACGGGAATGCAGGAAATGAAAAAAACTGAGCAAGAAGGAATGACAGCATGAGAGAGGTCGAGGCAAATGTCAAACTCACAAAAGGGAACTGAAAGAAGCTATCAAGAAAAAATATTCATAACTATAGCCAATTGCTGTAACAAAGCTTCTTGTTCATTTCCTGCTCCCCAGTACACTAACAAGGAAGGACATATTTCACCTCTCAATGCAAATAAAAAGGTTATAGGTAAGTAAAGTAACTAGAGTTACTTTAACGAGTTGCTATGAAACTTAGGGAGCACCATACAGCTTCAAAGAGAGTCTACTAACATGAGATTCAGGGAATTTTCTTTTGTAATGCTCTGGTTTGCTTTTAAGAAAGAAAACAAGGTACAAACATGAACTGACATCCAACAAGCCATTTCCTAGTTTAATAACTAAACTTTAATCAGTTACAAACCCATGTTAGAATACAACTGTATATGTGACAAACTTTCTACAAAAAACAATTCATCTACACAAAAAAAAAGACTCCTACAGCAGTCATTCACTACTTGAACACCACAAGAGTTAAAACTTCCCAGTGGTAAGCTGCTTTCTGTCCTGCAATGAAAACTTTAAAAACTACAGATATCTGAAACAAACATCTGACTAAAGAAATTAAGGCCTTGCAATTGTTGACTTTGGCCTCCACCCAGCTGATCTCTCATTTTTCCTCATCAACAGAAGAAAGGGAGAAATATAAAATATAATGGGTGAAGATATAAACAGGGAGATCACTTACCAATTTCCATCACAGAAAAAACAGACATGACTTTGGGAACATTAAATTAATCTGTTGCCAATTAAAATAGAGTTGGATAGTAAGAGATCAGTCCACAGTGTTTCCCCTCTGTCATTCTCTCCTTCTTGCATTTTTGCCTGCTCCAGCATGGGGTCCCTTCCATAAGTCACAGCACCTCAGGAACACCTTCAGTGTGGATGCCCCATGGCCTCCGGTTCCTCCTGAAAATATCAACCTGCGCTGGCATGAGGTCCTCCACAGGTTTCAGGGAAATACTCACTCCACTGTGGTCTTCCCCACCTGCTCCAGTGACTAGAACATCTTTTCTGCTTCCTTCATCAAGGACCATGGTGTTCACAGAGATGTCTCTCCCCCTTTTTCAGCCTTACACCACACTGACAGGCAGCATTTTACTTCTTCTTAACCCCATTCTACCAGAGGTACCACACCCTTTTCCGACGGAGGCTGTATCCTGTGGTGGGTTTGGAGCTGTGTCTGGCACAGAGCAAGACTGGCCTCTCCTCACAGATACTGGAGCCCCTCACTGCCAACACCTGGACATCTGCATCCAGAGCATTCCACCCTCACCTCTATGAAACACTTAAGAGCAGTCAATAAAATATACACTCATCACATATTCTTCACAAACTTCACTTACATTTACAAAAAAACCCCATTTCCCACACTAAAATCAAAGTGACATAAAAACACTGAGAAAGTGGAAATTTTTACATGCACCCACATACAAGGTAAATCTCCACTCTTTTTCCTTTCACCTCATAAAAACAACAAAAGAATCCCCACAGTTATTTCACTCTGGCAACGTCCTATCCAACTTTTGCCCGTCACCACTCCTTATCTCTTAATCCTTAAGACCCAGATTTGGGTGTTTAGAGGAAGAGCGGTGGGTTGACCTTAGCTGGGTTGGAATCTGACAGCCAGAAAAGGTCAATCCACCACAGGCCTTTAGCTTAAGGTATAAAGGGAACTAAAAAATATAAGAAGGGAGTACAATACAGTAATCCTACATCCAGCAGAGCCTCAGCTGGGCCTGCAATGTGCACTAGATACCTACAACCTGTAAGAGATGTCATGTACACCAGATATCTATGGCCTGTTTGAGATCACCCTGTCACATCACTGCTCCCCAGAATTGCTTCTATCTTTGGGAAATACTGATTAGCGGAAAACACAGGTGCAATACCTGAAGATCTGTGCATTCTATACTGTCAGGCTGAAGGATCCACAAAAGGATTATGTTGAACTGTTAGCCAAATAGCATATTTTCTTTAAAAGCTATTAGGCTAATTTCTATGTATATAAAGAATAAATAACATCTATTATATAAGATATAATATAGATAATATTTTATTATTACATATTTTCTAAAATCTGAGTCTGAAGAACTGTATTTTTTCTCTGCAATACAACGTTCTGAAGAAAGTGTGATTGCATACTCTGTAAATTTGCCAGTTAACAATGAATGACCTTAACATATACTCTTTGGTCATGTCAACCATAAAAACATTTTTTGATTAAAAAGTAGTAACTAGTGTAATTCCACACATTCCTATGAGTTTCTCTTATGGATGCAGTCTGAACTTAACAAGCAACTTTCTGCAGTCTTCAAGACACTAATTTTTACAGCCCATAACATTCTTAAGGTTTTCCCCAACATCTACAGCTTTACAGCTATTTCAAACCATGCTGATACAACTACGAGCTCAAGAGACAGAAACTGCAATTCAGGAAACAGGTCTTGGAATCTTAACCAACAGCAGTCTGAACTAACTGCTTCGATGACCTGACCCATCATCCAGAGTTGTTTACTCCATTGCAAAGCCCTGAATCCTGGATATTATAGAAGAACCACTGAAGCTTGTCCAACTCGGTGGTTACTATCCCTTGTTGTCCTTCCATGGGGGTGTGTAATACTGCCAGAGGCAACTCAGACTGCATCAAAAGTGACTGCAGAGCCTTGTAGGTAATCAGGGTCACAGGTGGTGTCCTCTTCTATGCACCAGTGAGGGGTAAGAGTGTGAGAGGAGGACACTGATAGTATAGATCAATAACTGGCCTCAGAGTTGGTGTTTGGGGTTCTCTGAGAAAACCATGAGACCCTCATTTTCAGATCTGTGTCTGCTTGAGAGAGATGAGATCCAGCAAAGGGCAGCAGAGGATGCCAGGAGGATGGCGAAGCTATCAAGGATAGCTTCTGGATAAGAATAAAAGTGGACAGAGAGAGTCAACAGCAGCCTTATGAGGGAGTAGTGGTCAGGAATTACATGAAATGGAAGAATTTTAAAAAAATATAAGAAATCAATGAAACAGGGTCACCTCCAACATTTCTAGATCAGCAAGGAAGTACCTACAAGGCACAACCACACAGAAAACCCCAAAATCCCTCCTGGGAAATTAGCATGCTGAGGTGCCTCTCTGAAAGCTTCCTGGCCTGTATCAGAGATAACGGGGCCAGAAGGACCAGGAAAGTGACTGTTCCTCTGTACTGGGCACTGGTGAGGCACCTCAAATCCTGCATCCAGTTTTGGGCCCCTTACTGCAAGAAGGACATTGAGGTTCTGGACCATGTCTGAAGAAGAGAATAGAGCTGCGGAAGGGTCTGGAGCACAAGTCTGACTAGGAGCAGCTGAGGGAGCTGGGGGTGTTTAGCCTGGAGAAAAGGAGACTCAGGGGGGACTTTATCACTCTCTACAACTCCCTGACAGGAGGGTCAGGCTCTGCTCACCGGTAAAAAGCAACAGGCCAAGAGGAAACAGCCTCAAGCTGTGCCAAGGGATCTTTAGATTGGATATTAGGAAAAAATTTTTCACTGAAAGAGTGGTCAAGCTTTGGCACAGGCTACCCACAGAAATGGTGGAATCACCATCCTTGGAAGTGTACAGAAAAGGATGCGGATATGGAGCTTAGGGACATAGTTTAGTCATGAACACGGCACTGCCACATTAATGACAGCCCTTGATTTTCTTGGATTCTGTGATTCTGTGGATGAGAAGCCAACAGAGGGTTTATGGGCAAGGACTAAAAAGCAGACCAGCACGAGTGACATTGTGGTGGATGTGTACGATAGGCTGTCTGCTGCAGGCCCTCTGCAGACATTTGCAGAGCCTGGGCCTCATGGGGAACTCCAACCAGCCTATTATGTGATCAAGGTAAAACACAGCCAGGCATAAGTCATCCAGAAGGTTCATGGAGCACAACAGCAGCATATTCCTAATCCATGGGACCAAGAAGCCAGTGAGGAGAGGTGCTAGTGAGGAGAGGTACTTTGCGGGACCTCTCACTTGCCATGAATGAGGAACTCAGCAGGGCTGTGAAGATCAATGGCAGCACTGGCTGCAGTGACCATAAGATTGTAGAGTTCAGGACCCTGAGAGGAAGGAGGGGGACAAAAAACAAGATCACATCCCTTGACTTCAGGAGTGCAGGCTCTGGACACTTTGCTTGGCAAGAACCCAGAGTATAAGGTCTGGGATGGAAAAGGGGTCCAAGAAAACTGGCTAATACCTCCCCTGGTAATAAGGATCACCTCCTCCAAACTGAAGAGAAGTCCATCCCAACAAGTAGGAATTCAGGTTAAAAATGCCAGGAGACCTACATGGATGAACAAGGAGCTTCTAGCAAAACTCAGACACAAAAAGGAAGCCTACAGAGGGTGAAGGCAGAGACAGGTAACAGGGGAATGTGGTGGATTGACCCTAGCCAGACATGAGGTACCCACCAATGCCACTCTGTCAGTCGCCTCTGCAAGCGGGCAGGGGAGAGCAAATATAATGAAACGCTCACAAGATGAGAAAAGGGCAAGGAGAGATCACTCACTGATTGCCATCATGGGCAAAACAGACTTGACTTAGGGAAATTATTTGAATTTATTATTAATCAAAATCAGAGTAAAATAATGAGAAGTAAAACAAATATTAAAAACACCTTCCCCCCACTCCTCCCTGCTTCCCAGGATTAACTTTATTCTTAATCCTCTATTTCCTCCCCTCAGTGATGCAGGGAGACAGGGAATGGGGATGATGGTCAAGTTACATGTTGTTTCTCTGTCCATTTCCTCCACTGAGAAGAGTCTTCCACTCCACCAGTGTGGAATTCCTTCCACTCAAGACAGTTCTCTATTAACTTCTCCAATGGGAGCCCTTCTCATGGGCTGCAGTTCTTCATGAACTGCTCCAACACGGTCCCCTTCCACAGGGTGCAGTCCTTCAAGAGCAGCCTGCTCCAGCCTGGGACCCCCACAGGGTCACAGTCCTCACAGCAAACCTGCTTCCATGTGGGCTCCTCTCTCCACAGGGCCACAGCTCCTGCCAGGAGCCTCTTTCAGAACAGCTTCCCAGTGGATCAGAGCCTCCTTCNCCACTCTGTCAGTCGCCTCTGCAAGCGGGCAGGGGAGAGCAAATATAATGAAACGCTCACAAGATGAGAAAAGGGCAAGGAGAGATCACTCACTGATTGCCATCATGGGCAAAACAGACTTGACTTAGGGAAATTATTTGAATTTATTATTAATCAAAATCAGAGTAAAATAATGAGAAGTAAAACAAATATTAAAAACACCTTCCCCCCACTCCTCCCTGCTTCCCAGGATTAACTTTATTCTTAATCCTCTATTTCCTCCCCTCAGTGATGCAGGGAGACAGGGAATGGGGATGATGGTCAAGTTACATGTTGTTTCTCTGTCCATTTCCTCCACTGAGAAGAGTCTTCCACTCCACCAGTGTGGAATTCCTTCCACTCAAGACAGTTCTCTATTAACTTCTCCAATGGGAGCCCTTCTCATGGGCTGCAGTTCTTCATGAACTGCTCCAACACGGTCCCCTTCCACAGGGTGCAGTCCTTCAAGAGCAGCCTGCTCCAGCCTGGGACCCCCACAGGGTCACAGTCCTCACAGCAAACCTGCTTCCATGTGGGCTCCTCTCTCCACAGGGCCACAGCTCCTGCCAGGAGCCTGCTCCAGCACGGGATTCCCATGGCATCACAGCCTTTCCAGGGCATCCCCCTGCTCCAGCATGGGCTCCTCCATGGGCTGCGGGTGGATCTCTGCATCCCCATGGCTCTCCATGGGCTGCACGGGCACAGCTGCTTCACCATGGGCTGCACCACGGGCTGCAGAGCAATCTCAGCTCTGGCATCTGGAGCACCTCCTGCCTCTCCTTTAGCACTGCCCTGGGTGTCTGCAGAGTTGTTTCTCTCACTGGCTCACTCCTCCCTTTTCCAGCCACAATTACTTCTATGCAGCATCTTTTTCTTCACCTGACATCTGTTATCCCAGTGGTGTTGATAGCATGTGATTTGGCCCAGCCTTGATCAGAGGTGAATCTGTCTTGGAGCCACCTGGCACTGGCTGTCAGACATGGGGGAAACTTCCAGCAGCTTCTCAAATAAGCCACCCCTGTGGCCCCCACCTCTAGCAAAACATGATCGAGCAAATCCAATACAGGGAAGAATACAGAAATGTTGTCTGAGCACTCAGAGATGAAGTTAGGAAGACTAAAGGACAAATGGCGCTGAATCCAGCAGGAATGTCAAAGGCATCAAGAAGGGCTTCCGTAAGCAGGCAGGTGACAAAAGGAAGGCCAGGATCTACTGCTGAATGAGGAAGGGGACCTGGTGACACAGGACATGGAATGGCTGAGGTACTGAACAAGACCTTTGCCTCAGTCTTTACTAGCCTTCAGGAATCACAGGTCTCATAGAGGAGGGAAGAGAACTCATCCAAGGAAAATGTCTTTCTTGAAACAGGGCCTGCTCCAGGAATACTTAAACAAATTGAACATTTCTACGTCTATGCGCCCTGGTGGGATGCACCCATGAGTGCTGGTTGTCGTCATTGCATGGCCAGCCTTTAGAACCTTTGAGTAATCATGGTGATTAGGAGAAGCATCCGAAGGCTGGAGGAAAGCAACATCACTTCTATCTTCAAGAATGGCAAGAAGGAGTGCCCAGCAAAGTCCCTGTGAGAGTGACCAAGCACTGGTGAAGGTTGCCGAGGGAGGCTGTGCAATCGCCGTCCTTGGAAATACTGAAAAGTCACCTGGACGCGATCCTGGACACCTGACTCTTGGTGGCTCTGTTTGAACAGGTGGTTGGACCAGATGAGGTCCCTGCCAACTTCAACCATTCAGTCATTTTGTGAGTCAAATGTTCATCAGAGGCAGTTTAAAAAAGCCAAGAAAAAGAAAATCAGAAACTGCCAGTTTATTACAAACTAAAGCCAGATCAGGCTGAAATCCCTATGCTTATGCCGAGACATCCAAAAGACAGAAGTTAAATCTTTTTTATCTTTCATACAACACCATCCTCAGTAGGAATTCTGCAAAGGATTAATTACAAATTGCATCATCACTTGAACAAGTTACATGATTGCAAGTGAAGAATAAGTTCCAAGCCTTTAGTAAGTAAAAAGCAAAAGAGGTTGTACAAAATATTTCATGAACCTATTTTAATTTCACATCTAAGTATGAAACACAGATACTGTATGAAAGGACTATGTAAAAACAGTAGGCAGATAAAAATTCAAAAAGTATGCTGCTTGTGTTCATTATGGCTGCTTCAGAAGACAACCATGTTGCCACAAGCTTTTCATTAAAACACTGTAAATGTAATCAGTTGTATTTCTTTTTCATATATGGATTTATTCTTTCTCTGTACTGACAATCCAAACTGCTGAAATAATGAAAATTTCATGAAAACATAACCTGACATCCTAACAATGAATATTAAACTACTGCTCATAAGAAATAAAAGCATAGATTGTGCCTCTTCAAGCCACTTTTTTAAAGAGTGATTCATGCCTCATTTTCAAAGAGTAACATTACTGAGCCTAATGTTAGATGCTTCAGTAGTTGAAATGGACAAGGCAGGAGGTATCTCACTGTATTATTTAAAAGACCTTCCAGCTCAGCATGATGGCTGTTGAGAATCCCATCTTCTCTGAGTACAAATGCCAGATACTTCTTGAACCACTAAACTAAAAAAGCATCAGGTCATATCCATATTTAATCCAGTGCATTTCATTTTTGTGGTTTTATGACCTGTCTCCATTATTTATGTTTTGGAAAAAAGTGCACATTACTCTTTTACTTGATTAGAATTATAGCATTCTCAAGTCAGCCTTATTTTCAGTTTTCAGCTCTATTATAGTTTCCTACTTACTTACAAACACCACAAGCAGCAAGTAAAGAGTTTCTTGATTTATAATTCCTCCATGAAGAAAACATCCTTTAGCTGTCTAATCTGAGAATCTTTTGGTCTCATGTTGTTAGCAACTTGCTTTTTCTAAAGTTTTATGAGAAGAAAACCCATGTCTTTCAATAGCAAATCCAGTAATATTTCTCACTGAACCATTACAAAGTTTTTTCATCCATATTTGAATGCCTTCTTACAATGGTTTCTCCATTATGGGAGATTATAATCAACTTCCATGATTTATTCAGTGAAGACTCTTTTGCCTTCATTCTGTAAAGATTATTTTTTATCCAAATATTTTGTCTCACCTCTATTAGTTCTTACTACTTTCTCATATACCCACCTAAGAGATAAACATGGGAAAAGTAATGTAAAAATCTGTGGGTTTAAATTAATGCTTACAAGGAGCACTAGTTAACACTTACATATTTCTTTCCAAAAGTGCTCAAAATAATTATTAAAAATGTCTCAAATAAATTAACCATGCTTGCAGAGTACAACAGGGTTGAAAAAGTATTAAATAGTAAAACTGTATTCAAATACGGTGATTTAGATCAGCTTGTTAATGTGGTGCTAGAGGAATTCTGCTAAAGTCAAGGTCTTGGATT
The DNA here is from genome assembly GCA_013400915.1 of Pardalotus punctatus. NCBI lineage: Eukaryota > Metazoa > Chordata > Aves > Passeriformes > Pardalotidae > Pardalotus > Pardalotus punctatus. The sequence goes on from VZTX01011115.1 coordinate 142,968, forward strand.
CCATAACTGAAAGGCAATTCAGACTCACGGGATAAGAAACTAACTGTATACAGAAGCAATATTAAAGTGACTTGATGACGGTGAATAACCTGCTGAGCAGAGGGAACTAATGCAATGACAAGGAGAACATTAAAGACCTCCCTTCTTGCACAAGAAAGAAGGGAAATTGTGGGTAGGGGAAAGTATGTTTGCTCCACATGTACATGCAAATGTACTTAAAAGTAAAGAAAATTATCCAAAAGCAGTTTAGCTACTACAGCCTGCCATTAGGTAGGTAGTACGTGCATTGGCTGATAGGAGGTACATGTTCTGACATACTGCAAGTATGAAGCAAGAACAAAGAGCAGCTTCAGAAAATATGTTTTACCTTCATTCATAACAGGTTAACATGCCCAAGAATTTAAGACAACATATCTTATCTCAAAAGTAATTTACTAGAACTTATTGTTTTTAATGCACATGAAAAACTACATCACTTAAAACGGTAACAGATTGTACAGTGAATTACCTGTTAATAATCCACTAACTTGAAAGCCTGTAACCACAGGTCCAGATGTTTCACTTCCCTGAACAGAAGTCTTAATGCATAGCAGAAACATGAAAAGATGTTCAGATATTGCCTTTAAAAAGTCTACTTTCCCTATAAAAGACATTAAGGTGGTGCCTATCCCTGAAGAGTTTAAATGCATTAAGCATGATACATCAGAGGTTACAGTTGTTCTAATATGTATACTTATTCTTCTGAAGTCCACTGTCTTTCTCCTGCAATAGAAATACTTTAAATTCTAAAATGAGAAAGCTGGACTTCAAAATTTAATCTTTGCTTTAGAGTACTATGAATATTTATAGTACTCCCACAAGACTCAAAAAAACAGTACAGATCACAAACTTCACAGAGTATTCTCAGTGCTCCTGAATCACTCCATTAAAACTGAATATATAAGAGTCCATGAACTCACTAGCATCACCAGAAAGCAAAATAAATTCAACTTGAAGTGTTTGACTTTAAAACAACCTCCCCAGTTCACGCCAACCAGTCAACATGGTATATGTTCCTCCTTTCTGATCAAAGTGCCTATACAAACTGGAAACACACAGGAATGCTGAAATACAGAAATGACATTCAAAGGGGAACACAGGACCCAAGATTTTTTTGAAATTACTAATTCTTGAACATTCTTTACCTCCCCATCAAACCTCATTTACACATATATCTCTAAAAGTAAAATCTATTTAAACCAAGACTATCCACTATTTCCAGTTTATTTTTCATCAGTTTTAGTATAGTTTGGGGAAATTCAAAGAGACTCTCAAATAAAATCTTTCCAAAGAACTGTGGGGACAATAATCTGTGTATAATCACCATATTTTATTTCGATTTTTACAAAAACTTTTAAGCTTTCTCAAATTTTGGCTCTTCATAATCACTATTAAATTCCCAGAGGACTTTTTAAAAAGGTACAAAGGAACAGTTTCATAATATCTCTTAAAGACAGCAGTCACTTCAACAATTCTATTATGTCTTACTACCAAAGCTTTTAACAGCAACTCGACATTTTTGGAATTAAACACATAGTGACAGCTAGGACTCCAGCAGAATAAGAGAAAGACATTCTGCTTACCTGTACGTCTGAACTGTGACTGCCACTTTTTGAAGCAAACAAACAATCTTCAGAATCAACTGCAAGCAAAACTGAAGCAGAAGGAAACAGCTCAGAAACAGATCCTTGACTGAAGTTTATAGCCTCTGGATTTTTTTGACCATCCTTTACTGATTCACTCAGATTGATCACAGAATCGCGTATGTTTGAAATAATCTCATTATTTTCTGCCAACAGGCGTTCTAAATGATCTATTTTTTCTTGCAATATTGAAAGCTGGCCCTGGGGAGAGAAAAAAAAAACAGCAAAGTTTAATTATCTCTCAGACAAATTCTTGACAGACCTAAAATTAAAAAAAAACCTCAATTTCACAATAGTGTCTGCTCATCCAAAAATTAAAACATATTTTATATTTTTTCATAAACTAACAAGGAATTGACCAAATACACAAAACTTTCTCTTTTTAGTACAAGATAAAACAGAAAAAGATACATTTTTCCTCTATGAACTTGAATTCACAGCACAAGATTTAATCAGTGACACAAAGATACTCTTTAAAGTCACACAGTATAAAGTAGTGATTATAGCTAATTCAATTTTTTCACATAGATTTGCAAAAATCCGATCTTTTCATTTATTAGAACATTAAACAGAAAGTGATCTTTTACAAGTCAGTCACATCATGATGGGATTAAGGGGATATAATAAACATTTCAGGATTTTCCCATACATGTAAAATATCATCTCAATAAATACCAATTTTCAGATTTTCAATGAAAGTTGGAGAGGAATTCACAAAAGCACTTAATGGGGGTAAAAGATCCCTTAACAGCCTGTTCATAGGAATAATCTGTATAATTGGACCATTACAACCACCAAGAAAATCCTGTAAAAGAGAGATCAAGCTAATGGCATTTTCAGCTGGAAGGTCATCTCCTACTGCCAAACAACAGGATTTTGAATATGGTTCTAGAATGGTCCGCAAAAGGAAGGCTGCAGATCAACACCAATGTGAATTGAAAGAAGTCAACACATCTCCCTGAGCAACTTGGAAGGAAGAGACAGATCCCACAAAGCAATTTAATAGCATCTAATCACTGTATTGTTGGAATGCAGGAGGGAGCACAGCCAAACAAGACACCTCAAAATGCTACTGCCTTCTCATGTACTAGCCACTCCTTCCAAATTATTTGAGGTATACTTTTGATCAGGCATGAATGCTCTGGCTTTTACAGAATCACAAAAGGCCAGATTATTTAACATGATCTTAGGGATATTTAATCTTAACAGTAATTTCTTTATTTCCTCAGAATGACTTTAATGCAACAAGAAGTGACAAGAGAATAAAAAACCCAGACACTTCCTATTATTAAAGTTGAGTTCAGACCCCAAAATATACAATGTAAGATTAGGTATTTTTGCAAGCAGCTGTCATAACAGCAAAATCTGCCGCAGTTTCAGGCATCTACACTTTACCATTACATTCAGCACAAATGTCATTGATTCAGTAGACACCTACTCTATGACCTATGATTTTAATGTTTTTTTCCCAGCCCCACTGCCTTATTTTCTTAGGACTACAGTACAATATTAGAAGCAACATCTGTTCATGTCACTTTTTTCCCTTTCAACAGTAATGCACTTGAAATATTTGCATTTTTCTTTTCAGCAACTGTAGTTTGCAAAGGATTAGATCTCCTTTCTAAATTGATGTGTACATTCTTTTCAATTCTGTTGACTTTGAGAAACCTGAAGGGATTAAAAAAAACACACAAAAAACAAAAAAACAAACCCTTACCAAGAGTTACCAATCAGTTTTTTGGATTCTAAACTGTCAATACTATCATTCTACCTTTATAGAAATTCTTTGTAATTTTGCAGACAATATATTTTAATATTTTTTTAAACCTATCGGTTTGTCTCTGCATTTTACAGGCTGTTTGAAGTGCTGATCCACTACTTGTTGTTTGTTTCTGTTTCTTAGATTGATACATCCTGAAAACAGTAACAGGTTTTAAAATGCAACACAGGCAGACAGGTATTGCTTCCCAAAAAGACAAAAATATATTTTGACAACAGAACCAGAGTAAGCTAATTGAGATGTAGGACCAACATCCTACAATCCCAACAGTTTAAAGATAAATGCTATAAACTTACAAAACTATGAACTGAAAACAAGAAGAAATCAATATGCAGATGATGGAATACTGGAAAGAAAAAAAAAAAAAAAAAGACTGTAGTCCCATGCCCCCTGGTGGCACAAAAGAAAAAACCAGACTAAAATCTTTCAAATGCTACATTAAAGATATTGTGTGCACATTTCTGTGTAAAATCAGTTTCCCCTTGCAATGTCCATGATATTCCAAAAGTAAGAAAGCCTAATAGCCTATTATGCCACTCAATCTTAAAATAACACATATAAAACAATACTTAATAGGGGCTTTAGAGGCTCCCCATCAGAAGCTCTGATCTTTAGATTCCTAGGAAGCTACAGTACAGCTGCCATCCATACAAATCATTCCCAGCTTCACTGCATATGATTACAGTTCAGAGTCACCAAGTGTGCAAGCAGCTAAAGCACTGTTCACACCTATCCCACCACTATAGACACTGTCTCTACAACAACAAAATCAGATAACCCTTTCAAATTTAATATTCTCACTCATGTATGTTGTACAAATATTTTATCTCTTCTTGCACAAAGAGTTTCACATTGCTTATCCTGTCAACCACCTGGTCACAGAATACACCAATCAGGTTTATATCATCTAGCCAATTATATTCTCCACAGGACAATAACAGACACAGTGGGAAAAAAAACCCAAAACCTCACCAACTAAGTGTTTACATTGATCCTTCCACTGGCATATACTGCCAGTCTCTAGAAGACAGACATAAACTTCCTCCAAATTTGGACGTCATATCATATTTCATCTTTAAGACATACCTTTCATCTAACTTACTATATTTTAAACTTTAAAATATCTGTAACAACTTCTACCAGTCTACCATTTATTATTAATATTTTTTCTCAGTAAACCAAGTTCACTGTCTCCAAATAGCAATTTGTTATCAGATGACCTTCAAACAATGACTTCATATGCTGCTACATACAGCCGGCAATAATTCATAAGCTGCAGGGTTCCAGCCTACCTAGGACACTGATTTTCGGAAGTCTGTTAAAGTATGTTACTTTAACTTTGGAGGTAGATCTTCTGTTATTTGGAAAAAGAAATCCTTACAAAGTCCTCCCATTGTGGAACTTAACAGAGGACACTAATACAGAAAATCCTGCTTTCTTTTCTGGACACTGTGAGATACATCATGCCTCTCTTCTAAAGCATTTAAATATGCCATGTGCTAACTCAACTTGAATAGAAAACATGAAATAAAAAGCTACAGTTAAGAACATGCAACTAAGACCTCATGCAGTACCCAAGCCAAAATGGAAGGAAATCAAATTTTCGAGTTAATCAAAATATTTGCGATTTTTGTTGTGAAATGCCACATCCATGATGATTAACTTTAAGAAACAACAGTGTCTCAGACTAGAAATGGACCCCAGTGTTCATTCAGTATGAAAATAATTCATGTCAGGAATCCATTCTCAAGATGAAAATTTCACATGGATCCAAATTATGCAAAGCTAGGTCTATTTTCATTGCACATTCACCTTTTCTTCTTATTCATTTTAAATAGATATTGCCTGTTCAATACTAAAATGATTTTAAAATATGAGCCGAATATGGAAAACACCGCAGCTCTTCAAAACAATTAATTTAACACATGAAAATAAATTCAGTTTCAACATTTTTAAAGGAAGGCAACTGACTTACTTCAAATGTCAAGGCCAAACAGTACCAAATAGTGAAGTTACAGTGAAGCTGTTTTATTTTATTAATTGCCAGTAACAGACCTTGTTTTACCAGAAAAACAGATTAGAAGTGTGTTGCAGGGGACACTAAATAGGTCTAATTAAAAGATAAAACACAGAGATCCTCTCCATTACTAAACCCATACTCCAACAGTATCTGTTTTGAATTAAGTTTTCAATTTTTCCACACATTTGAGGGTGAGTAAGGACATTTTTTTAACTTTATTTAATTGGAGCAGAGATGCACTAATTTTACCTTAACCAATTCTGTCTGAAATTTAGGGTTCTAAATGGCTTTGTAGATAGTGAATAGCAAAATTTTACTAGCTGCACAAGTCAAAAATGTTAGCAGAACCACCCCTGACTTCACAGCACCAAGTCTTCTCAGAAAAGAAGGAACCTCGATCCAAGACTCTGAAAAATGTCTAACTGCACAGAAAATTGGAGATATGCTGTCTAAGTATTTCCTAGTACAAGTGAACATCATTAAAGGATGCTCTGTTAACCTACATATTTGTTTTAACATAAGGAAACTAAAGATAAAGTTATGTGAATCACTTGGCCTGCACAACCAGTTAAAAAGTTTGTAACAACTTCAGAGTAACTTTCCTTCATTTCTCTCTGTCTTTATACATTGATGAGTGTGTAAATAAAGATTTTATTAAAAAAGCAAGAAAGGCAATCCTCCTGTTACTTCACAGGAGAGGAAGAACTTGAAGAACTTCTGTAAGTGAAAAGTGCCAACAAATCCGATAGTACTGAAAGTAGCCACAGCTACACTGGTAGGAGAACGGCATCACATGAGCAGCACACCTGTTCACCATCCCAATGGTTACACGGGGTTGGACTTAACCAACAAAACTTTTCCATGTGAGGGCAACACAGATCTGCACAGCTTCCTCCCATTTGGAACAAGAAGTGTCCACACCAGTTAGCTGCCCTGAGAAACCTGCCACTATCACCATGTGAATCAGCTACATAAACAGCTCCTTATTCTTCAGTCACTCTGAACCCTTCAGCAGTTTTCATGCCCCAAATACTCCAAAGCAGTCTTCTTTCCCACTGCCCTCTGCTTGTCCTTCTCTGTTTGCTTCTGACACCAGTCTGATTTGTAGCAAGGACTCTCCAGAAAGGAGCACAGTGACACCCAAGACGAGAAGGGAAGCCCAGTAACACAATGAGAGACCAGTGTGTTTCACTCCAAGGAAGTAGAGAGTGTTCAGTTTCTACCGAAACACTATACATAGAAAAGATATTAGTAAGAACTTTCATCTCCTGAGTGAACGCACACTCCTCTAAATGCAGTGGCTTTCAACAGGTCACTAAAGATCACTTCATCAGGAAAAAGACAGCTAGCTGAAATAATTGAAGAGGGAATATGACAGACCCAGAGATGAGATCTCACAGAAACAGGCAGGCAGAGAAATCCACATTAGAGACTTCTGATGTTATGTCAGCTGGAATCTGGTTATTTCCATCCAGACTCAGCCAGCAACCACCAAGTGCTTGGTTCAAAACATGCCAGAGCCCATTCACTTTCTCACCCACAAGAGCAAACAGGAGACCACAAAGGAGCTGTCACTGTCCTGCATTAGTGGCTCTGGTGAACCAATGAACTGTGGTAAAGAAAGTGGAGCACCACAATGGACAGAGCTTCCAAAGGATGTGGAATTCAAGGTCATTGCTTATACACATTCACTACAGTAAGCAGTGAGGAAACAGGACTCAAAGTCTCATTTTCTGGCTACACTGAACGGTAGTCACCATAACAGTTTTCTGCACCAGTCTTGCCAGTGATTACATCCAGGTACCTCTCTGGAAATCATGTGCTATTTTTGCCAAAATCTTGACATAAACTTTGATGAGATGCCAGCTTATCAAGATGGTAAGACCAGGAAGCATTATCTGTTCACTGTCAGAGCACTGTAGAGTGAACAGAACATACTAAACATACAATTAAATGGTCACCTCCTTCACAGAAAAAACAAGCAGGTAAAAGTTAAAAATGTAACCTGTTGTAGCATTGAAGCTTAATATCTGAGCACACAAACAGGGTGTTCTCTTTGTAAGATAGGATACAGAGCAAAAATCAAGCATACAATGTATCAGTTAAAAGGACAAATCAAGGTTTGAAGGCTTTACTGATTCCGTGAAGAGGGCTTATGTGTATTTGTGACAACGAAAAGTATGCAAGTAACCTTGCTAGTAATTTCCTACCTTTAAAGTACTAGTCTAAAATGGCTCACTTTACAGACACTGGAATTCTTCTGAATTAAATAAGTACAAAGGTCTGTTTCTTAAAAGCATGAGAAAGTTCTGATCCAAACATGCAACAGCCTGACAAACAGATTTTAAGTAACTGTTGGACTTCCACATTTTGCTTTATCACCAGAGGCAGAAATAACAAGAATGTTTCATGCCATTTACAAAGACAAATATAAGGCATGCTGTTTGGGACTAGTTTTGACATCATCATCAGTGACCTGAAGGCAAGGAGGAAGAAATCTAGAAATATTCACTTTAAAGTAAATGAAACTGAAAAATGTCCACTACTACTGTGACCGATACATTTTGTGTTCATCTCCTTTATGATTCTCCTCCCTACCCTATACTGAATCTTTATTTAAATGTCTAGCAGTACAAAACTGAAGCACAGTTTATCTGCCATTAGGAGTAGGAGCATTTTAATATGGTTATTTTCACTTGAACAAGTCAAAACTTAAAATAATGTGTCAGACAAAGAAGACCTCAAGTAAGAATAAACTAGAAAACTTCTCTCTATTTAGTTTGTACAGTTAAGTTAGGCAATTACTCTAGGTAGAAGAAGGATGTCCTCAGTTAGAATTACTGTTTTGTAGAATATATATTCTGTAAAATACATTTTGCTCAGCATTTTGCACCAGATTTAAAGACTGTAATTGAAGGAGGTTAATAGCTTCTGCTTGACTGCTGCTTAGCCAGAACTTTACACAAAATGTGCAGGCAATGAAAACAAATATGCTCTGTGAACATTAGAAAAACAAAGAATTGTTACTGACCTGTAATTATGTTCACAAAGGCAGCTGCTCCTCCCTTGCAAAGTACTAGAAGCTCAGCAGAAGTAATCCTAAATTTTCATTATTTGCGCTCAAGATCATTTCCATGACATTCAAAGTCTTTTAGACTGTGAACTTACTAAGTGTTGTTAATAAGAGTTTGTTTGCTTTTAAGTAAGTCAACATGTTTCAAATCCAAAAAAAATTATTTGTTCTGTGGATTTCTTCACTCAACACTCAATCTCCTCCGATATGAAACTCATAAGAATGCTTGTAAAAGTCACTGTGCCTATAATATTTCAGTGCTCAGAGGTCAAAAAATGAGTACTTCAAAATGATGCACAACATTAATTGCCACTATTCACACTCAGAGTGACAAATAAACATTTCCTAAATATCTGACCATACCTGCTGCTTCCAATACTTCTACAAACAGAAGTCCTGTTCTTTGTTATACAACAAAGGTCAGAAAGCTCCCAAATGAGCTCGTGAAAACACATCAGTTACTAAGAACACACAGCATCAAAACGTTTATTATAGTCCATGTGAGCCATTGAATTCAGCTACATCACTATGGCAAGGTATACAGCAAAGCTTTATCTGGAAAATGTGTTTATAGCACATCCATAGGGTATGGTACCTACCAAGCATGAGCTGACAGGCTGCAGCTCCAGCCCAGTGGAAACTCAGGGCCCACTGAAGGCAGAGCTTCCTTTCAGTAAGGGAAATGCTACCTCAGCAGATCCTCAAAGTTCACAGGATGCCTTTGTTCAAAACACAGATCAGAGAACTCTGGTGTTTCTGCCATACATTTGGTTCCTAATTTCCTGCCACTACTGCTCCACCCTACTGTGATTCGTATTTTGGCCAAGTGGTACTACTGTCAAATTACTGGCAAACTCAGATGAAATAACACTCCACACAGGAACAACCACCACTTGTGCTATTTATGCTGAAGTATCTGATGCATTGTGTAGATGCCTTGAAAGCATGAATCCAGTAAGAAGCTTTAGCAGTACCAACTGCCAGGACACTTAACGATTTGCTGGAAGGACACTGGAACTAAAAAAAAAAAAAAATAATAAAAACAAGCAAGCTACTTATAGAGGAACTGTACTTAATCACCCCTCTGATGCAGTGCAATCAGTGAGTCCTTAAAAGCAGTTAACACACGTGAGATGAGAGCAAGCTTCAAATAGGGGTGGTAAAGAGGGAGGCGGGGAAGAAAACACAAAGAGGGCAAAGAGAGATCATGTTCAAAGAACAGTTGTTTATGAAAAAGAAACTTGTAAGCATGGAAGTTGCTGCATGTTTCTGCTTTGCCTTTTAATACAGTTTAAAGAAAAGAACAAATCCCTTGGTACTGGTCCATTTACCTATCAGAATCACAGCAGGTTTAACTTTCAAAAATGTATTTCTGGTTGTGAAAGAAACAACCTTTCACATAGTGCAGAGATATTGCACCATAAAAGCTAAACCAAGCCATGTGAAAAAGTGGCTAGAGGAAAAAGCTCAAGTTTAAAGCATTACCTGTCAGGTAGTGACAGAGGATGATTCAATGTGATGCTGTTTTCCCTTGCTCAGCCATAAAATTCACTAAAAAATTAACTTTCATCTTAAGACTACACCAAGAGCATGTATTTCTGATGCAAGATACTATTACAAACAAATCCTCCCCCCCTCTTTTTTTTTTTCCAACTGGACTTTTAATGTGGGCCAAGCCTGCTTAGGTCAGACTCTAGAATCAAAATAAATACTCCACAACTAGTGAATGAACAGCTTTTATAGATCTGTTATAAATCAAGGTAAAGTTAGTTGAGAAAACAAGCCATTAGGCTAACCGTTTTTATTCTTCTACGAATCCAAAATCCAGAATAGATTAGTATGGGTTTCTCAGTGTTTGGAATTCATCTGTATACAATACCACAAGTTCTTCAAGATAAGCTGCTTATGGACATCTTCTTAGACTTGATTTGAATGTAGCTTTCACTTAGTAGTTATCAATTCAGCCCACACATCACTTGTACATGACACTTGCTGCATAGGAGATGGCACAGGACTAAACACCACTTTGAGCCTTCCTCCACTCTGCAGCCACACAAGATTTCTCAGAGAATATTGTATTATTGCAAACAAAAACAACACACTCAAGCATTTTTCCACTATATTCCACTAGAAGAGTCTTACACAATGATCCGCACTGACAGCTGGTACAATAATAACCTAAAAATGCACCTAAGGCTGTCCCTGCACCTTGAGCTCGTCTCTGCACAATGCTGTAACATGGTTCCTAGCCAGAGACAGAACACTAGAGCTCATCATATTCTGATATGTGTCCTGAGACAGGAGCATCCCATGCCTAGGAACAGGCTCATAGAGACACAGCTTGTCCGGCCATCACCAGAATACACACCTGACAAACAAGCAGGATCCACAAAGATACCTGCAGGAATTACAGAGGAGAGGTCATTAAGTCTTGATCTCCATGTATTATAGATGCCTATTCTTCCCCAAATTAACAGCAGCTTCCATTCTATGGCAACATACAGATCTTCTGTTATTATGATTTAAATGCACCACCAATGATGACAATGCTATAAACCACTTTAGCTAAAGTTCTATTATAGTTTCCATGACGCCACCCTAGCATGGATAGGTGTGGCAAACACTCGCAGTAAAGCTGACTACAGAGAGCACCTTTTGGAACACAAAAACCAACAAAGACACAAAGTCACTGCTGTGTCCCAAGCCTGACCACAGTTTTTGTTTAGTACAGCAGTGAAATCATTTAGATATTTGGTTAGCAAGCACATAGAGCCATCTCCCTATGCATATTCACCCATTCGGGGAGATCTTGCCCAAAAACTATTTCTGCAAGACATTTCTGTTGGTGTCCTGAACTCAAACTAAGTGAGCAAGTTCTGTAAGGACAACTCTTGACTACATTAGCCTACACTGGGAAGCCTAAAAGAAGACAGGTTCACAAGACTGAGTCTGATGCAAGCTACCTTGAGACCACGCAAAGAGAAGGCACCCTGTTTTGAAAAAAAACACGGCAATTAAAATGGAGCAACAGTTACTACTGGCACTAGTCACCGTGACTCTTTAGGTGAATGCAGTTCAACAGGCACTACTAGCTGAAAAATCCCATCTCTAGTTCTGGTAGAATTCAAACAGAATATATAGATAGCAAATAAACAGGGGACTGCTTCTAGAAGTACCCACTTCTCTTCTCTGAACTTAGTGTAAGCCACGTTGGTCAGAAAGAGCAAACTAATCAATGTGCAAGTTGCGAGACATGAAAGATGACGTGTGCTATTACCAGAACTGCACAAAGGAACAGGAAAGCACGTTGCCAAAACAGAAAGAGGTATGAAGTGAATCAAACCAGTAACATCTGGGGCGAAAAGTCTTAATTCCTTTTTTCTAAGTTAAAAAAATTCTGAGCTTTGTCATCAGAAAAGAGAATGCATTCTTAAATCTACAGTCTGCTGCCATAGCTTTTTACAAACAAAAACAGCCTGAAGGTTTTACATCTGTAGCTAGTTTCACTTACAGTACTTTGAGCTCTGGCAACACTGCACTGACACAAACAACTTTTTGTCAGTGGAGGTAGTAGTATTAAAGTGTTTCTTTCATGGCTTTCTGGAGGCTTCTATTCCACTCTTCATCTTTTGCATTCATTTTAAACTGATGTTATAAAACTCTGAAAGCATTTGCTAGGTGTCAGAGGTTTTACAGTTGTAACAAAGTGAAAAATTTTTATCATAAGCATACCAAAAGGAAATGACAAAATCACAAGAATTTCATCTCTAACTTCTTCAAAAGATAAAGCAGTAAGAAAGGGAAAGGTAACTGTTTTACCCAAAGGGAGGACCATGGAGAGGCAGAAGTTTCTCCAGTGAGAATCAGAAACGTCAAAGAAATATAGACATGGAAAAGGCAAAATGAGTAAAAACTGACAGACTGTTCTAGAAGACAGGGAGGGAGGAGGATGAAAGGAGAAACATTTGTCTCTAGCTGACTACATCACCTGGAAGGAAGAGGCCTAAAAACAGATTAAGGTACCAAACCCATGGTCACAAGAGATTACACCTCTGACCAGGATTACACTGTAGGACAGGAACAGAAACTTCAACTGCAAGACACTGACAATGGAAGGCAAAACACATCTAACAAATCTTCCATGTTCACTCGAGCATTTCAACCCAAAATCTAACATTCAAAATAAAAAACAACACCCATGGATGAGCTTTCCTGTTCCGTACTTCAGCTGTATTAAACTCAGCTGGTGGAAAATGACACATAAGATTTCTTCACGTAAGATATTGACCATATCCCCAAAGCAGCACTTGTACTTAGCTGTTGCAAATGCCACATGTGGCATTACTCTCCTGCTGGAGTTACACATTGAACCGACACAGCTGCTGTAACCAGCCTTGTCTTGCTCCTCTTCTCTTCCTCCTGTTTTCTTCCCTCCTGCAAAAACTAAAGGCTGACCTCTGAACTGTAACTTGCAGGAATAAAGGCAGAACATATCTGCTCACTTTCTTTACATTTAAATCGAGGTTTTTGTTTTTATCATTTAAAAAATTTTATCAATTATTAATTTTGCATTAAATGAAACAAGAGTGATTCTAACATAGAGATAATTGTTACTTTTTAACTAAACATTTAGAGTTCTTTTATTCACTTGAAGATTCACTCCAGTACTAAAATACACTGTCATTCGTTTTGTTTCCAGTAAAAATACGTATCGTGCAAGCATAAGCAGGTTATAACTTTGTTTTCTATGTTGTGCGTTTTGCTGGAGTTTTTTGTCTATTACTATAAGAACATACAGCTGTGCATAGCAAGCAATATTCTGCCGTTCTGCACAGCATAGCACGTCCTCTCTGAAATACATGTTTCTTGTCACATGTTTCCTTATTAGAACACAACCAGGACACACAGCTTTTAAAGTTCTCTGCCACGCAGCCGACACGGGAAATTAAAGAACTGAAGAACTGCGTCGTTTAACCATGTGGAGTAGTCGGGTCAGCCAGTTACGGCTCCAAAGCACGGCTCAGCGGAAAGGAAAACAGCCGCAAAGTCAGTATTCCCCTAAACCTACCTGTTGTTGCCACGGCTGAGGGTCCAGAGCTCTCAGCTCTCCCCGTCCTGCCCGCGCACGGCGCCACGCACGCCCCGCGGAGCCACCGCAGCGGCGGCGCGGCCCCAGCCCGTCCCCGTCCCGCTCGGGCGACCCCCGGCAGACCCCGAGCCCGGGCTGTGCCC